>VWZU01009054.1:1827187-1852887 GCA_013397095.1 Sterrhoptilus dennistouni
GGAATGAAAGAAAACAAGAGCAAGCACAGGAAACCTTCAAAGAAGGTCACAAACCTTGTACATCTCTTAAAGCCTGGATGACTCATGACCCTTCTCTCCTTGATACTAGTGGCTGGATTATGCAGAAAGTTATTTAGGAAATCCTGACAGCTGGGAGAGAAAGGATAAGCTCTAAGATTGGCCTACATTAGCAGGACACACTTTCACTGATGTGTAAGGAGCTGGTGAGGATCTCTACCTGCTGGGAAGGGCCTTGGATTTGGCCTTGCATTCCCCTTTCTGGCTGGGCGTCTTCAGTTTTTAAAAGAATTCCTGAATTTATTTTGTCTTAGACTCTGTCTTAATCTTGTCTTTCATTACCTACCCCTGCAAGTAAGAGAGAAATAAGAGGAACGACTTACAGAATGAATAATGCAAGCCTAAGTTATTTGATCATTCCTATGCAGAAGGGGTGTCCAGGAGTATGGAGGTTAAAGCAGAGGGAGGAGTTTTGGTCCAGCATAAAAGGGTTACATACTGTGTGTCCAGCAACAGGAGCCAGGGGAACAACAAGCACCTCTCCTACTCTGCCACTCCCATAGGACTAGAAATTGCCACCTCACCAGTTCATCAGGGTGTGTTGGATAACTGAGACTCCATTTCATTAACTCTCTAGCAGCACTTGGCACAGAAACTTAAGCAGAATTCAGGAATGCTGATGAGTCCACCTGTGTGAAAACCATCCATGGCCTTTGCCTCAAAGATTAAATCAGGGATATGCTCACCTGTACTTGAACCCACTAACAAGAATTGTGAGGAAAATCCTTTCCACGTTACACTGCTGTAAGCACTCTTACAATCATAAGGTCTGGATTTTATGTCTCCATGTAGGCAAATCTGTTTGATCATTCCTATTTGTACGTTTTCTACGGCATGATTCATAACCCCAGGAGCCTCTCACATTAAACTAAGCAAAATCTCTGCCAAGTTGGTACACAAATGAAGGTGTAGTAAGGTTTAATAATGCCAGCAGGGTCAAGCAAATTGAACTGTCTTTTGAGTCAGTGCCTTTCAAACACATCTGCCAGCTGAACTCTAATAAGCACTCTTACGTACACTAATATTAGACCTTACCTGATAAGCCTTATTAAAAAAAAGAAAAAGTAGAAGTGCCAATATTTTCTTCAAAGTGAAAAAAAAAATCAAAGCCATTAATTTAGCCAGAATCTTTTAATGCCCCAGGAACAAGGAACATGGAGGAAATTCATGTCAGCAGTGACAAAAATGTCTTTTGGAAAGCAGGCTTTTGATCCTCTCAATTAATGTTTCTTTGTTACAAGACATGAATGAAACCCAAGTGTTGTTACATTGAAGAAAATGCAGATCAGCAATATCCTCAGGCATAGGGATTTACATGACAGAGGTATTTTTTCAGCTCAGTTTTTAATGGCTCAATGATTTTTCTGGCCATTAGATGGGTCTAATTTTGAAAAAGTGCTAACTATGTAAATACTGATTCTTTGAAAATTCCTTTCAATAAAATTAGGCAAAACTCAGGTCAACGTGATTTCTGATATAAATAAAAACTGAAAGTCAGTGATGTAGGGGCTCTCCCTGCCTTTCCTGTGTTTCTCTTAAAATCATTTTATGATTAGCACATGTAAAAATCCCACACAGTAACATCATTCCATTTTGGCAGGAAAAAAAAGCTGCCATCCAGGTTCGTTTAGAAGGAATTGTGAACTGATGCCTGAAAGATGAGGTTAGATGAGGATCCTGTAGAGCCAGCAATCAGTCATGTTCCATTCTGTGAGGAAGCAAGGCTGACACTGATGTTTCAATGGCATTGCCATAATAAACCTCTAGTCTTAAGTGAACACTTTTTTCTAAAAGTACTATTTTGGTGGTCTGAAATTTCCATGTGGGATTTTAACTAAGGAGAAAATTTCATAATTTGAGGGTATCTACAGAGGTATTCTTGAGCTCTTCCTGAAAAGACTGAAAATCATTGTGCTGGATTAAATCAGTAGAAAGATAATTGAAAATTTCTCTCTAGATGTTTCCAGAAAATAATTTTTTATACCTCTTACTTTTCAAATTAATCAAAATAGTCGTTCTGTGCCTATTCAAAAGACACTATGATTTAAAAGACCACTTCAATTTTGTAGGTGAAACATATGAGGATGAAATCTACATGAGTCAGCCAAATACTGAAAAACACATCTTGACTGCATTCGGTGTGAAAGCTAACATCAGAGCTCACCTAATTGGTCCTGTATCTACCAGAAACCACAGAAACACAAAAAATACTTCTCTCCCCTGAAGAGCTTCTTTGGGGTTTCCAATAAAGCTGATACCAGAATGGCATTGCCCACAAAATGTTTATTCTTGGTGTTAATGGAGACGTCAGCTTTGTTCTCTGTTTAGAGTGAAAACAATGAAAGAAAATAAACTTTTTTAAGGAGAGCTTAACAATCCATGCTAAGTGGTTACTAAACCCATGATGCAAATGTCATTTATTCCAATAGGAAGCTTTCCCCTGATTTCAGTTGATGATGACTTCAGCCTATGACTGATTAGGTTTAGGTTTAGATTAAGCTCTAAGATGCCTTAGGGGGAACAACCTGTTCCAAGGTAGATAAGCCAGAATGAGCTTCTGCAGGTACCTCAGCTATATGACATCCCTCTCACAGACAGCTCATGCTCCATCCTAAACCTCACTCCATTGTTTTGGTTATTGTTCTCTGCCAGAACTTTTCTCCACTTATGATCTCTGCAGCCACAGAAGTGAATTTCCTCTTAAGATGCAGCACCAGTGCTCTCTGCACAACTGATACCTATAGAAATAAAATGCCATTTCTCTTTTTCAGCTCTGAAGTCCTCCTCAAGATGTAGGTGAGAAATTCACCTTTTCATCAGCAGAGCAGTAAAATGACAGCTAGTCAAAAGGCTGAAACCTGAACCAGCCCAGCCACGTGTGAGGCTGCACTTGGTCTGCCAAACACATACATAATACCTTTCCACATTCCTCTTACAGTGAACAACTTGGCCTACACTCATTTCACAAATAGGTATAAATCCTGCATGCCTCCACTAGTGCCAAAGCTCAAGTAAGGAAGGACCAGAGGTTCTTTCCAGTTTTCATACAATCAATCATAGAAACATAAAATATCCTGAGGCAGAAGGGACCCATGAGAATCATTCAATCAGAGTCACAGAATAGCCTGGGTTGGAAGGGACCTTTAAAGGTCATCTAGTCCAACACCCCTGCAAAGAGCAGGGGCACCTTCCTCTACATCAGGTTGCTCAGAGTCCTGACCAACGTGACCTTGAATCTTTCCAGGCATGGGGTATCTTAACACCTCTCAAGGAAACCTATCTTACAGGCCACCTTTAGGTACTGGAAGGCTGCTCTAAGGTCACTCCACAGAGCTCTTCTCCAGGCTGAACAGTTTCAATTCTGTCAGCCTTTCCTCTTATGAGGGGTGTTCCATCCTTCTAGTAATCTTCATGGCTTTCGTCTCCCAGCTCCAATAGGTTCACATTCTTTCTGTGCTGGGGACCCCAGAACTGAACACAGAACTCCAGGTGGGATCTCATCAGAGTGGAGTAGAGGGAGAGAATCCCTATCCTCGACCTGCTGCCCACACTGCTTTTGATGCACCCCAGGACACGCCTGGTCCTCCTGGCTGCCAGGGCACTGCAGACTCATACTCAACTTGTCACTGAGCAGGACTCCCAGATCTATTTCCCCTGAGCTGCTTTCCAGCACCTCACTCCCCAGGCAGTCTGTACATCCACGGTTGCCCCATCCCAGGTGCAGAATCCAGCACCTGCCCTGGTTAAACTTCATGCAGTTGGTGTCTCTAATTTCCTATGTCTCTCTGCAAGGCCTCTCTGCCTTCCAGGAAGTCAACAGTTCCAGTTTGGTGTCACCAGCAGACTGATGTAAGTGTACCTTCAAGTCCCGTGTCCAAGTCATTTATGAAGACAGCAAAGAGGATCTGCCTACGGGCATAGAGCTTGCAGCTTGCAGCATAAATCTAACCTTGTTTTGGCTACAGGCTAGAGAGGCCACCAAGCAGAGCACCTGCTAACCTTCCTCACGGTGTTCAGAGACACCAGACTTACTTTGTATTATCTCAAAGGTCCGTTTTAGATGACTCTGAAGAATAAGCAATTTATCTCCTAGGAATAACAAAGGCAATGAACTTTCAACTTCAGCATCTCTCAGTAAAGCATTAACTTTACCATTGCTGAATCACAGCTTTGGGCTAGAGCATCCCACTGAGAGAAGCAGGAGCTATTCACATCCTTTCAAGGCTAGTGAAAACAGCAGCTATCTGCACCATAAGAAATGTCTACAGTTCAGCCCACATTACAGATTTTTGCCAAAATGGATTATCAGCCAGGGAAAACATGTCATTTGTGGCCAGCAGAGATATCCCAATAAGCAAGCAAAATCTAGAAGTTCCTCCACTTTCTTAATAGAGCTTATATTGAAAATCAGGTAACACTTGCACTTGCACTTTTTTCTGTGCGTCCTACTCCAACCCTTAAGCTCCTAAAGAGTCCTGTGAGAAGGAACTTCAATAGGAGCTTAATAGATGGTTTCCTTGTTTTTTTGCTAATGAGGCAGGACCTGCTAACTGGAGCTTGGAAGCCAAGATGGTTTACTGCTGGAAATCCTTTACCACTCAGACATATTACCCATACTGTGGCTAGAGGGTGTTTTGCATTCAAGGTAATTAACTTAATAAGGTAGTGAGAACAATTCTTTAACCAAAAGCAAATAGTTCCAATTTGGTGTGCAAGAACTCGCCAAATAGGATGAGGTGAGGTGGAACAAAAACCCCAACCAAATCTGTAACTCAGCAGTGAGTACTAATTCACCTTGCAGCACTCCTTGTAGTGCACCAAAGGGCAATGTCAAGACTTCAGGACTTCAACACATACTGAATTTCATCATAAATGGTAATCTGGATGTGACCTGAACTGTATTCTAGTCAACTTGACAAAATCATCGCAGACTTTGCCAAAACAATCACACGAAACAGATCATTGGGTTCTGTACACTGAAGGAGTAGAATGAAAAACTAAATGAAAGAGCTTTTCTCGTACACTGGAAACAACTGCCCATGCTCGGGCCTGAACACAGGACAATGGAAATAGTTCTGTTCATGCTCCCAATTAATTTAGCTTCTGTTATGCCGGCAGCTTATTAAAGCGTAAGGCTCGAAGAATCACAGGCTAGAACGGCCATGAAGAGAAAGGAGGCTACAACTGCACTACACCCATTTAAAGACCTACCTCCAGAATCTGTCAGCAAGGGGCTTTGTCTTTGAAAAACAGTTGAGGAACAAGCAAAGCCCTGTGTAACTTCTTGATCATTCCCTCAAACCAGCTGTAGATGGAAAAGGGAAGAAACAGGGAGATACAACACATTACTCCTCAATAATGCTATTCTATCTGGAGATGTCCTTGTGATGGCTTCTGGCTTGGCACAAACTATCTATAAATGGAGTAAGAAGCTGAAAAAAGGGATGCCAACAGCCATGTCCATTTCCCATGACTTGCTCAGTCCAGCCTGCTCCATCATCTGCACTGCCTGTTCAGCACCTCCACACAAAGCCCTGCTGGCCTCAGGGACGAGCATTCACAGCTCCCACTGCCATGAACAAGGTAACTCAGACAAGGCTCACCCACACAGAGCAATCTGCGGCTCAGAGCCCTACTTAGACAGGCAGATATTTATAGCTATAGATATATACAGAGATAGAGATATAAAAACCTCTGCATTTTTAAAGGTGCTAACTGCTCCTTTCTGTCACTGCCTCCAAACCACAACCAGTGCCCTCAGCAAGTCACCCACACGCTCAGGATCTACCCACTTCAAATCACTGTGATCCTCAATATGCACTTCATCTACATTTGTACTTTATTGCAATAAATAACAATTATACTTGGAAGGCAAAAGAAAGCACAAAAAGTATGAGCTTGAAGGTAGGAGTGTTTTCCAGGAAGGTGATAGGTAAGACGTAGGCCGGCACAAAGTCAGTATGCAGTTGTAAACTTACACGGACTATTTATAGAAGGGACTTTAATAAACAAGCATAAAACTCCCTTAATCACATGGGCTGCCAACCCATTTCTGAAAATCTGCTGTCAATTGATCCCTGCTATGCCAAGGGAGCTTCGTTCTGAGGATGCTGGGCATGTTTGCATGCTGTTATCTTCGGCAAATCTTATGCAGTTGAAGCAGCACTTTGTGAAAACAGTGCAGCATTCCAGAAATAGCAGGTCTATTTTCTGCAGCACTCCTTTACAGTCCCCTAGGCCATCACCGTTGTGGGTATGGTAGCTTTTGTACCATGAAACGAGTGAGATCTGCTTGGTTTTCAGAGAGCATTAGTTGCTAAATTTTACAATGCCTGATTCTACTTTACAAGTGTCCTTTACTGGCTGCAACTTCTTTTATACAAGTAATGTATTTGAACAAATAGGGAGCGGTCACCTCTCACCCTGCATTTTCCCTTATGGACTGTGCCTCTGGATCTCATAGGGAGTCCTCTGACCCGGAGCACTCATCAGCCTCAGTTCACAGCCTCCAGCACAGGGCTGTCCACACTCTACCCAGGCAAGCAGCTGGACCTCAGAAAATTATAGCCAAGGTCAAGCAGTGAGCCCCAACAGGGTCACAAAGACTTCAGACCAAAATGTGCTGCAACTCACTCTCCTGCACTGTCAAGGCAAGCACAAGCCTGGACAATGAAAGGAAGATGTAAATTAATTGAGATTGGGAGCAAGTTTTACTCAAATAAATATGACAAATGTACATTTTAGGGCAGAAATCATGGCTAAAACTTATATTTATGAAATTGGATATCACTCCTCTGCTTCTAAAACTCAGTGTGCACATTTTAATGCAATATATCTTGAGAAAAATATTCCAACTTAAATTATAATAGGATTCTAAAAATTGTCTTGTATCATCTCTGCATGATGTCAAAACCTTATGAAACATAATAAAAATAATTATGAAGAATAAGGTGTTTGCACTAAATGTTTCAGGTGCTGAGGCACATAACAGACTACTTTTCTGTAGTCTGGCAGTAAAATATCACATAGCTGTAGGGTAAAATGCATCATTAAAACAAAATCCTCACACTTTTCAGGATGGAAGCTTGGCAGCTTAACTGTAAACAAAGCTGCACTTAAGTAATTTTTACATAGCCAAAAGGACAATATTCACTGCAGAGCAAGCATGCACTACAGCGTGGAGGCTGGAGACAGGAAACACGCTTGTGGCTTGGTTTGCTTCCAAAGCTTTTTGTTTTAATTTAACAAACAGCTGCAAGGTGTTTCTCTGAAAATTTAACACAAGGGAAAAATTCTCTATTGGTATAAATTAGCACCACACGTTTTGGTCATATTTTGCCTATTTCCACCACAAAACAATTTAGGCCAAGTTATTTAAATCCTGTTGAAAAGCTCTTGCAGTGTGGGTGTTCTCCAGTCAGTCAACAAGTTCAAGGGGTTTTGGTCTAAGGCCCCTTGAACAAGAGAGACGTTTGGGAGAGGACACATTCACATGCAGAAGTCAATAAAAGCTTTTTGGCCTTTGGAAGAATCAATCCTCTGTTCCCCACTGCAGTTCCCACTTATTTTTACTGACTGACATAGCAGCACCACCTTGAGTTACTCTCTCTTTACAGTTGCACCAGGGAAATGCCATTCCAGGCATTGTCTACCCAAACAGAGACTTCATTGTTCAGACAAAAAAAAAAAAANTGGGGGGATGAGGGGAAAAAAAAGAAAGATAATAAAGAAAAAAGCAAAACAAACAGGAAAAAAAAGCAGGATGAACTGAGAGGAAAGAAAAGCCCAAAACTTAACACCCCAGCTCTGCAGTTCTGCACCATGGTTGCCTGGGCTTTTTGGAGCTTCTCATGGCCTACAAGAAGCCTGGATGTACAGACTACCTTTGCTACTACCAACCAAGCTTCTTCCTACACATTCTGAGAAGGCATACAGAGAGCACTCGGGGATCTCAGTCCCACTAGGAGACCCAGTATTATTTTAGTCAGCTGAAGGGATAAGGTTTTTGTCCTACCTTAACATTTTTGAGAAGCAGTAATCGCAATTAGGAGAATTAATCCCACTTAATCATAACTGGAACATTTAAAAGCCTGACTCAACTCCATTGACTTTGACTTACCTCATGGACGAAACTGGCCTTTTATTCAAAAGGGGTTTTCATACATCTTCTTGTAAAGTCTATAGCAAGAGTTCAGCTTGCTGGTCATATAACAGCCAGGAATTCTGGGTTACCAAAAATAGCTGGTACATTCTGCAGATCTCTACAGAAACAGGTAATTTAAAGCTGATGTGCACATGAGGTAAAAAGACTGGTGTGGACATCTTTAGAAATCCCTTCTGGACCATCATGAATGGCTGTCAGTGAGCCTACATGTTTCTGCTGACCCAAACATCTCCAGCTATATGTCACACAGGCTGTAGATGGGCAAGAGTAAGGCACTTGTGTGACCATATCCTTTCAATAGGAAAATGCCTTTATCTAGTTGATTGCTTGGGTTTACTGCCTGCTCAATTATTGGGTAATACCAGTGGGGCTGTTCTCAAAGTTTCACTGCTCAATAGTCCTTCCCCTTTAGGCTCTGATGTCCCCATTATCAAAGAAGCAATTCAGATAGGTAGGTTTAGATTAGATCCTAGGAAGAATTCTATACTGTGATTGTGGTTAGGCACTGGCACAGGTTGTCCAGAGAAGTTGGAGGTACCCCAATCCCTGGAAGTGTTCAAGGCCAGACTGGATGGGGCCCTGAGCAACCTGGTCTAGTGGAAGGTGTCCCTGTCCAAGGCAGGGAGCTTAGAACTGGATGATCTTCAAGGTCTCTTCCAACACAAGCCATCCTATGATTCTATGAACTGTGGGACACAGTGGGGTGAACTCCACAAAGCCCCACCACAGACATGAAAAGAGGATCTGCTCAGCCTCTGTATTGGCTTCAGTTTGTAAGGACCACTTCTCTAAAAGGGATGACCAATATGGGCGCCAACATGGAAGACAGGACTGTCACTTCACCTGTCCAGCTGTAACAGAACAAATCTAGCTTTACTTTTCCTCCAGGGCTTTGAATTATATTTTGATACTTGTACTACAGCACAGGAACTATCCTATTACAGTGAAGTGATTATTGATATGCCTGCTGCTGCCAGCTATGGCAAGTGTAGTGACCCAGATTCCTTATGAACATGCATGGAGCCACAGGCACCTGTTTGCTCTCCCATAACTAACTGCCCACATATTTATTCAATGAGTTTTTCACATAGCCACTTGGGCAGGTTAGTCAGAGGTTCCTACTCCACTAGTGATCTGAGCTGGGAAAAAAAGCTGTTAGAAGGTCATCTATATCTCTATGCCTTATGATGATAATTACCTGTTCAGTGGTGCCAACTGTTATGCTGTTGGGATGTGCAAAAGCAAAACTCCAGGTGTGTGGTAAGCTCTCTGGTCAGCAGGACAGTGTCTAAGGAACAGAGGCACTTGAGAGGTCAGGAAGCCTCTGAGATTATGTCTTTCTCTCATGGATTTAGAGTCTTGCCCTTGAGGCTTATTATCCTTTATTGGATCTAGTCCCCAGTACACAAACACTAAAGAATGGGCACAGAAGATACCCAAATACAGCCTGTTACTCCCACGATGTGATTAAAGACCCTCACCAGCAGCTTTATGCACCATGAAGATGCAGCTGGACCAGGAGAAGCAACATGGTATCAGCCCTCAGGAGAGTCCAATGGATATTTAATGTTGGCCCTTGTCAGAGGCGAGAGCATCAGAGGCTGCACACCAACCTGCACATCATTGGAGTTTTCTGCTTGTTTACACAAGATAAATGATCACCAAGCAGACAGAGCAAGTTGGTCTGTGATTTCCTCAGGTATGCTGTTGCCCAAACTGCTTGGCCAGACTGTCACCTGGCAGAGATTCTATTGTCTAAAATCAGCGATACGCAATGGCTGGACAACAGCTGCATTCTGCCAGACCTCAAGGCCTAATCCAAAAAGTCCTTTAAATGGGCTGCAGCCAAAAGCCAGTGTGGACACTGAGACATCTGGACAAGCACAGCCCTGCAATCATCCTGATGAGCATTGCCCCTCACTGTCTTCATACTGCCACAACTCTTTCCAAAAGGGAATCGGCTTAAGGTGCTGGTGTTAAACTATTACTCATTTATTGTAAAATTAATCCCTTATTTCAACTCCAATCCCTCCAAAACCCTGCTTCCAAGCCTTCCTTCTTCTTACCTCTAGTCCTTTCCTTTTAATAAAAAAGCAGCATATCTCCAAAATCCACAGCTCATTTCAATCTCCAGATGTACAAACATCTCTAAAAGCCAGTTTGTAGGTCGTAAATGAAGAACTGAGGGGTTTTATCAAAAACAAACATATGCACACATGCACTCACACAAAACAAAACAGAAAAAACACAGCAGAGGGGCAGGATTGCTCATCTCTGAGTTAAAAGGCCATCTGAGGCCTCATAAAGTTCATCTTGTTAACAGTTAATAAAATTTTATCCTCAGCTATTATTATGTAAAAGTAACTTTTGTGTTCAAACACATGGTTTAAGGAAGCAATACTCCAGTATTATAATTAGCTTTAATCAAGCATGAATTAGATATACTAGAAATTGACAACTTGTAGAATATCATCACAAGTTGTTTTAATTATGTGTAATTCCATTAAAAAGGAAGAGCATTAAATACAAAATAGCAATTTAAAAAAAAATTACTATTTTTCTACAAATTCATATATGCTTACCTTACATAAGGAAATATGACATATTGAGGGGAGAAATCCAGGGCAGTTTTCATACAGAGATTTCCGCCCATTCTGATTAAGCATAAAATGTTAAAGCATCAACATGTTTTCATGAAACAAACAAACTCAAAAAAAAAAAAAAAAAAAAAAAAAAAAAAAAAAAAAAAAATAAAAAAAAAAAAAAAAAAAAAAAAAAATCCTGATTTAAGAATTAGATCCAGAAGCAAAGAAACCTTCATTTGCTTTGCTGACTGAGTGTCTAGGGATAGGATTTTCCCTCCTTTTTGACGACCAGCTGGAGGCAACTGGGCTGATACCTGTCCATGCCGACTCCCTCCCTGGTCCTGAGCCCTGCTCTCCCCGCCGGCGGCGTGCAGCTGCTCCGGAGGCAAATTCTCACTGACCACATGTAGAAGGCACACCTGGAAACCGGCACACACACACACAGCATGGCCTTTGCCCCTCACAGCCCCGCAAACCCACGGGCAAGGCGCTGCCTGCCCGCGCCACCCCAGGGCTGACCCCAAGCCATGCCCCACTAGCAGCGGCACCAGCGCCCCACCAGCCATGGCGGCCCTGGCCCAAGGTGCCACTCCTCTGCCTGGCAGCCTGTACCAGGGAGGTGCCATCCGCTCCAGCAAATGCTGCCAGGGTGCCCTGGGGCCGTGCAGGAGCAGCACCCACCTGGGCATGAGCAGGCAGGAGAGCAGGCAGCAGAGCCTCTGCATGGGGCCTTGTCCTGAGCCAGCAGGTAAAAACGGCCGCGGCGCGTGGCCCCGGGGCCTGCGCCCTCCCGCCATCGCCTCACCAGCCACACACCTCACAGAGAGGACACTGTGAGGCAAAACTATTCACTAGCATGGATATGACTGCAGAACGAGCAAAATTATCGCAGCTGAAATACCTATCTAACAAGCTGGTTGGTTACTTGTAATGGACTTTCATCCCCTTCCTCCCTGCCATCGGTTTTGCCTGAAGGGCCAATTACTCATCTTCCCCTTGAAAAAGAGACAGTTAAGGCCTTCTGGCAACCTACGTTTATTAAAAGTCCCTATTTTTGTCTTCTTCTAGTCATACAGCTTGGATCATCCACATATCTTCTGACTAAAACCCTGAAAACACAATGTCCAGGACTCTGGGAACAGTCTGTATTTGACTCGCGCCAAGTGGAATGTATTACTAGATTACACATATGATCTTCGTTATCTGGGATATTTAGCCTTTGGCACAGGACCCCTAGAAGATGACACGCCAGAATCACTGTGCACTGGAAGAAGGAAAAACAGCCTCTCTGTGAATGGCATAACATTATTTCTATGCAAAAAAGGGGAGAAAACACCTTAGAAACTTGTGAAATCTTCAGTTTTTACCTTCCACTTCTTCAACCATAAAAGCCACACAACAAAATTGGATAGGGGTAACATTTTAGGAACTTCCTTTTCAGGTTCTTTAGGGATTTATTAATAACACTTTCTAAAAAACATCCATTGGGTTTTTTTTTAAAAACAGCCTGTGCTTCCAGCTTACACCAAAATAACATCATAAACACTCTTCATACTGTAAAAAAAGAGTTGTTACATTTTCAGTATTTTAACACCTTTAATGTGTAGACACACAGATCTTTAAATAGTCTTCCAGACTCAGAAACTCTGTGAGATTATATTACTTAGTTTCAGCATGTAAAAATATCACTTTCAAAGATCTGTTGAGGTGTGCAATAGAAAAGGGGAAGCTGCTGGCAACTGCAGCACAGAGTTTGGCTGTCCCTGTGAAACACTAGAGATGCAAGCAGAAGACCACCAATGCAGAGCAAAAACTTGGGTTTTGTCACATGTGAAAATTGTTTTGAGGGACAGCAGAACAAAAGCTGAAAATTTGACTTGAAACAAGCCTTTATTATTCTGTATCAATTATTTGAGATGACAATACCTGATGCTTTAAATCCAGGCCTCAGACATTTCTGTTTCAAGCATGTAATTTGTTTTGCACTGTACTGCATCATTAAGTTGTACAAGTTTCACTAAAAGATACCAAGAAAAAGTAAGAGGAAAATTACAGCTGCAGAACAAGTCCGGGAACAAACATAACTAACCCAAATCCTTTGCAGATTTCATACACATTAATGGAGTTAACAATCGAATTTATTTTTTCCACACCTGAATATGAGTCAAGAAAAATACCAGAAGCTTACTTCTCCAACGTATTTCTACAATAACCTTGCTCTAAGTGCTTCCAAAGAGTACCTCTGATGATGTGGAACAGTCTTTACCTGGCTATTCATCACAATTTTGTGAAGAAAAAGAAGCTGTACAGAAAAAAAAAAGGAAAAGAAACAAGAACAGGTGGGAATGGTGGTCTACATATTTTCATCTCTTGGCCCAAATTCCACTATAATATCTGTACTATTTACTGTGTTTCTCTTTTGCCTGCCGGTAGAAGTCAAGTGAGGCATGGATTACAGCACAGTTTTCCTTCTGCACACCAGCATGCCATACAGCCATCCCAGAATTCTTCTATGATTCTTCTATCATGTAACTCCTTCCGTATGATTGACAAGGCAAGGCAAGATTTGTAAAAAAAGCTGAATGTTCATTAAACCAAATTATATAGCTGGAGAAAAAGACTACAAGCTTTTAAGCATCCAAGACTTTCTTCTCTTTCAGGATGGGATAAGAGGACAATGGCACAAAGAAGCATCTGGTTTTTCCAGCTAGATCATCTTGTCTTGCTCACATCCTTGAGTCATCACAGCTAAGATAACACCACCATCAAAAACCTTAGTCCTCTGAAAGCTAAATAGCCATCTCCAGATGTCACCATGGTTTCTTTGAATAAATAGCATTAATCAACTTCAAAATGCCCCAGAGTAAGTCTGTCCAAAGTGCCACTACATTTTATGAAAGTGCCCTGTATATAAACCAGGGGCACCTGACATATAAAGTGGTATAAAAATACAAACTGACTTGGCTTCTAAGTATTTCCTGCCCTTTTAAACTTTGCACTTGTTCATTAATTTCAACAAATATTGAGGTGAGCCAGCTGCTGAGGTGAGAGTATTCAAATAAATCCCTCACAGATGTTTGTTAACTTCAGATAGGAGCTTTATTATCTACAACTCATTAATCAACCATTAACAAGTAAGTGTTATGGAGTCCCAGTATTAAGGTTCACTGCCAGAGAAGAATAATAGATTTTGCAGACTGGCTGTGTCTCTAAGAACTAAGAGCAGAGACAGGTCTGAGGTAAAACATTTGGAGGAGATTAGAAAACATGAGAAGTCATTTTGTTGCTCTTCAGCTCTCCTTCAGAGAAAGCACTTCACCAGAGTTAAGCATTTACACAACAAACTGAGTGGAAAGATCAAACTCATCCATCAGTTCGGTGATGAAGAGGAATGTGCTTTGCACAGTCAAACAAGGAAGTCAGGCACAGGTGAGAACTGCGGCTCCTGTGAACAATAACAAACACCATCCAAAGTGTCACCCTCTAAACTGGAAGACTCTGAAGCTACAAAATCACCTGCTCTGACTCCAGCATCCTCAGACTTCCCTAAGACTTCTCACAAAGGCCACAGACTTCAGCTCAAAACAACAGAAGCAGCTAAATTTTGCATGCCACAGGCAGAGGACAGACATGACCGAGGCAGCATCCATCAGTTGTGAAAACAGCATCATTTGTTGTGTAGGATAAGCATTGCTTACTGCTTACTGAACAAGTAGATGCATTCCCCTCTTTGGTTCTCCCCACCAGACAGTTTCTGCCAACTGGCCTTACAAAAGAATCCTTTCATACCGTAGATTTGGAAATCATTCTGACGCGGGCTATTCAAGCAAGACACTCAAGAAAGCATAAAATTCTTAGGTGAAAATGCAGTGTGTATTACACTCATTGTCTCTCCAGCTATTTCTGATTTCTGATACTTATGGAGCAGGCAATAAAGTAAACTGAAAAAGCAGAATTGAAGAAAAATATTCATGTCTGAATACCAGCAGGTGAATTAATTTTGACTTTCCTATTTTGCAACTCTGATTTTTTCACAGAATACTTTCACTAGTTTCTGAAATACTGTGGAATTCTGCATGATGTCAAACCAGGTATTAACTAGATCAAAGACAAAAAACTTTCCAAAGCTCACGTACTGATTACTTAACACACCACAGAGTAGGAAAAAATCCTTACAAAGCCATACTTTTATTTCCCTCAATAACATTTCTTCATAAAGAGCAATACACAGCTGGAAGCATTAACAGCCTACCAGATGGTTTACTTCTTGATAAACACATTTTGTAAGTTTAAAGTCTAATGAACTGTAGTGCAGGGAGAAAAAAGTTATGTATGCAGAGCAGTTCAAATGGCAGGTCAGGGCTGGGGCTGGACAGGGAACTAGCTCTACAGAAACTTCAATTTCTATGGCAGGTTTACATTGGAGGAAGGAGAAGGAGGGAGGGAGGGAGGATAGCTGATTCTGGCAGAAGACAAGGACAAAAAAGGCTGAATGCTTAACATCAACATATTCAGCCCCACAAGTGCTAATACGGGACAGGGGAAGGCTGTGATCACCAGCCCACAGCATCGTCCTAAATCAGCAAGTGCTTCCAGAGCCCTGGAGAGCCTTTACCATGCAGCAGGCAATGATGGAAGAATCTCAGCTTAAATTCAATTGTGCAATTCTACAATGAACAATCCTGAGTTACGCCTGACACTGCGGAAGTGTCCAAGGCAACAAGCATTCATCTTCTTTTGCCCAGGCTGTCTCTACAGCAGGCAATCACAGCCAGTCACAATCTGCTCACAGCTGAGCAGCTCAAATGTTGCATGCCCGGTTAGGAGCTGCAGAGATGCCCTGCCCACCCAGTCAGGTATAAACAGTTCCGTGTGGCACCACTGGGGAAACCCTCTCTAGGAGCTCAGCCCTGTGCCCAGGCTTGTTCTGTCACATCTTTCAGCAGGCTTTACAGCTGTGCAGCTACTGAGGAGCCTGAACTATGTTCAACAACCTGGTGTGAACAACAGTTCAAAAACATTTGAAGTTTTGGGCTGAGAAACTGCCAAACAGTACAGCCAGCAAAACTCACTAACTTACCTTGAGGCCGATCTAGATCTGCTGAGTGCTTTGACAAAGATCAAAGATGGTGCAGACTGGCGTCTTTGGGCCAAACTCTTCATTTTCTGGTTGGAAAGAGAAACAAAATGAAATCACAGGTGAGATTCAGAACAGTAACTGCATGTATATAGACTGGTCACAGCCAGACTCCAATTTCAGACCATGGGAAAAAGACTAAGTTACTGCCCTCAGCAACCCTGGAGGGGGAAAATATCACATGGCAAGAAAAGCAGGAGCATTACCAGAAAGCCGGTGTAAAGAAAAGTTGAAAATTAGTGTCTATATACAGATACTTGAGGTACTCTGCACACAAAAAGTAAACGTCTAGAGCTGGTCCTCAACCACTTTTCTGTCCCTCAGTAATTTATTGTACTTTAAATTTATCAAATATCCAGGCGGTGGTTTAAATTTCAAATGCTTCATACATTTCTGTGTCAGACCTGACATCTACCATAAATTAAGGTTTGGATTCTACCCACCTGACCTTACATGCTACATTAGGCTACTCTTTTTAACACATCTTCAGAGATGAGGGCATTTAACTTCCCTACTAATCTATCTGGAGCACTATATCTTGCCCCTCAGTAGTCAACAATGACATTTTTTCCATTCCTGATTATGTATGAGGAAAATAGAATAGGGAGAGGCAGGACAGTTGTTAGCACAGAACTAGGAAGAGGATGAGAAAAAGGAGACACTCAAAGACAGAGAATACCGCAGGGAAAAAGAAGAAAAAGCACAAGGAAGAGATTAAAATGTCAGTAGCTAACAAGGGAGCATGGATTTCTAGTCAGTGAAGTTGAATACTACAATAAAAATACTGAGTAAATAAACACCACCATTTTCCCCAGAGGCAGAAATTTTCAAAAGCACCCAGAAGAGACAAAAACACACATTTCCCTGAACGCAAATGTATCCACCACAATGCATTCAGTCTTCTCTTACTCCTGCAGCCAGAAGCAGGATTGAGTAGTCCTGGCCCTAACCCTGGAGGGCTGTCTTGAACCGGTTGTGCAGCCTGCTGCCAAGGTGCATGACCTTTCCTCTCACTGACCTTCCACCAGACGGGTGACTGTGACCTTTTTTAGCTCAAATACTTTTCAGAATAAACTGCTGAACAAAAGAACCAGGGTCAAACTCTTCCTGTGGCCCCGACAGGAGAATATCCAAGGATGCAGTGGTACCTTACACTGCCCTGGCCACCACTGAGAGCCCACAAACAGGTGAACCTCTGACAGCCCTGAAGTCTCTGTTGTCGGCTAATCACAAAGCATTACTCTCTTCCTTTGTACCAAAAATAACCACTGACTACCAGGACAAATATGTCAGGACAGTCGGAACAACTGATTCTTCTGCCAGTGTATATGCTGGATGTGGGATACATTTTGTTTGGGCAGGTGCACAGGGTGCTCCCCCTGGAGAAACTGAACTCTGTGTATTTTACTCACTTGCACTCAGTGCAGTCCATCTGTTATTGTGCCACTTTTTTGGTTCTCTCTTTATTGATGTAGAGCACGTTTGTTTGTTTTGTCACTCAGTTACAGCTATTGTGCAGTAATTGTTACAAAGTCAACTGTATAATTTCAATTCACCTTTAAAAATTATCCCCTCCTCCCTATTTTATAAAAAAATAACCTTCTCAAGACTGCTAAATTAAGTCTGGGAACATTTAGCTGTCTCCAGTTGGACTATAACTGGATAGTAAAAGATGACTAACAAAAGAGATGCTCACTTCTAATAGTGGGTTTTTTTAACAAATAAATAAGATAAATTGTTCTAGTGAGTTAAATCTGTTTGTCTTACTGCTACCAAATCTGAAAAGCTGTTAGAAATTTTAAAAGTAGCATACCTGCAAATATGAAGACAAAAAGAGATCTGTGTAACAATGCAGTGTAATATGCTACAGAAGACCAGCCACATGTGTCACACAACAGGCAGATTTTAGGAGTTTATATAAAGCATCAACTCCCAGTGGGAAATTTACTGCAATTTACTCATTACTGGGCAGGTGGCTTTTGTGGGGGGGAAAAACTGGAGCATCTCAGCTCCTGCAAATGCAGTGGAAGTCTGGTTATGTTTTCAAAGAGATCTTCAGGTCTAAAAAGAAAGCCACTGGAAAAAATTGCAGTATTTTAAAATCTATGGCAATTACAGCTTTTTTTTTTTTCATGCTTGGGTTAGCAGTGCTGAATAGCACCTGTGCCAGTGAGATTCTAGTCTTGACTCAAATGTCTGAAGACCAAAGTGAAGTCTAGACTACAGCAAGTTTAGTAAGAGCTCAAATAACTGGCAGAGATAATCCTGGTTGGAGGGGATCCCAGCAGGTCTGTGATCCAGCCTTTCTGAACCTGCTGACACCAAGACCCATTCAACCAGGCCACTGTGGGCCACCCCTAGTCCAGGTCTGTGTTACCTCCAAGGATGAGATTCCACAGCCTCTCTGGGCAAACTTTTAGCACGGCTACTAAGCAAATCTTAGCAGAAAAAAAAAAAATAGCCTCAAAACAAAAAAAGAGCACTGATGAGAAAAGGAAAATTTTCACAGCACTCAAGTGAGTCAGGTCAGTTCTATGCAAATAAACACATTACACGGAGACATTGATTACAGACAGAAGGGGGTGTTTTTTTTTTTATTTTGCTATGTACAGAGTTGGGGAAGAGAAAATATGTGACCATCATGACAACTTGAATTGATTCACTTGAGAAGGCAGACAATAAATTCACTTTTCGTTAAGTTGGATCCAGTTGCCTGCTATCCTCATTTTTATTGCTTTTATTATGTGCAAGGATGGCAATGTGGAGGAGATATATATCCTGAACAGCTGTAGTGAGAGCAGATGTTTGGGAGGAAAAGGAGATGCACTGACCAATTATCTAAGCATGGAACACAGAGAAGCATTTCTCAACATGTGTCCCACATCATTACGTCCTATTTTTTTCATGTAAATATTAGAAAGGTCAACACAGACAGAAATTCTCATACTTGCTGCCTAAGTCACACCCATGTGAAATGTATCATAAAATCAGTATCTATAATGTTTACAGTGTGCCAGATGCAAAGATGATAATCTTGTGTTAGTCAGGACAAACTAGAGTTATTTCTGCCTTCCTCACATTCAAAAGCTTGAGTTCCTGCCCCCTCTCCTCCAATTCAGGTTTAACTTCATACTTTCTGCATTTCTGGTTGTGGTTGTCTTGACTTTTTAACAGAAACAAAAAGGTTTTGCATTTTCAGTTGTTGGACTGGTGATAGTATTTGACCAGTTTCTCATCTGGTATAAAAAAGTCATAGGCCTGTAGACTGGAAAAAAATGAATTTACACCAGATATTGATCAGACCTACAATCTGACACACTGTTTTGTAAACTGTGATGGTAGGTGGTTTATGAGCAGATCAGCCCACCATGCTGAGGACAGAAAGCTTGCAAACCATCACTGAAAATATGCTGTCTCTCCTCAGGAATCACAACCCTTATGGATTACAGTAAAACTTGCACAAGTATCTCACAAGTCATCAGCTAGAGGAAAACTCTATTCCTGGATGCCAGTATTCAACTAATTTTGCCTCGCAGTTGAACGGATGACGGTATTATAAGAAATTTATATCAATTAATATATTGCCCAGTTACAATATTGATTTCCACTGTGGAAAAAATAACACATGGTAAGATCAAAAAAACGGAACTGTTCCTGCACTTTATGTGTATCACTTTACTATATCGCGCTTCTAAAGAGAATGGCAGAGAGTGAATTAAATAAAGAATGTATGAAAAAAATTAATGGTATTTACTATTTACTTTGTCATGACAAGTAACTTAAGTAATGCAAACAGAGTGTTTATAATATTTTCAAGTATCTAGAGAAGTTAAAAACCTATGCAGTGAGTGGATACGCTGCTGCAGCTCTTGCAGATGCGCTGGAGGTCAAGCAGGCAGGCTCAGATAGGGACTGTGCATGGTGATTCCCTGGGGACACACTGCCCACACTGGCAGGTTGTGCTGCCTGACCCACGCCATGTTCAGACACACAGAGGAAGACTCCTCTCCCCCAGCCTCTGACTCACACGCCTGAGCTGTTTGCCCTGTGCTCCTTTTATAGCTGTCAGAGAGAAAAGGACAATTTAGGGCACAGTTCATCATGTCTGAAGAAGTTTTCCTCCACTGACTGTAAAAGAAAAGTAAGGTGACCAAGAAAATAGAGTTCATCATCATCAATCCTCTTCTTGCTATCCGAGCAAAGGACAGGGAACAGAAAAATATATGTGCCCAGTAACACAGGGAAAAACTGTCTTCTTGCAGTGGTTTGAGCTTAAGATGAGAAAACAATGTTATCTGATGTCTGTTTAAGAGACTCACACAAAACAGTTGAAAAATTTATTTAGTTCCTGAGTGACAGGTAAACACAGCAGAAATGCCTCCTCAGCAATGTGCAGATAACCCTGTTAAAGCTTCCTCAGACACTGAAGGATTTCAGGCTCCTGATTTACAGGCTCACTCCAGAAATGGGTCAAGGCTGGGACATCTGCCTGGGTCATTTAACTGGGTGACAGGGACAACGCTCAGATCTGCCAATGCTTCGAGCTGAGGATTGCTTTCAAGTGGCTAAGCTCTTCCTTTCACTGCTTTTTTTTCCTAATAAAAGGAAGTCTGATTTTAACAAATCCTACTCTCTAAATACATTTAAGTTAATAACTGTGAGGGATTTCACCCATGCAAACTCTGCTCTTGTTGTCTGAGCAACAAAACATACCTGTGGCACACGCTCCTGGTTTAGCTACATATGAACCAAAGCACAGACAACAAGTCCTTACCAAAACGTGGGAGGCAAAGTTCAGCCTGACAAAGAGTCAAAACAACCCCCAGCATATAGCAGTTAATTTTCCAGGGCAACTGAGCATCACTCTTACCCCTGTATCACTGGGCCACTAACAAGAGGCAATAGATTATATTTTCCTACATACTACAATCCAGTATTTTTCAGACTTACAGACTAGAGTTATCAAAAAGTACCAAAAATAACTATAATCTCTTATATTTTGTTAAAGCAAGAAATAGACCTGTGCTGGCCTATAACATTCTTGAGCTCTCATAAACAGGGTGAGAAGATGACTGCATTTGAACTGCTGGCTCAAGCAGCAGAGATGTAGGTCCCACAGAGAGACCATTTACCATAAAGGCAGAGCAGGTGACAAAACTATGCGCTTTTGTTTATGCTGGCAGAATACTTTTACTTACAAGGACCTTCCTAGAAAGAAAGCCATTTTTGGATGGGCAATTGTGGAGAAAACAATTGCAGGAGCACAAGAGAAAAGAGCTATCAACACAGTGGAACCAAAACCACATCATCATAGAATAGCAGCTGCTAGAGAGCACAGCAAAGACTGAAGGCCATCTCAGAGCAGAAAGAAAAATGGATAAAAGGAGCTAAGAGCAAAACATGTTTCACCAACTACTTCCTGAAGGATATAAATCTTTGGAAGCACTGATATGGATGTCTTCAAAAGATTCCATTCATCTACACCACAAGATGAAGACGTGAAAGATTAGTAAAAACATCATAAAGAAGAGGAACATCGAGTATGTTTCTTATGGGTCCTATGGTGAGTCAGGGCACTGCTCAGACCAGTGACTCTGTTTGTGGTGCTCTTGTTGAAGCCCAGTGTTCTTCTTTTCAAGCCTGCCACAAAGCAGGAAGGTTAATACATGGATAAAATTCTGCCCCATTTTCTGTACATAAAGGCTTTCTCAGGAGCAGTTTACAGATGACAGAGAGAGGAGATTCCTCCATTCCACATCCATACTTCAAACAACATTAAGTAAAGAGGCAATAATTTGTTATTTGCAGTGCTTGAGTATTAGATCCCACATGACCTATTGTGCCCCTCTCTTTCCTACTGCCATCACAAGGGGAAACAAAAATCCCAGGAATAGGAAACTCTAAGAACTAGAACACACTGTTTTCTGCATCATTTTCAGTTTCTCTCATGGACCGAGAAATGAAGGATTGCTAACACTAATTGGTAAGTAATCACAGCAGCACCAGGAGGCACATCACAAGAGTAAGTTACCATAAGCCAGCACAGCCTAGCAAGGTGATTTTAACCTAAGGATCCACTTTGCGGGTGATTTCATTAAAGTAGAAGCTTTTTCAGAACTCATCGGAGACAAAATAGCTACAGGATATGTCTGCAGGATGATAGGAATTGTTCATCACTTCACTAAATAGTGCCAGAAGTGCTCCTATGTGTCTGAAATTTCCAGCACTACCAGGTGTGATTTTAGAAACAGCCCACCAGATCCTCAGCCAGGACCATAGTAAACAGGACAGAGTCTCACAGGAAGAAGAAATCTCTGCTAAAGGAAATTTATGTTAAAAAACCATACATATATTGGCATGAGATCAAGGTATCATAAAATAAAATGGCAAATACATACTTGATTCATCTTTTCAGAGTAAAACGAGGAATGAAGATTATGTATGATTACTCTTCCAATGCCATTAATTTGCTTGAATTTATCCATTTAATACACTGTTGAGGAACACTATAAATCCCTTTTCCCTGCCAGTAAACTGTTGCTGCATTTGTGATCAGAATCACAAAGAAACACATATTTATGGTGATGGAATTGCCAGATTTCAAGTCTCAAACCATAAATGCTACAATTTTTCACACTTTGCAGGTGTAAATATAAAAAAATTGCTGAGCCTCCAAAACATTTTAAGCAGCTATTCAAAATCTTCAAGGAGGCAGCAAAAATCCTAGGAGTGACTCCTTGTGCTACCAGATATTGTTTTGTGTAAAATATTCAGGGTTGGTTGGAATCTAGCTCCTCTGAAAAGAGAGAAGTGAAACACCAGGAACTTATAAATACAGTTAAATGACCCAGCTGCTGCTGCTGACACAGTTACATTGGCATAAAAGACATCTCTGCTGCACAGTTTGTTTTGACAAATTTGTAGAGATAAGCTCTATCACTATAATCACTTTCACTCGTGCTACTTCAGTCCACTTCAGAATTGCATCAATTTACTGGTATTGGTTGCTAAGCCAACAGTCAATACAGAACTTCTCTGTAGGTCAATCACACATAGTGACTCCAGTAAGTCCAGTAAAGGAGGGAAACTAGCCCGGAAATTTCCAAAAGCATTAACTAAAACACTGCGCTTCAATGTCACCTTTTAGCAGAGTGTCTTGAGTGCCTCGTAAGCATTTAACAGAGAGAACCTCCCACAGACTGTGAGGTAGGTTAGCAGCGCAAATTACTTTGCACGCCAAGAATAGGCAAAGAAACGTTTCCAGGGTATTAGTTTAAATGGTCATATAAAATACATGAAAAAAGCCCCAGACATTTTCTGTCCCTATTCTGGTTCTGTGGTGTGAGCAAGCACGTGATCCTTCACCTTTGTTTTGACAGCCAAGCGGATGATGAAGTAGGAGTTCAGAAAAACCACAGAACAATGCAGCAAAACTCAGCTAATTTGAGAAAATATATGATAATAAAAAGGGAGAAAGGTTCAGTGGTCACCTAGCATCACATATTTAGGGGTAGCTTTTGCCAGAAAGTAAAAGAGTTGATGTTAAATACATATTTGCAACAAAACTGTTGAACTTGACATGCTGTGTCACCAGTATCAAAACTGATTTCTTGCCAACACATTCTTCCATTTCAATGTATGTAACCAATACAAACAAGGCAATCTCCCTGGTACCAAAAAAGATTTTCTGTACTGTGAAAAAAATTATGCTTTGGCACAGACTGGAAGAAAACAACGAGATATATATATACAGTCCAAAGGACCAAATAGTAAAAGAAATATTTGAACTGTCACTGAGATCCAGCTTCAGCCAAAATTAGGAATACTCCTCTCCTGTACATGGATAAAGGTAGGAATCTTCTTCCTCAGAGAGGCAAAAAGAGGTGGCATGCTAGTAGTCTCAGGGAAGCATCACAAGCATGGACAAGCAGCTGAGCTGTTGGCTGGATGTTGGTGACTGCCTGTGTTGGCTGTGCATGGTGTACAAAGCTGCCATATGCTGCAGGGCCCAGCCAGGGTCTCAAGCTGCTTCTTCACAGGAGGATCTCCATCTGTACCCGCACTGCATGTGCCTCCATGCTGAGGAATTCCAAAAGGGCTGCCAAGATCCGTAAAAAGTAATATCCCTGCTCTCTTGTCAGCGTTGGCAAAAACAAGGTCTGCATTCCTTTGACTGTGGGCTCTTTGGAGCAGGAATAGGAAACACAAGTGCTACCATTAATATTTGTCCTCAGAATGCTGAATAATGAAGTGAAACTTGCACAATAGAAACGTTCTTGAACGTAACTTCTCATTTCAGGTGGGTGCCTAGCATCAGGGCCAGGTTGGAAGGTACATGGTCTTCAGCAAAAATGAAATAAACGTTTGATAAAAATCGAAGCTGCACACATAGCCATCTCAAATTAGATCACAGTACTTGGAGAGGGTATCTACTCCAATATTTTGTTCAGCTGGGCAGCAGAAGGTACTCCACCACCTTGTGTAGGCGTATCACATGCCCAGCTCAGAAAACAATCAGGTATTAACTGCAGCAAAGTGTAGTAGAAATCTTGGCCAAACTCTCTCCAGGCAACCACTCCACCACTGACAGCAGCTGCCATAAGAAGAGGTTCCCCAGGGCTGCAGACAGGCTGGAGCACTATGTGGCTTGGTGGGACACAACCCATGAAAACACACAGCATCACCTCCTAGCCCCAAAAGACACATCCTCAGGACTTCCCTCTGCACTGCTGTGCCACGGCCAGCAAAATCCCACTGACTGCTTAGCCACAGGACTGGACACGAGCTCAGACTTTACTACCACCCTAAATTGTCACCAGGTGGGCAGATTTACTTAGAGACACTGAAACCTGGCCAGTCATTCTAATCCTGCCAGCCTATTTAGCAGTCGCCTGAAGTGCACCTCTAACGACAAGGCAGTGAATAGATTTAAATGCCATTGTGAAGCAAAATCTGCAAGGCAGCAAGGTACCAGCTCTACTTTGGATAGAAAAACACTACAGCACTTGCTAAACCCAAGAGAAAAAAAGAATTCCTGTTTTATACAGCAGGAAGAATCTGGTTATTACAGCTAACTAGAAGGCAGAAGAAACAAGTGCTTGGCTGAACGCAGAAGGGAGCATTCTGCACTTGATTGTGTCACACGCTGAACAGCAATCTGAGACATCGAACAGATTCTACAACCAGTTTTGAAGATGAAACGAGACTCTTCTGATATCAGTTGTATTCACTTCGCACAAGGTGTTTCTTCAGGAAGCTCCTTATATTTATCTTTCACAAAGCACGTGTGAGAGCAGCCACCAAATACCCCCATCCCTACCAAACCCTTCCCTCGCTCTCTCCGGGCACACACGCACCAGATCCGCCTTCGATGCCCGGGATAACCCCTCTGCAGACCCTTCCCCAGCTCTCTCCGACACCCACCGAGCAAAACCTCCAGAAATCCATCCAGCAAAACGCCCTTTAGGTTTCCCCACGAGATCCACGCAGGGAGCCCCCTTATCGCTCCGGCACATCCATGCAGCAGCACCCTCGGCGGCGGATAACCGGGAAATCCATGCAGCAAACCCTGTGACCACCGAACAGCATCCAGCAAACCCTTCCCGGGCTCCCCGGGACAGCTGTGCGGCGGCGCTCCTTTACCCACCCCGGACACCCCGGCAGGAGCCTCCCTGCGCTCCCGGGACGCGCCTGCAGCCACCGCCGGGGTGCCCGGGTTATCCACCCGCCAGGAGCC
>VWZU01009054.1:1853530-1992989 GCA_013397095.1 Sterrhoptilus dennistouni
GGGGCTGTTGGGGAGTCACACCGCTGGGGTGCGTGTTGCAGGGTCCCGGAGCTGGCAGGGTCCCGGAGTTGTAGGGTCAGAGCGCTGCGGTGCAGGGACAGAGCACCGGGGAGCTGTTGTAGGGTCCTATGAGGGGGGCGGGTGTTGCGCTGCGCCAGAGCCCTGGTCGGGGGACCAGTGTGTCCCTGCAGCACCAGTTCAGCACGGGGCACGGCTCTCCCCAGAGCCCTGGTCCCCCGTGTGTCCCTGCAGCACCAGTTCTGCGGGCCTGGGGGTCCCCAGGGCAGAGGAAAAGCGACCGGGGCACCGCAGGCCCCAGCGCGCTGGGGGAGGCCGGGGATGCCATCGTGCTCCAGAAAGCCGTGAGCAATAAGAAGGAGGAACCACTAGTTCCCCTAATGGATGGTGTTGGCTCAAGAACAAATGGTTGTAAGTAGGCTATAAATAAATCTCAGCTGGAGAAGGGAAGAAAGCATACTGATCGTGCTGATCCTAAGAGGAAGAGGTTTGTGGAGGATCACTGCCAGCTAGGAGCAGAAGGTGTAGCTCTGAACGGTGGTGATTTGACACAGCTGTCATGGAGGTACATTACTGTATATTCTCATTAAACACGGTGTCTTCAACAATGAGGGGCTACTCCTGATCACCCAGGAGGTTGTTTCTGACCCTTCCTACACTTTGAGAGGGATATTTTTATCTCCAGCCTTTCTAGCTGTTACAGACTCCACATGCATTTTCTCCCACGTTGATCACAAAAAGCAAAAAAGGAGAGATGCTACCATCTCATGTGCAGCTTTTCAAAACCACCACTTTCCTTCTGCAAGAAGAGTTTTTACATCCCTGTGGTGAATTGGATCGGGAATAGATTTGGCTTTAACAAGGTTACTTTTCATCTGGAGAACCTAAGCTGGTTCTCCTCCTGGAAGCACAAATGGATGTGCTGCTTCCACAGCTTGGTAGCCATGGCTCTTGGCATAAAGACTAAAATAGTAGTAAATTATGAATTTGGTTCCATGTTATGTAGCTACCCTGGATGCATTATTTAGGCTCAGCATGTCCATGTAACAGTGCTTCAGTGATCTCTTTGTTGAGATTGATGTGGGCATCTGCCCTCTCCTTGTACCCTCATTTTTGCAAGTCAGTGGAATAATGTAAGAATGAAGAGATGAAATATTTAAGTCTAGAATGCAGTATGAGTTCTTCTGCCTCCTCAGAAGCCCTGGGGTTTTAGGGATCTGACCTGACTTTTTCACCCTACTGTACAACTGACCAATAAAAAGAAATTCATAGGTATCTGTGACCACCAGGAAATTGCTCTTGGATGACACTGTGTCTGCTTTCAGAAAGCCCAGCAGGCTGCCCCTGATATCTTTGGGAAAGCAGTGGATGGTTAGGGCAGAGGTTTGTGTGCAGCGTGTGTGTTAATGTGTCATGAGTTGCACCATTTCCTCTTCATTGCACGTGTAAGGTCTTTCCGCTGAAGTGTAAAACCTTGAAATGATGCATTCTTGGTATCTGTACTAATTTACAGACAGATGGCTGGCCATTCATCACTGAGGCAAAATAGTATATAAAAAAGCCTTCTGAATTTTTAAAGCATGATTCTCTGAAAACCATTATGTCAGCTGATTTCTGCACATCTGGGCCTTGGTGCAGGCCAGGCGTCAGGCCAGCTGTGAGCGCCCATCCCCGCACGCAGCGCAGACCTTGTGCTGGTGCTCTCACAGCTTCTCCTGGCCTTCCACTCCCATCCCTTTGGTCATGTCTCTGTTTCTCCTCCTTCATCCTCTTCCACCATGCCAGTCCCGTGAGGGGTTGGCAGCAAGGGGGAGCAAGCAGGGCCATAGGCTTCCCCTGGCATAGCACCCAGCTTTATAACGAGCACCCAACACAGCAGGACACCATCCCCAGGCAGGGCTTTGAGTTTCTGTGGGAGAGCTAAGAAAAGATTTATCAGGCTAGAAAGGAAATGGTACGAAATGCCTATTCAAAGCACAGAATATATTTAGCAATTTGGCAACCTCCTTTCCAAAAGCATTTGCAAGTGATATTCTCAGTGACATTTTGGAAACAGGGCTGTACGTATATGTTTATTTGAAAAGGAAATGTTGCATAAGCTTTCCGAAATGCTTGCACGTGCATAGAAGTATTCTTTTATCTACTACCATGAATGCGTTTTCTACACTCTTCATTGAATTCTGACCCTTTCACCTACTCACAGAGGTAAATAGATCAAAATCTTGCTGTTTTGTGGCCAAGATGGAGAAGCTTTCTTTTCTTCGAAGCACAAGTATGTTTACATATGCAAACATACAGCAAACATCTTTTTATTAGCTTCAGTTCTTCTCTGGAGTCAATGTTTCCATACCTTTCCTTAACCTCCTCTGCTGGAAAAGTGGACAGGAAGTTTAGTGCAGGAGGTGTGAAGTGGCAGGAGTGACTGGGAGGGAGCAGGGTTTTACAAGCATCCCTTCCCCTTGCTGGAGCACAAATGACCAGGAGGAAGCATGCAGAGTACAGAAGCAATCTACGGGCAGCCTGGAGCACCTTGCCTGGTACACAAGCAGCAAGTGGGTCTCATGCATTAATGTGATTAATGTGATTAATCTCGAAGGTGGCTGATTAATGAACCTGCTAAGAACTGCCAAAAATGGGAGAAATAGGGTTTCCCAAAAGACTGTTCAGAGTTTAACCAACAGTTTCTTTCTGGCAGATCCGGACTTCGTTGGTTTTCATTTGGATTTTGAGAGAACCTTGAAAATTGGGGGTGTCATCAAGGCTGGGAAGAGGATGCGATTGCAGCCTGTGCAGAATTCCCAGAACTGCCTCTGCTTCATGGTTAACCTGCCTCTGTGCAGAGATTCCCAGTGGAAGAATCACCAGCTCTCACTCAGAGAGAGTGGCGTGTCTAAGGATGAAGAAAATCCCACATGGGCTGGTGTGAGGCCAGGCATGAGGACAGGGCTGTTGCTGCCTAAGTCACCCCAGTCCCTGCCACCCCATAGTACAAAGCAGGCACACTGTGACATTGCCCAGACTGTGGGGCACATACTGGCTGCTGCTTCTCATGCTATCAGGGTTTTAGCATCAGCCTGGGTATTTCTGGCCTGTGTTGGTCTGAAGAATGAAAGGACAAGGTGTATAATTACACCAAATAATCCTTAAACTGCACCAATATCACCACCAGTTAAAATCCTGCTTGAGCCCTATCCCCTCAAAAAAGACATAGAAGGCTCAGAAAATAACATGCATGTTCATAGAAAGATTTTCTTTCTGTTGCCTTGACCACAGTGTGGTGTGAAGAAAAATACCAGAGAGACGGGGAGAACTGGGACAGAGAAATATATGGGTGTTGTAGGAAAATAACATTTGTACACAAGACAGGAGAATTATTCATGGGCAGACCCATCCAGGTGGAAATATGATCCCTATAAATCTGCCACATCAGAGGAACCCACAGTGAACTGTTAGCAAATGCAAGATACAAAGGCTGATGCTTCCTCTGGGTTTTATGAGCTTTCCAAGCAGATTAGCACTAGCAGACATCCCCTCTCAAGAAAATTATGATATCTGAGGAACTATATGAGGCTATAAATGAATGAACAGTACTTAACCTGCACTAAAAACCCACAGTTCTATCAAATCTGCCCCAAAAGGGCACAGTTGCCTGAACACTAATTTTATGAATCTCACATGTGCCCCATGCAATTAACGACATGAAGTTGATCTGAATTGGAAACTTCAGGGGCAGTTGTATTTCAGTGAGATCTGATGCAATGACTTTCTGTTTTAATATCCCAGTACCTAAAATCTTATGCTGCTCGTGCGCTGTGAATAGCTAAAAATAAGACCATATCCTGGACAGATTTGAGCTACTCAGATGGAGAAAAGCTGAGCTGAAATGAAAGCTTGGAAGAGGAAACAGGATTAATGGAATGGATGCTGGAACTCAGCACAGGAGCTTTCAGAGGCAGATATTTACCCTACAGTGTGAATCCTTCATTACTCATCTTCATGGTGTTTACTGCTGCTCCTTTCCCAATCGGTTGTGGTAAGCTGAGAGCATCCTCTCTGCTCTGGTCTCAATGGGTTTGGGTAGAAGGTGGGCCAGGTACCAAGTCCTGCCCTTCTGTTTTGATAGCAAACTGCTAATTAAACTGCTAAATGCTATGTGAGTAGCTGCTAAGTGGAGTTCATGAACATCCTGGGATTCAGGCCACAGCAGTTATTAATGTTTTGAGCAGATAGTATCACATTAACAGGAAGCACCCCATTCTGTCCCTTCCCAAGCAATGAAGTTTGCAGGGCCTTTTGTGCCAGACACTCTGCCTCAGAGGCTCCTTAAGGGCTGGGAAACACCTCACTTGGGCTGTTCTGCCAAAGCTTGTCAAATAAACAGAGACCTACCCTCTCTCTACCCCAGAAATACAGGTGGTCCCATGTGAGTGGGGAGTCCAAGTTTGCAGCATGTGGTGTGTTTCTAGCAGCAGGGATGAGTGTGCACTCTGAATGAGGAGTCCAGCTGACACCTCTGCTGTAGAAACAGGGCCATACAGGGAGAGTCTGAGCTCTGGGTGCTTCACATGGGATCTCCACTGTGACCATCTAGAGCCATCCTCCCATGGATACACCTGCTGCCCAGATACGAGGGAAGACTTTTATGTCCCAGCCTTATGGATGAACCAGCCAACAATTCTACCAATTCTTAACATCCCCTTCAGCCTTATTATATATGCTCTGTGAAATTCAGTCCAGCACATCAAAGGGAAGTTTGCCTTTGAAGGGCTGCTTGCTTTCTGCATGCAAACATTGCTCCGATTTAATTAAGTTTGATTTTTCAATCAGTGTAGTTAAACCAGTACTATGCTTGTGAGCAAATATGGCTGACACAAGTATCTCAAGGTGTATATGACCTAATATCAACAACTCCCAGAAGCAAATGACATTTGAATTTTCCTACCATGCACATTTTCCCTGTTTTTCCTATATCTTCCTTCTTGTTTTTATGCCTTACTTCTTTCGTTCACACTCATACACTCATGAGATTGTTTATTTTTGGTTTCTCTGCACTGAAGATTTTCTTGCTGTCCTTGTCCAGAGTTCAGTCTTTCAATTGCAAATTGCGAGGGAAAGTTGAAAGTCAGTAACGGGATATTCATTCACAGGCACCTCACAGAGGAGCTAAGAATTACACATGAAAGGATAGCATTTCATTTAAGATAAAGCCTAATCTCTTCTCTTTGTGTGCAACATTTTCAAACTTAATCTGAGCACTTGTGCCTGGAGCAGTTTAACTTTGCTCTCAGGCAGGTGGGTAGCGGGTGGGATCACGAAGAACTGAAACTGCAGCTTAATCCTGAGTACAAAAGGTCAGTGCCATTAAGACGAAGGAGGCTGACCTCAGGAAACATCTACTAAGTGCTCAAATATGGGCAGAACACACATCTCTTCAGTATAAGCTTGAACCTTACTGGATCTCAATGTACCTATTACACTACCCGAGTCCTGGAAAACCCACGGTCCTCAGCACCCACCATACTACTCAGCATCAGGGTTTGTTTCTATTCATATTCAACATATTCTTGAGAAAGGCATTCTATCACCTAAACTTTGATGGGGAAGGGTGTTTTCAGAGGTTGGTCCCAAAATTACAGTTGAGAAACAGGCTTATCAGCATACAGATCATAAATAACCTGCACTATTTTTTGTGTTACAGCCAGGTGTTGCCAACAGACTCCCCGGAGCTCCACAAAGCACTGGCCACATAGACAGCCAAATCCTCACTTCAGTGGTTTGAGGCACAGAGTGATAAATTAGGTAACATGACTTAGGTTGGCATACAAGGGACTGGTGAGAATTATACATTCATAACAGAAACGTTTATAGTAACCAGAATGGGAAGTTATTGAAGTTGAACTAAGAATAGGGCATCTTTGTTTTATGGCTGATGGGACTTAAATTTATTGCAAGGAGAAAGTGGACTGTTGACATTGGCTCTTTAGGAAACATGAAGGAAGCTCCCATGAACAGGGGACCCTTTTGAGTGTAACATACACTCATCCATAAAAGTTGTCACATTATCTTCCTTGCTCTGTATCCATTTCAGGCATCACTTTCTCTGTCTCTCTAATTCACAAACCAGACAGTTTTTACTCTGAGTGTGTTTAAGAACCCTGAGGGCAGTATTTTTTGTCAGTTTGTGTCTTTAACATGCTGATGGATTGTATTGTACTTCTGATCTCACCTTGGATTTACTATTTTCCATTCACCATAGAGGACTCCTTTTTCCTAATAGCTGGTGAGACTGTCAAGCTGTGCATGACAGACTAAAAAAAACATGATGGACAAGATTTTTAGTTGTCCTTTCATAACACACTGCAAATTTTTTTCACTGCAAGACTAGGGATGCTTTCAAAAGTGATTCAGATGAATAAAAAATGAACTAGACATCCTCCCACTCACTTGGGATCCAAAAGGAAACAGCTCTATTTTTCTTAAAGAGTGTTGAATTACTCCATATAACCTGATGTACATGTCTTCAGCCTCTGTAAGCCAAGGTGGGAGCCCAGACTTCACTGCATTCCATTGAGCAGGGTCTTGGCTTTCCTGCCTATCTTGGCCATAACAGAACCCCCAGCATTTTAAAGATTAAATGGTCTGTTACACGAGTGTGATGGGGTGATCCTGGTTTGATGCTAAGTGCTTACAGAGCCACTCCATTACTCTTCTCTGTTGCTGATGGGCTCATGCTTGGCCAGTAGTGGGTCTGTCTTGGAGCTGGCTGGCATTGGTTCTGTTGGAAATGGGGGAAGCTTCTGGCAGCTTCTCACAGAGGCCACCCCTGTAGCCTCCACACACACACTACCAAAACCTTGGCACAGAAACAAAATACCGTGAGGGCTGAAATTCCTGGATCTTCTGTCTGATGTGGACGATGAGGACCGTCGACCTCCAAATGTAGTTTGGCTTTTACTGCAGTGTAAGAGGGTGTAATTTCTAGAAAGGGGAGGCCAGCAGGGGCAAGGCAGCAGAGGCGTGCTCAAAGTCTCTGCCAGACTCCTACCACAGTCACTCTGCCTCACAACTGCTACTTAGAGCATCCTAATGTTTTAAGGAAAAAAACAATAGCTTGGGAGTGTATCCAAGCTGTTCCCGAGTCCAACACAGAAATTGTAAGAAGCAGACTTAGGAAGGACTTAAGGAGATCACCTAACCTCATCACCAGGCGGCTTTCCCTCGATCTTTCCTCAATTACTTGTTCTTAGAAATGAGGGGTGATGGGGATGTGCAGCCTCCCTCATGAGCCTGAGAACCATCTCCTCCTCAGTTAAGCCTATGACAACATGTCCTAACCCCAGGGGATATGAGCAGAGTTTATTCTTTCCTCCTTAGAGCTACCTTCTACATATTTGGACACTATGTCCCCACAATTCTTATTTCTAGACTAAACAATACCAAATCCTTCAGCTTTCCTTGCAGTCCATGATTCCTGATCCTCCAATCCATCTTGTTTTCGGAATTCTTTCCATTTTGGTACATTTCCTTTCTAAATCATCATTTCCAAAGCAGGATATGTTTTGTTTGTAAGGATGGTGTGCACATGTTTCTCTTCCTTTCACACCCCACTTCCAACCCAAAGGTTTCTTTGCTTTTTTATTAACTGAAGACAGGTATAGCTGTGGGGAGAGGTATGAGGATGTTGGCAGTGCATCCTTAATATTTTACAAAAATATTTGTTATTCTCCATGATATGGAAAGCCATTTAGCAAAGTAAAATACATTCATTTTACATTTCCTAAGCAGTATTATAAATGTTGAACTCAGAAAATATACACAGAGCTATTAAAATATTGAGATAATTTAAGTTTAGATGAGATTCCAGCAGATATTCCTATCACACTTATTTCTCAATATGAAAACTGTGACCCAGCATTTCTCCTGAGTCAGCAGGATATGGGCTCTGGTTTATCAAGCAAAGCTAAATGGCTATTGCTTTTAAATTCTGTTAATTTAATTGACAGAAAGGTTATTGCTACTGAGGTGCACACATTTGGGTGGAAAGCTAAGCTGTAAGACAAATAGTGGGCTTGAATTATTTTAAGAGTCAAGCTTGAGGGGAAAAAGGGTTGTTACTGTAATCATAGAACCATAGAATGATTCGGGCTGGAGAGACCCTACAGGTCATTTGATTTCAATGCCTCTGCCATAAATGCCAGGTCCTTCAAAACGAAAGACTTCTTCATAAACTTTGTTAAAAATTAAACTTTTTAGATCACCAAGTCAGAAAACCAAAATATAAAAAAGTGGTTGACACAGTGTGGAAGAAAGATTTCTTCAGGTAGGTGGAAGAGAGAAGATGTTCATTGCCATCAATGCAGAAGATTTGGGCCAGAGTAACAGCAGAGAGGTCTGGAAGGGGTGGAAGGAGATGGGGAGGAAGAAGAGACTCAGAGCTGGCAGCCACAGAGCTGCTGAGTCAAGAAATGCCAAATGCAGCGAGAGGGGACACTGGAGGCATCAGGGGCATTGCATCTTCAAATTATTTCACTGAAAACCGTGATTTTTCTTAAGGGAGCTTGACTTTTTTTCCCCATGACTTTTTAAAATGTTGCACTTAGATGATCTGGTTCTCCTGGGGAGTTTTCTCTCATGGGAGCTCTTTGACATGGAGTTGGGCAGCATCAGCAACACAGCAGTGCCACACATTGCAACATTTTGCACACAGCTTCAGCCCAGAAACACCTTATAATTATTTTAAGTGGGATATAAGCTAATGACATTCCTGAGAAATAAAGCATGTATCATAGAAAATCACTGTTAGATGCTCCTGGACCATCTTCATGGAACATGGGCAACATGCCAAACCTACCACGTTCACATCTTATGTATTTGCAGTTGTCAAAACATGCCTGTGGGAATGTGTACTTGGTCATGAAAATAAAAAATAAACTGAAAAATGCCAGCTTAAAATTATTGTCAAGGAGAGTACTGGCATTTATTAAAAAGAAATCTGAAGTAGTTATCACAGCACTATCATTTTGATTCTGCTGCTGTTCAAGGTTCACAGAGTAATTTCTGCACTGAAGAGATTTTCTCTTGGCTCAAAGACTTACAGGTCAGTGGAAACTGTTGATCCTGACAGGCCTGTCAAGAAAAATGAGTGAATTATGGGGTTTGGCTAAGTCTTGTGATTACCAGGCCAATTTTAGTAAAGAAGACAGCAAAAAATCTGTTTCAATTGAACTGAAATTAAAATTTGTAAAAATGTACGCCTAGGTTCTGCAGGATTTCCAGTGTTTTGCAGTAGGACATAATGACACATATTTTTATGTTCCCAGGACAATTTTGCTGGTTTCAAAAGATTGAGCTGACACTGATGTCATGTGATCCACTTATTCTACAATATATTCTGGCTTTGTGCTTTGTTTAATGCTTTGCAATTTTCTTTGGATGCCCTAATTTTACAATTACCTCACTGGATCAATGAGGAAAAGTAAAAAGCTGCTAGAGGAAGCTTATTTCACCCACAAATTCATCAGCAATCCAGGCCTTTCCTAGCTTACCTTTCCTTCTCCTGCATCTGAATGCAAACCCATTAAGAGCAGTCCAGGAAACCTTCACCTCTGCATTCACACTCAAGATGTTAATAAATCATGTTTCTTTAACAGGGGTTTATAATCTGATGTTAATGAAACCTCAGGGGTAGCACTGTGACTGAGAAAAAGCTGGTGCCATAAAGGAGGTTGTTATATGGTTACAAATCATCAGTGTTATCAGTAGAAACCCTTGGAATTACATCAGTGCAAGAGCTCTCCCTTTCTCTTTATTTCAGAAATTTCCATAGGCAGAATAATAAAAATCCTTCATGGCACCTCATGCACAATTTACACTGCAAATTGAGGAGCCCTGGCTGTTCCACCACAGGGGTCCCAAAGCATCACAGCCCTGCTGCTTCCCATCTGCTGCCAGCCCCTCCAGACCACTCCAGCAGTGTGAAAGGCTTTGTACTCCCCCCAAAAGATGCCTTTCGTTTAAGATCCCTTCCCGGAGCTGGGCCAGTGGGAGGAGGCTGGCGGTTAGATGCAAAGCTGTGCTGCAGCCTTGCAGGACTTTGCTGGGAAATGTGGCTGCTTTGCGAAGTAGTAGGGTGGCACACAGGGAGTAGGAGCTGCCTGTGCCTCCTAAATCTGGACCTGAAGGTATAATATCAGCTCTTTAAAAAAAAAAACAGACTTTTAAACCACAGCCCCTCACACTGTCCAGCAGATTGATGTCATTTGGAGACTCATTAACCTGCTAAATGACAGAGATATTCCAGAATATTGCAGCTGCCTGCCTCTTCCTCTTTGAAACTCTGACAACAGAGCACTGCTGGTGGTATTTCACCCCACCAGGCAGCCCTGGCCATCCCACAACACCAGCATGCTCCATCCTTGTCTCCCCTTGCATCCATCTCCTCTGCTCTGGGATGGCTACCCTGCATTTCTCGCTTCAGACCAACTGGCACTCAGTGAAGAGGATGAGTGTTTTCAGCTCTGCCTCCAGCTGCTGCCTACCCCAACCTAAAATAAGTATTTCTTCAAGCTCCATATCTTAAAAACTGCAGGAAATAAAGTGAGGTTGACTGTGGCTTTGGCTGCTTTATTACCTAGTGGGCATATTTGAAGTGTAATTGTTATAAGAGCATTAGATAATGAGTTATGAGCATGGCAATGGGGATAACAAATGATTTGCTCTTCCAGAGTGTCACACCAGAAAGCTAACAGCTCACTGAGAGCTCCTTCTTTTACTTAGGGCTTTGAATACTATAAAATCTGTCTGTAAAATAAATACAATGTTAGGGAATAGTAATACCCTGCTGCTAAATTAATATCTAAATGACCTTATGGAAGGATTTTCATTATAAAAGTTATTTTCTTTCTGGCCTATATATTGATCAATGTGGAGTGAGTATCATTTTGTCTACTAGTTGTTGCTGTTCTCAAGTGGGAATTAATCTGAACCAGGAGCTTTCTTGGCTCACAAGCCACTCAGCTCTCTGCATAAAGCACTGTAATTTTACTCAGTCCCTGTAAACTGGAGCATTATATCAGCTGTGGTGAGCATTTTCATATGATGCTTACCAGTAAAGTGGTAATGTTCATTTATGAGTGGGACAGTAGAGTTACTGGACCAAAATACTCCCACAGTACTGTAGAAAATTTCACAGGATGGCAATAAGCATAAAATGGCAATTGAAGTGCAGCTCAGAAGAACAATTGTGGCTGATAAAAAGTCACTGGTGTCCTAGCTGCCCTGCATGAGTGATGACAAGGACTCCATGAACTCTTCATTTGCCTGATCTCAAAGTTAAAATTTTCTTGCCACAACATCACTTCTCCCTCTTTGTTTTCTACAGTTAGCTACAGCAAGGAAATTTTTCCCGGGCGTAAACTAAATTGTTTTCCCTTGTTTCACCCCTATTTGTTGTTTGTTCATCTTTCTGAATAACTGCTGGCATTAATCATTTGTTCTCAGTGGTGCTCACATGCTGCCTGTGTCTGGGGGACTTTGAGGCTAGCTGGCAGCAGAAAGCAGGCTGCAGGCCAGGGGCTTTGTTCGGGGCTGTACATCGTCCTGACCTGCAGGTTGGCTACCACTGATCCTGGCTGTTACACCCTGCTTTTCTGCAAAATGAATTGAAGGCCAGCTGATCATGAAGCTTTTCTACTAAATGTCTTGTTATGCTTCAAACCAAGCCAGTTTTTAATCCATGTGACAATGTTCATTTCCAGGCCAGTTTTGATTATTATTCTTTGGTGTGAGATACCCTATCATTTGCTTCCCTAAAATCCCAGAATATTTCCTTTACGTCATTGCATTTGTCCAGTAATAGTAAAACTCCATCATAAAATGTAATCAAGACTGTTTGGCAAGATCTTTCATTTAGAAACACATGTGGCTTATTGCACACAATTGCACTACCCTCTTGATGTTTCATGATCATATTTTCAATCTTAATGTTGTATTAATGTAGAGGGAAGGGAGGGACACACACACACACATTTGTTTCATACCTGACTAATCATTTTTTTATGTGTTTACACTTCCCATAATGTAGAGCACATATGCAAGGGAGCTATGTTATTTTTCCATGTGGTTTAGGCTGTTTGTTTATTTTGTCATTAGTTCTCAGTGAGAAGGTCATCCTTTCCCCAGATGTTTATTACTTTCCAAACTGAAAAAGATTTCTCTCATAGCTTGCATTGCAGACCTAATACTTGTAAAATGCACAAACGATGCCAACACAGTAATGGTTTCAAGAACTTTCTATACACAGAGCTGGTTTACCACCACGCCATGGCTCATCACAATTTAATAAAGAGCTGTAGCTTTTAATTAGTAAGCCAAGTCTTGGCCAATTTGAAAACACAATGTATGAGATGTGAGAAGGGGGCAAGTGTGAGAGATTTGTGAGCGATGTGATGCACTGTTTTCTCTCAGTTTTCCTGTATTCTTCAATTCTTTAAGTTATTATCACATATTACCTACAAGAAGAAAAGAAGGGTGATGAATAGGAAACTTTTGGATGTTGACACAGTGGAAAAACTACTCCAAATTTGATAACTCTATTTTCAACCTTAACCTTTATACCTTTCTGGTCCTTTTTAAATATATATACATCTCTGAAAATGTAGAGTACATAAGCATGGAGGTTCCTGAGGTTTAAATATATTATCTCTACTGAAGAATTTTCTCTTTGCAGATTTTGTGATTACTGTGGGTGTACTCAGCTACTTCTGCGTAGGTTGTTACTGACTGCAAGGAGAGCAGGCTTCAAAATTACCTCATATACACATTATAGAGAACTGACTAGGACAAGTTAATACACTGCAGTTTCAGGTATCTATGAGCCTGAGGGTGTACATATCTATATGTTTTTTGCCTTTGGAAATCTTACAGATATGTTTCCTTGAGGAAATGAAAGATGCATATTCAGTATATAATATAAAAATGAACTGGTTGTTTGGAAGGGGGTGGCTCAAATTTCTGAGTGTCTGAAGTTGAATTTCTTCATATAGAATCTCTGTTTTTGCCTTGATAGCATGAGAACACTGGTGGGACTTGTTAGAGGAGTTTATTTTGCTAGCCAAAAGCTGACTAGGCATCTCTGAGCAGCAGGTTGTAAGGACAAGAGATAGGTTGAACTAAATCACCATAGAGAACAGCATTTGATTTAAGGAGAAAGAAATTGTTTTAATGACACCAAATTTCACTGGTGACTTTCTCCTCAGCAGAGGCAAGCTGTAACTACTTTATGTTGAGCAAAATATAAATCTTTTGATCTGGTACTGTAATAGCCAAAATGTCAGAGATAATGTTACTTGATTTAGAGTTTGTGGCATCCACTTGATAAGGAAAGGTGAGAGCCATGTTGTAGAGCATTGCAGCAATAATCATACCAAATGTCAGGACAAAAACAGTTTGTTTCTTTTCCTCATGGTGGGATTTTTGCTACAGACACATCCTAAACCAGTATTTTATGTCAGTTGTCCTGAGGGCAAGGTTAGCAGAGATCTGCAATTCAGCATTTTTGTAAGTTTGTCCCAGAAATATTTTTGACTGAGTCTGCTGCACTTGCACAGAAGCCAAATGTCACACTGCTCACTGAGCCACGTGCCTGGACAGGCAGACTTTGGGCTTGGCTGAGACGTGCAGTGAGTCACCTGCAAGAGAGAAGAGACTTTTCTACACTTTGGGGATGGAGAACTCAGATCCTGTCTCTAAATTAGGTTATCCTCTAGAAAACTGCTGAGTCAGCCTCTAAATTAACTCAATACTATTTTCTGTTCTAAAATCATAGCGCTTGGATAAGTTAGTTCAGCTCACATGTTACCATCAGAAGCAGACAAATGGGAAACAGTGATGCCCACCTGAAAATGGAAGGGGCAATGTCCAGGGGAGGAGAGGCAATTGGGGATAATCAAGCTTAAGTTTGAGGGAAATCTGTCTCATTAAATTCATTATTAAAAATGTAAAAAAAACTCAAACAAGCCAAGGTTTAAAATGTTTCAGATTCTGAACATCACTTAAAAATTACTAAAATACAGCCTAATTCATAAAATACATCTACATGGGTAGAAGCTGTAAAAATCCATGCACCTTCTGACACATTGCCTTGGCTGGTAAGCAGAAAGAGTCAAGTCATCAAGTATCTGGTAAAGTATCTCACAAGCACTGTCTTAGATGGGGGTCTCAACTGTCCTTTGCACCTCCCCAGCAGCACTGTGGTCACCATCCCTGGAATCCTGCAGGAAGAGCCCAAACTAGGGATGCTGTGGGTCTGCCCCTTCCCACCTTAGTGATGGCTGTTGGGGGAAATAATCTCACGAGGTAACAACCTAAATGTATTTCTAGAAAACTGATACTCCGGAAATTTTTTTATTAAATAAGACTGTGACTCAAACAAATGATAAAAAAAAAAATTCCATGCCCTTCCACAAGTTTTCTGCTGCTTAAGCTGTCTTTGGAAAAGGTGATTATTATTGACAGTTTAGCTTCTTATGTAAAAACAAAGAATTTTGAGAGACAGTTTCTTTTCTATCTGTTAAATTGTGTATGAAAGGATTTGGAATGAATATGCAAATGTACAAAAGAAAATAGGCAGTAATTGTGTGGAAAATAGACAGTAATTGTGTGTAAGCCTAAAGAAATACATATTTTCCATTTGTTTATGATTGTTGTCGTCCATGGGCAAGGTGATTGCAAATGACATCTGTCTGTGCCTGTCTGTGGTGAGCTTCTCACCTCCCACTATCAGAAAAGACAGGAATGCTTCCCTTGTCCTTTCCAGGTGTGACTGCTCCTTAGCACAGTGTGTTCATGCATTGCTCATTTTCCCTCTCTTCATCTGTCAAAACTCAGTATCACACTATACCAGCTCAGGCTTCCTAGATCAAAAGAGTGGCCGATCAACAATTTTTTTTACCTTGATCGCCATAAAACAGTAATATAATGTTTCTTTCTCCCGTGACATAAAGGGAAGGTGTCCTTTAGAGTAAATCAAATAAAGGCACTATAATCTGTCCTGTTTGTCCTGGAAGGTTTGCTTCTATGCATTTCTGGCTCTGTACTTTCCTCAGCCCCTCACATGTACACACATTCATGTGCACAGACGCCTAGATGGAGTCATCATTTTCTTGTCCATTATTTTCCTGCCTGCTCTGGTTTTGTCCTGCATTTTTCAGCCAAGGACTCTGGCCACCTGTGGGGCAGCATTGTCCAATGTGCCAGTCCTTGCCCCACCCTCTCAGCAAGCTCATGGGTGTTCCTCCTGCTCAGCCTGTCCATAGGCAGCTGCAACAAGAGCCAAGCGGGTGGTCTCTGCTTTCAGCTGGGAAGAGAGCATGCATCCTGCCCTCCTGCAGCTGGAGGGAGAGGAGATGTCTGCAGTCATAAAATCCAAACTGTATGATCTCCATAAACCTACACATGAGTTGGTACGAGCAGGAGAGCAGCTCCACTGGGAGAGTGCTGCTGCAGTCCCCAGGTAAGGGTGAGCATCCCGAAGATCCAACCTGGGACTGTGCTTTTTGTGCTGGACTTGCGGGCTGGATGGATGTTGTTATTTACTGCATCTGTTATTTACTGTTATTTACATCCAGAAAGGATCCCTGGCACTAATGACTGTGACCTCTGTTTTGAAACTGGGTAATTGCCATTTGCTCAGAGCACACATGGTGTTGTACTGCAGTCATAGTAGCTCCAGAGAAGTAGCACGTCCACATTGCTTTCCAAGAAACCATTTCAGTTCTGCTGCCCAGAGTTCAGCTTTGCACAGTGCATATGGGCAGCTGGTTTGCATGAAGACCCCATCACTTGAGAGTGTGCCAAAATCCCTCAAATGCCTGTCCCTGAGCTCAGAGGATACCTGGGAGGAGAACTCTGCCTCTCACAGCGCCTTTGCTGGTGATGGCAACAGCAAAGAACCGGCCACCAGTTCACAACTCTGCTGCATACCAGGTCACTGCTGGCAAGGGATTTTGTGGCTTGGCCTCTGAAGACAGGATTTGTCTGCAGATGTTTCTGAATTATGTGGACAAGATGGAAGCTATAAACTGCTGAAAGTGAAGACATTTGCAAAAGAGGCCAGATAAGGCAAACCAGTCCTTTTTCATGTCTCCACTGACATCCATCCCTGCGTTGGCATGTCAAGCAGAGATGAATATTTCCTGAGTAAGAAATCATATGTTGATCTGGCTAATAAATTGCCAGAGCCATTCTGCAAAGTGCTTCAGACACTAAATCTGAAATCAATTTTCTTTTCTCACCCTAAATCCTGCTTTTTTACATCCACAGTTAATCATTCCTGCTTTTCACATTGTGTGTCATGACCTGAGCCTCACCTTGGGATCATAACAAGGTTGCCCCTCACATCTTCCATTCCCTTACACCTCTTGTATTACCTGCCTCTGGTGAGAGGATGCCCACACACTGGCACTTTTGCATACCTGCAAATATGCCTTGTATTTCTCTATGAATCTGTCTGCTGACCCAAAAGGCTATCATTTACTTCACACAGCTACTTCTCCATGCAAAGGATCCAGTTCCTCTGTTGTGCAATCTGTCTATCTGATCTTCTGATAGAAAAAAAGAGACATTTGCTGTTTCCTCAGCATGCAAGAGACAATCATCCCTTCTATGGGGTAATGACTTGACAGAAATAACATACAGTCCCTTTCCTATTCTTAGAATAAAACTGTAGCATGTAATTCACTCTGAAAATTGTCACTGCACTGCCTGCACATGTATTCCCAATAGGTTTTTGAGATGCCAACAGTTATAAAAAAGGTGGGAATTCTGGCTTCTCTCTGGAATTGCACTGCTGGACATCAGCTAATTAACAAATCAGAGCAACTAGCTGCATGCTGGATGAGTAAAGTTAGACACTTTTTTGAAACTCTTTGTCTCATTTAAATTCCAGCAAGTGATCTAGTCTGCTGTTTTCTTGCAACTCAAGTTATTGATACTTTGCCCCTTAAAGTGGTCTCCAGTGCTGCCTTTCCAGTTTGTCCTGCCCAGCTGGGCTGGCTCCTCGTGCTGGAGGGCCTGGAGGCAGAGGGCCCGTGATGCACAGTCACCAGGGCTCACACGCTGTGTCCCACGGGTTTTGTGACCGCAGCCAGATCCTGCACTGCGGGCCATGAGCTTTGGCTCACCCAGCCTGTGGTCCAGCCAGCCCGTGGGGTATCTTTCAGACAGTCCTTGCACACTTCCTCCCCAGTACTTTTCCACTTGCTCACTGATTTACGTAACCTTATTTCTGAGGTTTGTTAAACATGCAGCCAGCTTCAAGCAAACCACGGAACCCAAACAAAAGAAAACTCATTCCTCATTTTCCTGACCAGACCCAAACAACATCTATAGCACTTCCCCAATTTAAACATGTGAGATTTGCCTGCCAGCCACTGGAAAAAAAAACAAACAAACAAATCATCCTCTTTGGGAAACAGTAGTCAAGCTGAGATACAGCACTGCCCCTCATGCCCCTGCGTCCACTCTTGGGTATCCAGATCTTGGATCAGCCCCTTGCACCCTTGGATATCCAATGACTTGCAGCTAAAATCTTTTTCACCTCTTGAGTATGTTTTTTAACACTATGCTCTGGATTTACTTCTGATGTGGAGAGCTATTTCTGGTAGGTCCTGTGGCACTGTGGCATCTTCTTGACGCTCTCTGTGTAAAAGGCGCCCATTGTCCTGGTGAACCTGCAGTCCCCTAGGCACTCTGCCAGAGAGTTCTTGTCATTTGGGCTCAAAAAAATGAACCCACTGTATCCTTTGATTACCTCAGAAGAGTAAATTTCCTTGCTTTTAGGTAGCATATTGTTTTAAAATGGGGCATTCTGCAAATAGGTTTGCTGCAAGCAAAACAAAAAGCCTTGGACCAGCAATCCCAGCCAACAGCTCATGAAAGTGAAATGAGTATAAATGACTGTGCACAAGGTCGCCTTTTGTAGATATCTGTGGAAATCCATTCCTTCTATGCAATTTCCTTTTTGCTGCAGTCCTCAGAATAAGATGGACTGGCAAACCATAGGCTGTTTCTATTCTAGGGTAGCCTGTAAGAAATATCCATGAGGTTCAGCAAAACAACAGCAGCCTCTGGAGACAGAGAACATCAGCAGCACTGCCCTCCAGTGCCCTTCTCCCTTTGTAAGCACTCAGCCCCAAAAATGCTGCTGGCTTCCCTCCTCCTCCATGCAAAACTTTGTTCCTTCCTCTTTTTTTGCCCTCACACATCTGCCTTTCTCTTCTGTTTCCCTCCATATTGTGCTGCTTTTGCACTGGCCAACCTGTCTGGTTTTATTCTCTCATCCTTTGCTCAGGACACTCCTCCTCCAGTGGCTCAGCATCTCTGGCTGTCCCAGAAAGCCACCTTTTCCTTGTCTGACCCTCTGAGAACTCTTCCCCTTGCCTTGGAAAAGTGCTCACATCCTGCCCAGCTGCTGAGAGTCCCTCAGCCATATTCCACCATATGGCACCGCATCCCCCCACTTTATCTCATGGAAAATATCAAGATAATCAGACCTGCCTCACTGTGATTCATGTAACCATCTGTCTGGGCTTCCCACTGCTCGAGTGCTCTGATACCCACCCTGCTAGCCAGAATATAAGTGGGCTTTTACTGTCCAAATTTCTTAATCTAAACAAACATGAAAGGCCAAATTCTGCTCTGGGCTCCGTTTGCACAAATCCCATTTGTGACATTAAATGGGGCTGTTTGAATCGGTGTGAACATGGAGTTTAGCCCAGAGCTTTCCAGCTGATTTATGGTGTCCATCTGGCTGCTCTTAATCAAGGAGAGCCTGGCCTGAGCACAGTGTTTAAACAACACCGTTGTACAGAAAGCTCAGCTATGGCCACAGCCATGCTTGATACCAGGAATGGTGACGCAGCTCTGTCCTCCCTGCATCACTTTCCCTTGTCTCCTGAGCTTTCAGACACTGCCTGTCTGCTCAAGTTGCACCCTTATGTAAACCCTCTGAAATGGGGATGATGAAATTTTGGAGAAAGCTTGGCTCTGGCCAGTTGAACTGCTACTGGGACTGCTTCTGTAAAGCTCTCTTCACTGTGGGTTATCGCCCGTGTCTTCAGCCGTAGGGAAGAAGCTGGGAGATAAAGTGGTTGTCTCCCAGCTCTGCTTAATACCCAAGGTGTTGGTTGCAATTAGCAGGATCTTGAGCACACCTGGTCTCCTGAAATGTATGCTGCAGCATCAGTGCTCCTGACATCCCTGTCCCCAAAGCCATGCAGAGCTTTAGTCTTCTGCCCCAGGAACCAGTGCTGCAAGGGGGTCCAGCTCCCATGATGTGCTACCGGCGCCACATGGCATCGTCTTCCCTGGGGAGTCCAGCTCTCCCTCGGATCCATCTGCTGGCCCCATCTGGATAGACACTGTGAGAGTCCAGCCCTGGCTTGCAGGAAGTGTTCAACCAAGATGTGGAGTAGGATGGAGGTGGAAACACCCCTTGTACCCAAACAAATGGGGCACCATCCCGGTGTGTATGGCAAGCAGCAACAGGTATACCTGAATCAGACCCTTTCCAGTCATTTTAGGAATGAATAATTTAAATCCTCCAGGATGCAACCCTTAAAAAATCATGTTGTGGCCTGCTTTTCCAACCAGGCTGTCCACCTTGCACCACTGGCCTAGTGAAAGCCCAACAGCATACAGTCAGTCCAATTTCTGATGGGAATGTCTTAGCACTGCAAAAGGAATTTTTTGAAACCGAAATCTGTGTATTTTCTTCATATTGAAAATAATTTGCTCCTACAGTTCCTTACAGCCTTTGTGATATGCCCAACATAAGCACTATTTTAAGACTACTGCTCTTGAAACCCAATGAACATTGGAGAATCTCAGCTTGCCTTTGAGAATTGGAAAAGCTCCTTTTGCTTGACTTTTCAGAAAAAATCCTTGTATCGAAACAAAGGAGCTTGTAGTGTAGAGGTTACAGAGGTAAATCAGTCAAAAAGCAAATAAAAGTAATGCGAGCCTGTTAATTTTAAAATCTCAAAATTTCTGAATGCTAGGAATTGGTGACACAAAATTTCCATACAGACAATTAAGTTAGTCTTCTAATCAATCAGCATGATAGAAAGTCTTTTGGATGCTACCCACAGGATTTGTTATTTTTATAACTCTTGGCTCGTTTAAGTTATTTTTTAAATTATTCTATCTCATTACAGTTTGATGTTAATTAGCATATAGCTGAAAAAAGAAAATGTGTTAAATCTGAAAACCAGGAAGGGGTAGAAAAAAAAAAAAGCCCTAAGTTTCCAAAAGCAATGCCATTGCAGCCGTGTTTCCTAATCATTTCATGAAGAAATTAATCTGAAAGTGATGCCAAGAACCTACACTTTCACCTTTTTTCCTCAAGCCAAGAAGGTCTCAAAGAGGGCTACAGCTCAGGCATGTTCAAAGTGATCCATTATAAGCAATTTTTCAAAGACTCTTACAAAGCAGAGGGTCTAGAGCTGTGTAGGGTCATTCTGCAGGGTCTTCCCATGTTCCAGCACTTCAGCATTGCTTGGCCTGACCATGCAAGTGACAAATACAAGCTCTTGGGCATCACTGGGAGTAAGATTTATCTGCTTGGTGAATTGAAACCCAGGACTTAAATATCTTTTTTTTTCATACAACAGGGGACCTCAGGGAGAAGATGTGAAAGCAAAAGGGGAAAACTCAGTCCTGCTGTGTGTGCAAGCAGAAGCCTGGGTTCCCACACAAGCATACTGACTCCTCTGCTCATCAACTTCTGTTTTTCGGGTCCAATCTGAATCTGATGTAAACTGGTACCCAGTTCCTGAGGACAGAAAGGAGAATGCTAGAAGGCACCTCAACTCTGCATTTGCATCCTTTGCCATCCTCCCAGGGTAGACCATCCTCCCGCTTCACTGTTTTTCAAGTATCTTCCTCAAGAGAGCTGGCACAAAAAAAGAGAGGCATACAATAATAAAGATAACTGCTTAAAAATTTTCTCATTAATGACTTTGCCTTTTCTCTGCCCTTAAGACATTTTTTAATCTCTTTCAGCATTTTCTTGCCTATTCTATGCCATTCTTTCTGACCTCACAAATCAATCTGTTGTGCAATGCAGTATTAAATGCACCCCTGACAGCTGGATGAACTGTACTGTTTCCCCCTTGTCCACTAATCCAGTAAGCAAATTCATTAGGTCTGACCTACATCCCTCCTTGGGGAACAACAGTATTTCACACAAGGGCCTCTCACAAGGCTAGAAAACAGAAGCACGCAGCCCAAATACTTTACTGAAGACAGTAACATTCTTCAGTCATCATCCATAACCCAGCTCCAGCACAAAGTGAGAGTGAAATTAATGTCGGTGAGGTGACACCTGAGTGGTTCTGCAAGGATGGGAAGGCACTCGGCTCTGCCACTTAAAATGGAAGATTATATTTGCTTTTAATGTTCTCACACCTGGAGAGGCTTCTGTCTTCCCTGTCAGCAAAAGCTTCACACAGCACAGCTGGTGGGTGAGGCAGGGTGCTGCATCCGGAGCTGAGCCGGCTGCAGCCGTCCAACCGTTCCAAGCAGAAGGTGTGAAAGCAGAGGGCTGCAAAGTGCCTTGGGACATCACACAGCCCAAACCCCACACTGAGACAGCCTGCAAGACATCCAGACTGTCCCTGATGGATGTTTCTCTGACCTTGTCTTAAAAAATTTTTAATTATCCTTCTAATTAGAAAGTTGTAAAATTAAATGTCTCTGGCTGCAAGATTTAGCTGACTACCATTTGTGTGCCAGTCTGATCCCCAGGGAGGTAATGTAACAATGGATAAGAAGAGTTCTGAGAGCTCACTGGTATTTTATAGGGGTTCAGGGTCAAAATCCAGGCCAAAGTAAGTATTTCATCACTGCTCTACTAGTGAAACTATTATTGACATGGTCACATTTTTTGGAGGATAAGAATAGATGGGAAAACAAATGAGCATCTCAGAGCATGAAGGTGAGCAGTGCTGCTCTACTCGTCTCTCCCCAAGGGCCCAGGAGAGAAGTGTGCTTTTCTAGCCTGTCCTGGGCATGTCCCTTATATATTTTGTGCTCATGACTATTTGATGCGATGTCCCTATAGAGAAAGAAAAAAATGTGAATTTTAAGTAGCAAAACTCGCCTTTTAATCCATTTTCCTCCAAAACACATGATGAATAAAGTGTTAGAAAACACAAAATGTTTCCATTTTTTTCCATTTGTTTGCTTGAGTTTTCTCACAGTCTCTGTTCTCATTTCTGCCCCTTGCAAACCAAGGAGTTGGCTTGGGAATTGCACTGCAAGTTCCCTCTCTAACCTCAAAGTATTTCCAAGTTCTCTTTTCTACTTTCTCCCACCTTTTTTCACATGTGAACACCAAAACTCCCATTCATGTACAAGGGTAGCTATTGGCCTCTAACCTGATAGAAGCTTGACCAGAAATTGGTAGTTTCACCAAGCTCTATTAATGGAAATATTAAATAATGTGTCAGGTAGAGCAGGTTTCAAACTCCTACGAGACACTAACATGGTCTCACATCTCCTTGGAAACAATGCAGCATGGGGGTTTGGCAGAGCATGTCAGTGATACTACAGACTGTGTAGTGTGGGACTACTGTAGCTGCTGGCCACTGCAACTGTGCATCCAGTCCTTCAAGGCTTTCTATGCCCTGCCTGCTAAAGACATCTATGCAGAAACCAATTTCTAAAGCTAAAAACTGTGATCTGTGTTTCCGGGTTTTTTAGACTCAAGCAGCAAGGACACAAAAGGCACTTATTCCCAAATTATGCAAGTTTTCAGAAGGGTTTCAGCACATCCTGATGTTTTTCAATAGACATCTGTAGAGACTGGAAGCCAAGAAATGTCTTTTGATGAGTCGTGACCCACATTCAATATTTAACTTGAATAAACTGGCTTTCTAGTACCAGAGATACTTAGGGGATTGTTGTGCTTAGGCACTAAAGAAAAGCTTTACTTTCTGGTTGCTTTGGCATGAATAACCCATTTTTATCATATTTCCTTTTTAATTTTAGGTAAAGCCACAGATGCATTCATACACGGCAAAATTAGATAATCTGAGAGAAATATGTCAGGACAGATTGTGAAAAGAGGTGATATTTAGAGTAGATGAAGCAACCCACAATATAAGATGCTGGTAATGTACCAGATTACATGGGGGAAAAAAAAAAAAGAGGGACAAAGCTAGTTTTTTTTTCTCCTTCCTTCAGAGGAATCACTTTCAGGCAAGCCTCAGGAATTAACCTGTGATCTGTTGTGCCCCCTTCTCACCCCTCCTGCACTGCGGTGAGTAAAGTTTTCTTAGAAAGCTTCTCTAGTCCTGGCTGCTGCCCTGTACAGCTCCAGAAACTGCTGAAGCAGGTGTAGCTCCACAGGAACAATAAAGATGTAGCAGATTGGCCCAGAACAAGGCTTTTGGAAGCAGGTGAAAGCTCTCCTTTGGTGGTGGGGAAGGTGCACTCTCTGGGATGCAGCCATCTCCAGTGGGAGATCAGCTGGGCTGGGCTGAGCTGGGCTGGGCTGGGCTGGGCTGTCACTCCCTTAATGCTGGATGCAAACCCTGCACGGAGGCTCTTGGGGCAGGTTGTTCTCTGTGCAACAAAACCATCCCTGGGGAGCTCCAGCAGGGCCTGCACAGGCTTGGGGCAGCACGCAGGAGTTCAGCATCACCGCACAGTGTGCAGCTGCAACATGCCCAGCTGTCTGCCAGCCATGGTCCTGGTTCTGCACAGACACATGCACCCTTAATCCTCTCAAAGAATCATAGAATGATTTGGGTTGGAAGGGACCTAAAAGATCATCTAGTTCCAACCCCCTGCCATGGACAGGGACACCTTACACTAGGCCAGGTTGCTCAGAGACTCCCTCATCCAACCCAGCCTTGAACACTTCCAGGGGTGGGGCATCCACAACGTCTCTGGACAACCTGTGCCTCACCATTCTCACAGTAATGAATTTCTTCCTAATATCTAATCTAAACCCACTCTCTTTCAGTTTGAAGCCATTTCCTCTTTTCCTGTCACTACACACGCATGTCAATCGCCTCTCTCCATTTTTCTTGTAAGCCCCCTTTAGGTACTGGAAGACTACAATGAGGTGTACCCACAGCCTTCTCTATTCCAGGCTGAGCAACTCCAATTTTCTCAGCCTTTCCTCATAGGAAAGGTGCTCCATCTCTCTAACCATCTCGGTGGCCTATGCATGATGAGTAATTCCCTTGGTTTTGTATGCATGGGCTGAATTTGGACGTGGTTCTCTGTAGGAATGAGACTTACGTGTCATTATTATTAACATAAACATGTGCTCAGCATCAACATAAAGCTGTTCCAGCCACAACCACTGAAATTCAGCCATTCTGTCCTTGCTCCTTGCTAGTGTATTTCAGAACAGGTTAAAATGGAAGGCAAATCACTCTGCACAGAAGTGGCTAAAACTGGAAAGACTGGGAAGGTTAGCCATATATGACTTTTTCCTGTTTATTGGGGAAGGGAGGCTAGAGAGCTTATGATACTCAGTAGCACAGATGACAGCAAGGGCAGGACATTGTGTGGCAGTGTCTTTCTCATCTAACACACACACAGAGGCTATTTATTTCTACATATTATTAATGTGATTTTTCAGAATGAAGGTGCTGAAGAATGACATCTTCTGTTCCTGCAGGGTGGAACAAGTCAGTAAAAAGGGAAGACATAAGACCTTGGTGCTAACCATATTCTAATAAAATCCTGTATATAGGGGTGAATTTCATCCACCCAGCACAGCAGTGCAAACTTCCCCAACCATAGCATCCTCCAGAGCTGCTTGACCCTGACCTGGAGAATTCCATATCTGGGGCTGAGAAACAGGATGGTATTCTGGTTTTCAACTCCCTCTTGCTGTAGTGAACTATTTCCAGTCAAAATAGGAGCTGTTCAATGTGTGGCTCAAACATTTGCTGAATGACAGCAGCCCTGGGACTTTGCAGTTTAGAAAATTCCTTGTTCACCCTTATGCAATGTGTGAGATCATGGAAAGACAGAGCAATTCACCTTCTGCCAGCCAAACACCCGATCACCATTTAAAAATTTTACAGCATCCCTTGGTGGATATATATTAGCACCATTAAACTACTTGCAGATATTTTTCAGAGAAAGCAAAGTGGAAGTGTGAAAAACAAGAGATAAACAGGACAGCCATTTTAGCAAGAGGAAGCCACAAAAGGAGGGCAAGTGAGTCTTGGGAAACTGTTCTCCTCAAATGGGCAAAGAAGTGCCTTTTTAGGTAAGTACATGTTCACTTATTATGTGATGCTACCACGACTTAAAGAAAGATTAATCTTTTTGGGGCAGTAACAGCAGAGAACATTTTCCTGGTTAATCTGCATGCTGTCAGATAAGTCCTCAAGTGTCTCTTGCTGTTGACAACATGGTCAAACAAGTGCTGTGGAATCCATCCTTGTGCCTGCCTGAGTCACCAGTCCCAGGAGGAGAAGCTGGCATAAGTCAGGGATGGAGAAGCTCTGTGTGGCAGCTTCATGTGCAGGAGATGACCCCGGGACAATGGAGGAGCTATGAACACGGCTCTGGAGGTTGGTGGCTCGTGTCCAGCACACAGGTGGCTGCACTGAGAAGGCAGGGAAGCACTGCTGTGATTGTGTGGATCAGCTGGCCAGGCACACGGACAGCCCTGCACCACGGGCTGGGAAAAGTGCCCACGCGCTAATGAGTACAGAGACATGGCAATTAGCTCGTAAGCGCTTTGGATTAGGACCATCTGTGCCACGCTCATACAAAACCTGCTGCCGCGGGCCCGCAGCCCGCCTGGCTGAAATGCTCCGGCAGGACACACACCCAGAGCAAGGAGCTCACACTTTTCCTGGTATCACTGCATGTCTTCTCAGACAAAGCAGGGAAAACAATTATCTTTCAAAAGAACATTGTGTTATAACAATGAGCATTATAAGCAGTTAGAACTGCTCAGACCAAGTTAGTCCTGAACTCGGTAACACTTTCCAGCCGAAGAGCACAGCAGAAACATATGCAGGTTTTTGGATAGGAAGGGACAAGATGGACTGAATACAATTCTGTGGAAGATTCAAGTACAGTTCCAGGAAAAGATAAATGATTCATCACACTTCTAATAGCGGCTAAAGCCCCAACTGCAAAAGCGGTAGCACAGCACAACAGGTGAGATTAATTAAGAAGGGGCAGAGTGGCATCCATTCTGAAAATGAGAGAGATGAGAAGAGTTCTGGTGAAGTATCTTCAGGGGACATGCTGAAACTTTCCAGCACACAATCACCAAATCAGAATTTAGAGCTTGAAACCTGCATAAAAGAACAACCAGGAGAGATGTGCTGAAAACCACGAGGGTCCAGTCCAGCACAAGGGGAGCTGCTCATGCCCTCTGTTCCCAATATCAAATGTTCTATTCATTGTACCTTACAGTCTAACACTTCATGGTAGAAAATACTACCAAATTTTTTTAAAAAAATAAGTTCCTGGGAAAACGTTCATCTGCTTGGGGTTTTTTTTGTGAGACAGCCCACAGTTTATGGGGAAAGGACATGTGTAACTAGTTTTCAATCTGTCAGGAAGAAACTCTACCATTATTTGCCAAATTCATTTGATCATGCAACCTATCGGTAATAAAATGGCAGTGATTTTGAGAGAGAATATAAGAGAGGAGTCTGGCATGGTGTGTGATGCATCTGGGGATATACATTATAAGGTTAGCTGTATTAACATGGATGTGCTGCAGGATCAGCCCTGACACCTGGCATTGTACCATCCTATGTAGGCACTGCAGGATTTTCTCTTCACAAATCCAGCTGTGTTTTTAAAATCCAACATAAATTAAGAAAATCATGTAATTGCTGTATATGATATATCTACCTATGCTTTAGGATCCACTTTATGCAGAGGTACTGGTTATTACTGATCTTGCTGGATAAGTCCTTGGTTCCAATGAAATCTTAAATAAAAGCTCCTAGAAGCTTCAGTGAAGCTAATGGTTAATGCCTTTTCCTACTGAGTTTAAAGTCTCATTTCTGAGCATGGAGCAGAGTCTAAGAAAGGTCCAATGATTTAGTCATACTTGAGTCTCCAGTATTTCCCTGCACTAAGTGCCCTACCCTTTGAGAGATTCTTCAGTGTCTTGTGATGATGATACAGGATCCCTGTCCCCATTTCTCAAATGAGGCTGATGCTTCCTCACCAGAACAGACAAGTGTGTGGAGGATGGCATGGAGGTCAAGCACACAATGGCAGCAGGACAAAGAACTCTAGGTCCAGGCTAAGTCCAGAAGAGCTCTCACGGAGGATGGACAAAATCCCATATGCATTGAAACCACTGCAAGCAGAGGGACTGGGCAGCAGAACAGAGTGGGTCCTTTCCTGTAGGTTCATCTGAGCTGTAATGAAACAGGGGGAAGGAGCAGTGATCTCATGGTAGGAACTCTGCTAGGTTGTCTCCTGCTCCTTTCCAGAGCATGATTCCTTCCACAGTACACACCTGGCTGATGTACCTTGTTCAGTCCCCAAGGACATGTCTCCTAATGCCTGTTGCAGAGACCCATGTAATCTTAAACAGTAGAATGATACCAAATACTGTCAAGAGTATCAAACCCTACAACCAGTGTGTCCCTCAATAGTTCAATTCCCTCTCTTCAAATAGAGATGGTCTGTGTACATGACTCTCAGCTTACTGAGAGCACCTTGTTGGAGCCTGTGACAGGGAAGCCATGTCACATTTGGCCAATGTTTCTTTCCGGGATTGATCCATGTTCTGAAACATGGAGTCTCCCAGTCAGCTGGATATAGGGGTTCAGGCAGATTTTGGTTACCCAAGCAACTCACATGTTATGATTCCTAAACAACTGAGATGTTGGAAAGCTGAGGACACTTGAGGGAAATTATTATGGAAAACAGAAACAGTTTTCCAGCCATACAGTCACACTGTGGTAGGATCTGCATATTGACATGTTTTCAACTCCTCATAATTTTCTGCATGGCCAACAGATTACCAAATACCAGACCAGACATTTTATTTTCCTGTTTTCCCTTATGAAATTCAGACACCAGCAGAAGAAGAACCTGCCTAGGAAGAGTACAAGGAGTGGGCTAGCTGGCCATGCCCTGCATGCTGCCATGACACAGTGCCCCTCAGGTGTGCTGCCTGCAGTCAGCCCCTCACAGCTTACAATTGTCTCATTAGGCTCAAGGAGCTGTGAAACATCAGCCCAGATCGTAAAATAAGATAATGAGGATTACTGAAAGTCAGGGCATCAGATCTTGATGGAACACCAGTCGGCATTGCTCCAGGGACACAGACACTGTAACTCAGTTCACTGGACACCAGCGATAACTGTTTGCAGACCATCCTCATCATCACATTTTAAAATTCTATTTGTTTGCGTGGAAAAACTGTTCTAACTGGCAAAGTGATGTACTTGGATCTCAAACACCAGGCTGATTTCCAGCCTCCAGTGATGAACAGTTTCCACTGCAAATCAGCACCCGTAACCCCAATAACCTTCATTTAGTTTCACAGCTCCTGACCTGAATCAGTCCCTCAGTCATTTAATTTGAGGCTCATGATTAATTAGGTAGGTAGCTCATGTTAATCAGCCATTTGTTAACTGTCAAAATGCCCCCCACCTCATGCAAGACTGTGTTTCTCTAGCACAAGATGTCCTGACAAGGAGGAGCACGACCAGGAGCTGGTCAGGGAGATGAGTAGGTTTGTGTCAGCTTCTGTCGCGTATTTCAGCTTTGGCAAAATTAGTCCAAATTCTTTTTCCTCTCTACCTGCCCTGAATTGTGTTTGTAAAGGTTAGCTGGCACTCACAGCATATAGCATTAGCAGAAATGCTGCCAATTACTTGAGATGTCCTATCAAAATATTTTCAAGGCAGGTATTTTGCAAGTACATGAGTCACATCTAAAGTCAGCCCCAAAGTAGCAGCCACTGTGATAAGCAGGATAAATCAAATCAATTGGTTTGACTCACATTTCTTATTCATCAGCTTTGCAGTGATTTGTCTCTTCTGACAACAGCTACTTGGCTGTACACCTTTCAGAGGCAAATTCAGAGAGAAATGCAGATGGAGAGGTCTGCTAAGCAGCCCTATGCAGAAGCAAAAGGAGTAAGAGTCACAGGACAGAAGAGAATGTCATATATGTGATAGACATAATAAAAATGATCCTACCCAGCTGACCTCTCACCATGGATAGGTAAAGAAACCATTGTCTGAGCAGAGACCATTCAGCTCTGAATATTCAGCCCATTGCCATGTGCCAGCTGACAAGTTAAGCTAAGAGACTGCAAGCCCCTTCAAATAAAAATGGACCATAACAACTTCTGCAGCAGTCCAAGATACCTAGTGACCAAAACCAATATAATAAAAAAGCTTTCAGATTCAGACAAATAATCACAATTTGAAGTGTGACTGCCTCTGGCTACCAAAAATACAGATAGTTGAATTTAAAAGTTGTAAGGCACTCAAAGCAGCCAGCTCCAAACAAGCTCATGCCATTCCCCAAGAGTTTTCATCCAGCTCTGGATGGAGCTAAGCAACATACTGATTTCGGAATAGCACAAGCCAACTGAGATTTGAAAATTAGCATAACAGCCTAAATTCCTTTTGATTAACTTTTCTTGGTGATGAATTCATATTTAACTTAGGATATTAATTCATAGTATTCTGCAACATTAACCAAATGACAGGATTTCAAAATTATGGTTGTTCCTTGAGTAGTTCATTCTGAATTAAAATATTCACCCCTTTGTACACCTGGTCCCCTGTTCTTAAGTGAAGGTCAATGTTGAAGCTAAATCAAGGAAAAAAACAAGGACTATCATATTTGTAATAAATTTAGCATCTGTAAGGAACATTCATACTCTGGAGTTTTAAGCTCACAACTGTTTTGGAAACTGCTCTTCTAGGCAACATGCCATCACTAAGAGAACTCTTTTGTACCAGGAGTTCCTCATCATTCATTTCACTGATGAGATGTTTTGGGATGAATCATGCATTGCTAGAGTTCATTTTGAGGTTTGTCTTGTACTCATCCCAGTGTGAAACATCCAGTTCTACCATGAAAAATTAGTCTGGTGCCCTGAGACATGGAGGTGACAAGCAGATATATCCCTTGATGATGAAAGAATGGAAATCTTGTAAGTTGTGCAGTTGGCATCATCACTTTTGAGAAGACTTTACATGTGGAAAACCCCTGTTGAAGCTATTAAACTCCAGGTACGCTCTTTCACCCACTGGAATCAGCAGCAATGCACCACTAGACCAATATATTTTACTTTTAAGCCCCTCTTTATTAAAAGAAAAGAAGCAAAACCAGCTAATAAACATTCTGTAATTCAGAAGAATTGTGCCAGTTAGTATATTAATCTCCAGGAACAGGAGAGGCAAGTTTCTCTTGCTGGCTAACAAACATGACCCATCCCCAAGATCAAGATTTCATAAGGATCTCTTACCTCAAACTAGCAGGTTTTAAATTGTTCTATCTGAAAACAAAAAGGCGAGTTCCCTGTATTTCAGGCAGGGATGTCCAGAGAAGGGCTCACTGCATGCTTGTGCCATCCTCTGTGAAAAAACCTTGTGTGACAAACAGACCTGAGAGGTTGTAGATGCCCTGTCCCTGGAAACTTTGAAGGTGAGGTTGGATTGGGTTCCGAAGAACCTGACCTGTTCTGGGGGGATTGGACTAGCTGGCCTTAAAAAGTTCCTTCCAACCCAAATTATTCTGTGATTACCAACATATCTCGAAGCAGTGATGAATAGTTTAAATCTCTGATAGTAGTAGGTGGGTCCCTTTTAGCAGTGACAATTCAGCATCATACGTCCTTCTAGAGACTTGTGCATTTTTTTAAGAACCTAGTAGCAGCTTAAAAAAATAAGGAGTTTATAAGTAAAACTTGCAGCCTTTTCCCACTGATATTAATTGGTCAGGCAGTCCATGGACCTGTATGTAATGGAATAATTTGGGGGAAAAAAGCACATTTTCCATACTAAGTATGTGTGATGTCGTCACTGCCAAATGAAAATATTACAAGTATTGCTGTAAATTTTGCCACAGACAGAAGTGGACTTTATTTCTACTAATAACCATCACGCTGTATTACCAAGCTGTGTGTATGCTGAAGTATAAAACCTGTTAATAGCCCAGCAGTCCTTCCTACTCTGCTCCTCCGTGTTCCCCTCTCTTACAGCAAGGAGCAGACTGTGATGGGGCCTGGGGGCCAGACTGTCCCTCTTGTCACAGGCTGCTCTGACTCAGCCAGAGCACAAAGCCACAGCCTCACCCTGTACCTTGACTTTCACAGAGACACCCTCCTTTTCCCTGGAAATGCAGAGCCTCAGGAGCAGAGACTGTGTGCATGTGTGTGTCTGTATGGAGTGACAGACTGATGGTGTCCCTTTGCATAGTAATGATGCTCATACGCAGAATAAGGAATTGCCAACTTCCCCAGTGACAGTGTGCGGACACCATCCTTCAGGGGGTCCTCACTTAGCACCAGCAGCAATGTGGAGATGTTTCCCAAGTGCTGTGCAAGCTTCACTACCTTTGTTGCAAGTGGGAGGTTTTGTCCAGGTTGTCATCCCTGCCCCTTGTCTATCACCCCACCTTGGGCCAGCTGAGGGCAGGGTTAGCCAGGTCCTGGTGTGAGCTCCCAGGAGGCCCATCAGCGTTGCCAGACTTGTGGGTATCACCCACAGTCATGCACGTTTTCCCCTTCCCCACCCAGCCACATGCCTCAGTAAGATGTTGCAGGAGGCTTCACCCAAAGCTGTCACACAGGAACAAGACTCCTGGGACACGAGTCCTCTCACCAAATGTCCTCTTCTCCCCTGAGCAGAGATGGACTGGGATGTGCTCAGTGCTTGGTTACAGCAGTTTAAGCCTGGGGCAGCTGTGGCTCATCAGCTCTGGTACCTCAACAAGGAGGTGACATCTTGGGAAGCCCCATAAATCATACACTCAGCCCACCTGAACTGAGCAACCTCCAGCTGCCCATGGGTAGGGATGAGGAGAAAGTTGAGGTCTAAACTGCAGGTAAGCAAGTTTGTTTGTATGGCCTTATATTCCCAAGCAAGATGTGGCTTAAGAAACAAATACTGGGAAATGCTCGTGAGAGAGAGTTACAAAAAAGTAGGTGAACAGAATCACTTTGGCAAAGGATTTATTTTATTGTTTCTTTTATTTCTTTTATTGTTTCTTATATTCTCTGGTTGCTTCTTCTCATCATGTGCAATCAAAAACGGCCATGCTCCTCCCACTTAAGTTAATCAACATTTGCACTGACAGTGAGTAGAACTCAGGATAAGTAGACACTCTAAAATATGTCCTTATTAACCTCTGTAATCCTCCCTGTGCTTGTTAAAGGTGATGGCAATTTAATATGTATTATTCTGTTCTATTTAATATTTTTCTTCACATACTGCTTCAGTTTCTGTCTGTTCTACCGGCAGAGAGGGGTAAAGACAGCCATTCTGCCCTTCACTTTGCAAGGAACAGGATAGAACCCAGAAGTCTGGGAGAATAGCAAAAAGCCATATTTATAAAAAAGTCACCTCCTTTCTCTTGACTTGTCCAGAATAGATTTATTAGAAACACAAGTGAGTACTCACAAGGGCACTGTCAATTTGAAAATTACTGCATCTCTGCCTGTAAAGTACTTACTGTCCCTTGCCACAAATAAAGCCATAGCTCAATATAAATGAAAGCAAAGAAGAGGTAAAAGTCTCTGTTATTTTGCTTTCCCCACCCCAGTTTGTGCATTCACACAGCCCTCTCTATCTCTTTGCAGCAATCTATTGCCTCTTTGTATATACAATCATTCTCCCTCTTCAGAGGTTTGTCATACAGTTGCAAAAGAGAAGAAAAGATTTTCATTTTAAAAAAAGGTATCAGGTGGTGGGAAGAAGACAGAGACCCTTCCTGCATTTGTAAGGCAACTGAATGTAAATTGAAAGGCAAAACATAAATGAAAAGAGCTTAATTTTTTGTCTTGCTACTATTTCTAGTAATGAGTTCATTGCTTGTCATTTGTTGCTGTGCACCTTAATCCCTTATTTTTGTTAATTGCTCCTAAACATTCATTTCTAGAAAGGAAGAGGGCCTGTTGGGGTAGGGCAGAAGTATCCACAGGGCCAGGAGTGGTGCAGGCTGCCCTGTGCCCTGCTCCCAGCCCCAGCTGTCCAAACAGCCTGGATCTGCTGCCCAGCCACAGGCTGGCTCTAAGTGTCATAAAACTTATGAATAGCAGGTTCTTGTTCCTGCCTTCTGGTGTTTGACCCTCTGCAGGTCACATTTTCCAGATAATCAGTGCTCTTGGAAATCTGCCATTTGGAAGAAGTGAAATGAAAATCGCCGTTCTCCTGGCCATGGTTGTGCAGGAGATGGCACATCCCAGCCCAGGGCCACCACAGCCACCTTCCATGCTCCCAGTGTTTCTGGCTGAGGGATCTTCTGCTGTGTGCTACAGCCCTTTCTGGCAACTAGCCCCAGGGGAATTTGTCTAGTGGGCAATGCCAAGAGGATTGACCCCACCATGGCTTCCCCTGCAGCCCCACAGTACAGCTGGGTGCCCTATTTATTTAACTCCACAGGTAAGCATGTCCCTAAGAACTCCATAAAGGTCCTGTCTAAGCAGAATCAGGCTTCATACAGGAGTCTCCTGCCCACCACTGCAGAATCAGGTACCACCACTCCTTGTCCTGTAACAACACAGACTGACAGCAAAAGTGTCTGCAAAATTCCAGCAAGATCATTCATGATGAAGTCAAACTTTTTTTTCTGGCATTAAATTTTACCTCAAAATCTTCCTATCTCCACCCCCATCTGACACCCAAGCTGTTGGAAACACACCACCTACCTGCTGTGAGGATGTTGGGCTGCAGAGACTCTGCAACTTTGTTCATTGGAAAACTTTTCTGCCTTCCCCTTTGGCGACAAAACCAACATGGGAGTGCTGTGGCTGTGACAACTCTGACAGCTCTGCCAGGTCTCTGAAGTGAGGTCCCCAGCTGGAACACCCTGCCTCTTGCAGTGGACACACACAAGTTCTCCATACCTCTCTTTGGAACACCTAGGGGAGCCGTTCCCTCCCACAGCTTGTAGCAGAAGATCAATGGAGATCTTTCAGGAGCAAAGAAAAGCCTAATTTATTCTCTCTTCCCCCAAACACTCTGCTCTGTTAGTCTTCTCTGAGTTTGGGGGAACAGTCCTCCACAAGTAAAGTATAAAAATCAGGGAACAGTTATTACTGTAGCATATTGCTTCCAGCATACAGGTTATATCAAAAATGCTGGAAGAGCCCTGTCATGGCCCTTAGGAGAAATTTTGAAGTGTCTTATAATGAGTATGCTTTCCAAATCTTCTGTAAGCTTAGCTTCCAGTTACGCTATAAGTTTTGTCTGAATTCAAATCATTTTTACATTCAGAAAAAAAAGGCAAATATTTGTTGAACCCATAATAAATGGGATGGACGGATACTAAGAGCAGAATAGTCTATTCTTAGAAATATGTAGATGGGATTTAAATAGAATTTCTCACACAGCTTGTGCAGAGAGATAATGGGAGGATTACATTTCTAATGTACCAAGCTATTTTGAATTCTGGATGAGCTCTTTCTCTGAAAATTATTTTTTTCCCAATGCTACCAAAAAAAAAAAAACCAATAAAAATTGTATTTTAATCAAATGCTAAGTTTATTCAGGTTAGTTTTAAAATATCTAGAAGCTGCTTTGGAATGAGGTTGCACTAGGGGCTGATTCAACAAAAGCAAACCACAATTTCCAGCTTGTACATCAGTTTTCTGGGGTCTTGGCAAGGCAAACAGGAGGCCCCATTCTCTTCCAGCAAGTACCACAAGTGATACTTTTTGAGATAATTCCTCTGTGTTCTGAAGGATGCTCTAGGGAAGGGGTGGCAAACAGGTGCTTTCACACACTTCCACAGGTACCCTCAGGTCAGCAGAGTGATGCTGAACATTCCTGTGGGATTTTGAGCCGAATGGCTTCTGTTCCTGCAAATGGCTGCTTGGCCTTTGTTCCCTCCTGTGGGCCTTGTTCTAGATGCACACAGCCATTCCAGTGCTCTGATGCAAAAACGTCCCTCTTACAGCTTCCCAAGCAAATCTGCAAGCATTGTAGAGCCAGCTCCTCATGGGTTATCCAGAATGAACTGTATGTACACTCCCCATATTGCTTAAAGGCCTTTTATGAAGCAGTGCACCCTGGGGAACATTGCTGTCCAGCAATCCACCACTCGTTTCTTTTGCCCCACTAGCCTGAATATTTATGAGGTGGCGTGTGATTTGACGGTACTGGTTCCACATGTAATGATGATGTCATGTGTTTTAGATTTAAAATGCCAGTTACATTTTGTAGTGCATAATAATTTGTTTCTTTGGCAGTCCATAAAGAATTGCACCGAGTCTTGCCATGCCTGGCTGCAACGATGTGGAAGGGGACACAGGACTTAATGTGCACAAAGGCTTGTACCAAGAGTGGTGCAGTTCATGTTTTCTGCCAAAAACATCATCTGACATCAAGATATGTCTATGCATGCCTGGAACACTTGCTCCTCCAAGTGCTTTGCCAGCAGTGATGAACAAAGTCCTGGAGCATCCGGGCAATGCATGTTTGATGTTAAGTCCTACCCATCAAGGTGCAGTGTAAAGATGGGAAAGTGAGGCAAAGCATCCTACTAAGTTTCAAAACCCATGTGTGAGAGGCAAGCCATCTTGCACAACTCCCACACCTTCACTGGAACCATCATTCCTCCCCAGATACAGACTTCATCAGATTTTGGGCATATCTCCCCTAACTGCTGTTCTGGTTAGAAGCAGCCCACACCTTCAAACCTCTGTTCAATTTTTTTTCCTGAAATGAGAGCCCTGGGTGTAATTTAACTATCAAACCTCCTACCTAGTTTTCAACCAGTTTCCAGTGCAGAACAAGAGGGGTACATTTGGGAAACAGATGCTCAAAGAAAGAGGCAAGATTGATAAATAAATAGGAAACCAATGTCTTTTTTATTGGCCTAAAACACTGATGGACAGAACTTACATCTCTAAGGGAATAGTAACAGGAACCAACAAGGCATGCAATTTCTACTTCAGTAAATAAAAGTATTGCCATCAGATATACACACATATGAAATTTCATGGGTGTTTACATAGGAAACAAAGTCCTTCCAGTAATTTCTGTTGCTCAGAGGAGTCTGTGCCATGCTGGAAGTTCCCAACCAGTAGGATGAATGCTGCTTGCCAGGTGATGGGTGCTAGCACAGTCCCACAGGCATTGCTCCATCACTGCACCAGAGGCAGTATTTCTGAAAGAACTGTAACTTTGTAATGCTCTAAGCAAATTCATTCAAAGGAGGATCACTCCCTGGCCAGGACCATATAAAGAGCACCCTGCTAGTGCATATCCAGCAGTATACATGCTGGACCTAGAGCAGGTGGGTCCAGACTCTCTCCTGTATTTGCTGTGTGTTCTGCCCAGATAAAATAATTTATCCTTGTCAAAGCACACCCTTCCTGCACAGGGTGTGTATGAATTTTCATTACTCTCTCAGCTGCATCAGTCTGGGGCAAGACTTTCCAACATAACTGGCAGGGACAAGCTGTGGCTGAAGGTGGCATCTGCCATTTACTGGCATCTAGTTGGCATGGTGGTGTAAGTGCACTACATTACACTGCACTATAATGGTGTATTTTATTATTACATTTACATAAGTACAGCTGTACCCAGATTACAGCTCCTGCTGATCTCCTAATACCTCATCCTAGCATTCATGTCTGAATCAGTAAGAAAAACCATGCAGATAAAATCTAAGGAAAAGCTGAGAGAGAAAAATTAAACACCCTAAGAACTGACAACAAGAAGAGGAATTCTTAAAGGAATTGTTTGCACAAGCTAACAGAACAAGCTGGTTACTGAAATAAACCCATCTATTACTCCCAGTGCAAGCTCCCGTAGATGTGGGTGCTTGGTGGGATGGCTCAGGGAGGCAGACAACTATCACTGCTGCCTGCAGACATGAGACAGCTTCCTCAAAGATAGGCAGGATGGGGTGGGAATCCTGAAGCCCACACTGGGCTGCTCCTCATTCAGGAGTGTGTGGGTGCACGGCAGGGTTTGACCCCAGACTCATGGGACACACTGGAACCAGCTCTGCATCGTGGGCTGACATACCCAGCAAGACCCTGCATGAACTACACCAAGTGCTCCATAAACCCTGAGTTTCCTTGCTGGTGAGGCTGCCCTCTGCCAGCTGTAGAGCAGCCTGCTGCTATCTAGAAGGTGAAGAGCTCTGCAAGAAGAGGCATGGTGCAAAATCACAGTGTAACAAGTCAAGCCAGTGAACAGCATACTGCTGTATATTGTGACTTTAATCTCCTGTTCCTCTCTATGCCTCAGTCTGATCTCTGTCCTGAAGGATCTTCCTCTTCTGAGGCAAATTTAGGCAACACTAATAGCACCTCTACATGGATGGACACAGCTGAAGAAGACAAGCCTTGAAGAAACCAGAGCTTTCTTTAGGACTGGCACAGCAAAGGAATCCAATACAGGTCCAAAGAACTGTTCTGGGTGCAGTCTGACTATGCTGATCAGCCAGACAGTTAGAAAAAAGTACCTGGGAGAGCAGAAGGTGTCACCAGAGAAAAGATGGGAAGACCCTGGCCCCATTTCAGCTCCAATGGAAGGGTGGCCCATTCACATTTCATAATATCTATCTATAGGTCTAATAAAAGATATTGTCTCTTCCAATATATCCTGCCCTGCACTCTGAGACTCTCCTGGTAATTATTTTCTCAGCCAGAGCACTCTAATACCAGGGTGTAATAAGCACAGCACATCCCTTGGCAGGTTGACTAGATAAGGTTATATACAGTATGACAGAGTTTTTAAATTATTACTGACCAGGCCAAAAGCTCAATAAGAACTGAACATCTTGTTCTCGTGACATATTGAACCTCTTCTCCAGACCAGGGAACTCTGAATAAATTTCAGCAGGCAGCAAACACTTAGATGTACTTCAGACTCTCCACTCTGACACTGCTCTTTAGAAGAGGCCCAGGGGAATGCATTTGTGATACAATGACTTCAGATTTTCCCTGTCAGAAATCATTTATCAAAACAGAGAAGGGACAGTTCTCCATTACCCAACAATGGAGATGTCAAGCTCACCAGAGGGTGGTCAGGACACAACCAACACACATGCACACGTGTTAGTGAACTGCAAGGAAAAAACCGCAAATATGATTGCTGTTCAAAAATACTTAAATAATTAGTATGGAAATTTCAGCATACAGCCTGCTTTGGTTTCCAAGTGATGAGAGGAATTGTCTTATGGTTGTGCTATGTGTTAGTCTTGCTCAAGCTCCGGATATATTTTGCAGAATTTCAGACTTCTATTACTTTAAACTAAATGTCTCCAGCCAGCAGTTACTCCTTTGGAGATGAGCCTTGCGTCATTGAGATGCATGTGACCTGCATGTAGACATCTGTGAATCCTGCACAGCCTGGAAACACAGCTGTGATTGGTACAACTTCAGAACCAGAAGTAAGGAGAGTATCATTCCAAAAGTGTGGAAAAGAAACATGGTATCACTGCTGGCAGAAAGACTCAAAGAACAATAAATAATTTGGCTGCCTTTTTTTTTTTTCTTTTTTTCTTTTTCCCTGTTAATAGCATAAATGGGATCTGGTACAATTTAAGGGAAGAGTTGAACTGAAGACACTACAGCATTTTACATCTCATATCATGTTTCCAGTTCTGCAATCCTTAATAAAATCAAACATACTTATTTACTTAAGTAGACATATTTATTACCCACAGCTGCAATGGCACCAGTGGAGAAGACATATTAGTGATCTTAGAAACATTGTTTTCTGGATCCCATGAGGTATTTTATAGAGATATATTTTCTGAATATCTGTACGTTCTGCCTCCTGCTAGATCATCCCACTTGCCCTAGGAGAGCAACCACGGCTCCCAGTATATTCCTCTGACCTGTTTAGTTCATTACTTCCAGCAATGTAGAAGCCAGTGCCTCCCTGGGCAGCCTAGTCCTCTGCTCACTGCCCATGCCATTAGACACTGGACCTGCATCTGGGGGTCCAGAGTGCCCCCAATGCCTTTCAAGGCATCAGGACTTCTTGTCCTTCCCCTGTGGGTGTGCATACCCTTCCAGCCTGAGAAGCTTCTTCAGAGCAAAACTGTCATGGCATTTCCCAGCACTGAGAGTGAACAGAAGTGTAAGTTTTGGTTAGGTGTCAGCAATCTGCTGTTTCTCTCCACTCCAGTCCCTGGAAAACCAACCAGTCAACGCAGCCAGTTGTGCACAGTGGTGTCACTGTTCTGTCTTGCCCACCACAGCTCCTTCACACAGCCCCGTGCAACAGCAGAATGCAATGAAAAGTCATCCTGCTCCTCCTTCTCCATCAGTTGCATCAGACAAATGGATGCAGAACCCAACTCCTCTGGGGCCTTAGGAACCAGCAGCCATCAGGAGAGCATGGTGCAGGGCATGATTTTGGATGTGCTTATGCTTTCAAAGAAAGACATGAAGGAAGAGCATTTGAAGAAATATGTGAACTATCTGGACTTAAAAATTAGGTGAACACCAACTCCATAAAACTGATGGGCTAAGTTAAATTCAGTCAGTTCTCTATGTGCCCCAGCAAAGCCCATCAGTAAAACTGGCCTCCTGAGCTGGACAAAAGCAGCTCATTTCCTCTAAATCTGGCCACAGAGGCTGCCTGCAGCATTGGGCCAGGGCAAACCACTGGTCATCGTGGTTTTATCAACAGCTGGAAATAGTTTGTACACAGGACATTCATCACCCCTTTGCTGCGACAGCGCATCATAAAATGTGAAGTTAAAAGGAATGTAATCTCACATCTCATCAAAGAGAAGAAATTTCTCATGTGTTGGTTTTTCTTTTCTTTTCAAAGACAAAAAGAAAGATTATCTCCTAAAACTTTCTAACCCAAATCAACCTCAAGTGGGAAAGTCTGATGCCCTATTTATGGCTCAGTACCTTTGTGTAACCATGCTTACAACTTTTGCAGTGATTGTGGTCTCAGAGCCTCTCATTCTCAGCTTAATGTAAATATTAAGTCTTTAGAGCTTGAAGTATTTTTGTCTGAGCTAAACACATCAATGGACGTTTTTCTCTTCTAATGTCAACTGACAAAAGTTAGCTTCCTCTTTAGTAAAGGCAATTTCAAGACAATTATTTAATTAATATTAAGATAATTAATTTAAATATAAACTCACAAGATAATGAGGCATTTGCAAAGAGCAAACTCCTCTCTGCTTCATGTGGGTGGGTTGTGTGGGGGACCTGCAGCACCACCCCCATTACAGCAGGGCAAGAGGCATGGGATGTGTGTTTTGGATTGCTAAGGATGAGACACCTTCATCAGGCTGAGCCTCTGATGCTTAGGCTCATTTTACATCACCCTTTCATGCACAGTTGTTTGAATACATCACTGCCTCCCCCTGCCCCCCACTGCTGTCACAGCTGAGTGTCTTTCATGTGAAATTAAACACAAAAGGTGAGCAGACCCCATGGAGTCCTTGACATATCTCCAGGATATGTTTTCTGGATAGGATTCCTCTTTTGGCCATAGTCATTTGCTCTGCCATTATTCTAGAGAGGGATTTTTCTGACAGGGCGCTGGAGCAATTTGGCATGGGGTAGGCGAGTAACTCTGATTTAAAAGGAAGGTATTGCAGGTTTTTCCTAAGGGCAGAAAGTCTTTTCATTTACTTAAGCTCCTTTTAAAGTGTATACTACAGTGAGATCCCTTAGAATAAAATTGCTGTCTCCTGCTTTACTGGGGGCAGCTGGGGAACCATACTCAGGCTGTCTCTCATATCTAAGGATTTTCATTTCTTATGCTAAGTGAGAACAATATTGTAATCAAGCATTTCTTCCTGAAAAAATAACTCTGTTGCAAGCACAGCTGTGCCATCCCTGCTCCAGAAGGCCACGGGGTCCCTCCCCAGGACACTTTCTTTATCCTCTGAGCGAGGGTGGAGAGTGCAGGTAGGGCTGGAGGTGCAGTGTGTACCACGTCAGCCCTCACCAGGGAACATGCCAACCCTCCTCAGGGCTGACAGACCTTCGCCACTTGTCACTGAATTCCAGCACACGATTTATGACCACACTGAATTTAGTGCTACCCATACCACTGGAATAAAACCCATGAAAGAGAATTGCAGCTTGAGTCAGTGGCCATAAATCAACCAATCCCCAAACCTCCAGCATGTCAGGGGATGAGAAATGCATGCACTTGTAAGCACTCCTAGACTCACACAGTGGGCTCTTTGGAAAGCAGATCTGCATTTCATTTGATTTGTCCCATTAATAATAGATACACCACAATACATAGTGTATTGTCTCCATTTTTGCTTTGTTAAAAATGCCTCCACTCTCTCCCCTTCCCTGTTTTCTTCTCTCCTATTCATAACATTTATTTTTTAATATGCTCCTAGCATTTCAGTTTCGTATTAATAGGAAGTAACATTTAGCCCCCATCACAAATTTTCTCACAGATTAAAATGAAATGCATTTCCACATCAGGAAAGAAATCTCACAAAGGCGGAAAAGAAGAATTTTCCTGTATCGATTAGACCAGGAAACAGATTTTCACAACTTGGGGGCCAAAATTAGACCCTTAAATTCACAGTAATTTCACAATTCATACCAACAGTACTTAAATTGGCTTTCTGGGATGCTTGGTAACAGACAGCTCAAAAGAAGCTTTTCTGGGTCACATACTCAGACGTTTAAATATGAAATTGGAAGTTTGGGTTTAGGTACCTGTCTTTCCCATGTCGCTGCTAGCTACCGGCTGCATGAGTGGTTGATTCCAAACCAGCAGTGGTGCTGGGACCCCAAGTCACCCCTCCAAGGGTGTATCACACACAAGTGTGTATCACTTGTCAGGGTGCACAATGTCTGTCACCTCCCCAGTGCCCTCTCACTTGGTCTTTCATTCAGCTCTCATCTAAAAATTAACATCCCCTTCCCATTCCTGCAGTGGTGTCACTGTCTGGGGAGTGGGCTGAGGGGACCCTGCAGACCCAGGTCACTGCCCCCAGCCCCATGAGCTCCAGGCCAGTCTGCTTCTCCCATCCCTTTTATAGACTGGTGCCTTTGGGCATCCCTCTGGGATGCACCTACAGCTCCAGCTGCCAAGTTAAAAATACTCCCCTGTCCCTCATTATTCACCCCTGCAGGTCAAGGCAGGACTTTGATCTGAAAGGCATTTCCAGGGATATGGTTACATGAAACACATTCTATAAAGGCTCCTCACCATCAGACTTTATCTTTACTGAGTAAGTTTTAATGGCATGCACATGATGAGGGCACTGTGGGGACAAAGCAAGCCTGTAGTAGGACTCTGATTTAATAAACCTAAAAACTGTAACCAAAATGGGGCTGTTCCTTGTCACTTCCTTGGCTGTTTTCTGGTGAGAACACACCTACCTTGGTATTTGTTTTCAATCAGAGCAGCTTATGCTTACCCAGCACACAAAAAATGTGTGGTCTGGGACAGTATCTCTGCTCCTGGAGTGCTGTGTGCTCCTGGTAATGCTGTAGAACAGGAGAAACCAGCTCTTTTGCTGTTTGGCATTTTGGCAACCACCCGTCCCTGTGGACTCTGGGTGGGGGATTTTTCTGGATCCCCAAGTTGTCCCCTGCTCAATATGGAGGAAAGGTTTGTGACCAACTGTGGGTGACTTCATCAACTCCAGTCTGTTTCTGTGTCAGTTTATATTAAATAAAAATATAATAGGCTATCTTTCAGTAATTATTGTATCAGTGAGGGTTTTTTACCAACCGTATTCATGAAACAAGGAAAGGGAAGATTTTTAAAACAGCTTAAGTAAAGTTTATGTAGCTATTAGAGCTAGAACTTTGTTTCTTTTGGGCAGGTTCCTCAGGGCTTTATGCCAATTATTTAGGTCAGTTCTATGTGAGAGTTCTGCCTAAGGTGTTTAGTTTAAAGCCTGCTTTTTCAGTGGTGGCAGCTATGGGTGTGCCAAAGATTTTGGGTATTTCTTTTTTGGGGGGTGGAGGACAGGAAGTGTGCTTGTAGCTTTTTCTGCCGTTCAAGCAGCTTAGGTTTTATTTTTTCTTGATTATTTTTGGAACAGGTTGGGGAATTGAGGAGGTACAATCAGTTTCCATAGGAAAAGATTCATCAACTGATACAGCTGGTCATCACCAGCACCAAGCTGCAGTTCATCTCAGCCAGAGGATTTGCTGCACAGACTCCAGTGCCTAGGGCAGATTACAGCCAGCGAAGAAATAAAGACACACTGACTCTGTTCCACCAACAGGGCTGTAAATCTGGATGCTCTCCATGCAAGTCAGCAATGTCACACAGGTGTGAGAAGTGACTCACTGCAGCCAGCTGTGCTTACCCCGCTGTGATCCCAGCAGTTGTTTTTCACATGGGCGTCGTTGCTTTGCCCTTTAAAACTTGCTGGGTGAATGAAGAGATGATTTTCCCTGAGATGGATGCTAAGGAAGTAGAGCTCTGCTGGCTTTCCTCATCCACCCTGGCTGAGCAGGGCCTCGTGTGGCAGCTGCTCAGTGGCTGCCCTGCATCTGCAGTGCAGCTTCCTGCAGGCAGCTCATCTGCATGAGGCAGTGCTGAGGAAGGAGAGGAATAAAGTAGGGGAGGTACCAAACAGGCTGTCAGGAGCCCACCCCCAGCCAAAGCTGCTGTCTGGCCCCAAGCTGCCATCAGGAATTCAATAAAGCAGCCCTGATACAGGTGTAAGTAAGCCAAGATCAGCAATTACCTTCCCAGTGGCCATCCCTTGTCCTGCACTGAGGGTTTGAAGGCCACCAGGGCAGTTCTTCCACACCTCCCTGCTTGTGCTTGCTCTGGTCGAGTGTTGCCCACACCAAGGGTGAGCACATCACCCAGGTCACCCCGAGGGTTCCTTGCCTTACACCCCACAGCCAGCTGGCCATGGGCAGGGCTCAAATCCCTCGGGCTGCAGGGGGTCTCTAAATATACACTGCGTGTTTTGGAGGAGCATGATGATCCCTGGGATGCAAGAGACAAAGTGGCATCTCACCCTCTGAATACAGAAGTCCTAACCAGACAAATATTTTTCCAAGTGCAGTCCCCTAGTGAATTTACTTTATGCTTAATTACAGGATAATGTGGGGTCATACTTTCTGGCAAATTTACTGTTTGTCAAAACTGCATTTTTAAAATAACTTATTGTCACAATACTGACAGATTGAAAGAAAAGAAAATGAAAAAAACTCCAGAGTCTGTCACTGACCTGCCATTCTTGACATCCCAAGGGGCAGGACTTTGAGAGAATGAGTCTGTAAAATGCTACAGAAGAGGTTTTGATCTACACCATCAGGCAGATGATGGTATGGTGAACACACAGCCAGCAGCTCCTTCTCCGGGGCCTGTGTGCCTCCAGCTCACAGACCCAAGCAGGAGCAAAGACGATCCAGGAATCAGGATTGGCACCTTTTTTCCTAAGCCAAAGAAGAGTTGCAGATAACAAGAAAATGGAAAAATCAAATGGTACATGGAGCTTTCAAGGCTGATGCCTGTCTCAGAGCCAGGAGATATAAACATGCTCTTATTTCATTGCAGTTTCCACATGCAGAAATAATATGTTCACTGAAGTTGATGTCAACAAAAGTGATTTCAGGTAACTCCATGGGGCTTTGTTTGAAGAATAGCATCTCTCATCAAGAATAAAAGCATGAGAACATGCTCCTAAGTTAACATGCCATGAAAAATGAGCTGGATGTCATCAAGACTGTGAAAGGGCTCACCAGTCTGGAGATAGGAGCCCTGACCAGCAAAGACCTACAGACAGCCCAGTTCAGTTCTCTGCTCACAGCTGCAGAAGTACAGGAAACTGCTGCTTCCTGTTGCTTATGGGCTTTATTATCAAAATATTCCTTACATCTGCTGGGAAAAGTTAGATAACTGCCTGCATTTTGCAGTAAGGTTGCCCTTGCCCCAGAGTCATCTCACCTGCATTTAAGTACTTAATTTGGACACCTGAAATTAGGTGTTTAATCACTTCAGACTTCCCTACCCATCTTTGACATTGGTGGGCAGGCAGAGGGGGAACCATTCCTGGGAGTGTCCCAGCAGATCCATGAGCACCTTTTTCAGGTTTTCAGAAAGGTCTATCCTGTATCTTTCCCTCCCTGGAGCACACCTGTGTCTCACAACTTTCAGGACTGAACTGATCCCAGCCATGAGGCTACATGGTATTGTACTGGCAAGGTCTGGAAAATTCTGTCCCCATCATAAGCTGTTTCCTACTGGTTCCAGTTCATGAAGCAACACCTGAGGGCCATTCCAAACTGGAGTACATGTTGTTTAAGGGCACCTTCTGCTTCTTCTTTTGTTAGCAGCCTGCTACCAGGCTGCCTGCTGAGGTTGTCTGAAACACACAGTTGTGGTCTTTAGACACATGTCATTTAGAAGACACATGGTCCTTGCCTCTAGAGAACATCATGGTAACTCCTGTGCACTCTGTGCCTGTATCACACTGGGATGTGGCACCACAGGACATAAACCACAGCTACTGCAGAGCCTGCACAGATTCCTTACAATATGTGTAATGGAAACACCTGACATTTAAACAGTACACTTAAGTACTTTTCTAGTTCCCATTAGGGTTTCCTAGCTCTCCTTTATTTAAAGAATAAATTTCTGACACTTAAAAGAAGGTAAACAGCTGTGTTTGAAAGCTTTAACATAAAACAGCCTCAACTCTGCTCTTTCTCTTGAGAAAATTGTTCATATCACTATTAAAATGTCTCCATTGAGAATATGGAAATGTTTGGATTAATCATTATATTTACTTTCTAAAATGGATGCAAAGAACAAAACAGAACCCAAATATACAAACATGTGGAAAATGCACACATGCACAAAAGCAGTCAAGAAACAATGGAGGATGTAACAAATGTTTGGAAAGAAGTTAGTATCAGGGTCATCCAGTAAAGAACACCCTCCAAAATACAGAACTTAGAGCACTTTAGCTGATACGGCACTACCAGGATGCTGCAGTCCATGTTAACAAACACAAGTGAAATCAAGAGGACTGAAATAGTTATGGATCCCCTTGGATCCATTGCAAATCCTGAAAACTGTAATAACTTCTTCCACCCTTGTTTTGCTAAGTAAGGGGACAGGTCCTGAGTGATTAATAGGGCTGATGATTTGACAGAGAAACTATTTTGCCTGTGTGATTTTCCCTGGTATTTCTGTGTTCCTTACTGTGTGCTTGGAGACTGCAGGGAGGAGGTGGGTATTCCATCATTTTGTACAAGAGGCATGTGGTGTTAGCAAAGCTGTCTGGCTATTTATCTCCCCCTTGTAAAAACCGCTCCAGCCTCATCCTTAGGGCTGTACGCTGGAACCTGTCTTAGTGTCAAAGATTTACTCCAGAGTAACATCTGCCCTACCAGTGCCAGTGCACCTCAATCTTTTGGACATAAAATGTACTGACTAGATTTTTAATCTGTTAGCAGTTGCTGTTTAGCATCCCTTTCAATTAATGCTGGACAGAAAATAATTCCTTATCACTACATGGTGGTAAATAACACCTAAATGCAGCCCAGCATGTGCACCCTGTCTGAGTTGTTACTGATCTTGTGTTCCGGATGTCCAGCACTGCACTGAGGTGTTCCTTGAAGCATTTTTAAGTTTAAGATGAATGACAGAACCACTCAGGTGGGAAGGGAGGGCATCCTCCTTGTTATCCTCACTGGACACCAATTTCTCACTGGTCTCTTCTGCTTCTCTTGGTGTTTTTCTCACTGCTTATATCTTCACTTCTATAAACTCCCTACTTAGCCATTGAATGTTGTGAGAGTTGTGGGAGAGCCAGCTGGGTGCCCAGCTGGGGCCTCTAATTTGCAGTGAATGGATAAACCCTCCTGAAGAAGGTGTCTATGTGTCTCTCCCACTCAGCAGTGAGAAATATGTTGATTCAAGGAATGCTTTACTGTTATTTGCCAACAATCAGATGTCTAAATTAGGTAGATCAACTTCCATCCTTCTGTGTTTATTTTCTTTCTCCTCCTTTGTACACTTCATGGCTTTTTTAACCTACATCTATAAGTTCCTAATGTGTTTGTGGCATAATGATTTTAGGACCACATGCTAACATGGGGGTTTTTTTACCACACGGTGAAGTGGTTTTAACTTCCAAATATTACTCACATTTATCTTTGCCAATTTTCCTTACAGTCAATTTTTCTCATAAATGTTTTTAGCTTTGAGAAATTTGCCCTATTTTGAAAGTTGATTGTCCCTTCTGCTTTGGTCAGGGTGCAATAACAAACCAAAACTGTGTTCAGCTGTTGCTCAAATAAAAGGCTGCATGGGGTTACCTGGTGGTCCAGAGTCCAGCCATGCTCAGGCTGCTGTTCAGCCTGACAGATAAGAGCCTTGCACCACAGCACTCAGCACAAAGGTCCCCAGGAAACTCACATCTGCAGCAGACAGACTCTTAGACATCCCTGAACATCACAGAGTTAATGCACTCCTTTGTCCAGACACTTAATTATTTCCATTTTGCAAGTCAGGCTGCATATGTTTAGGTTTGGTGATTTGTCAATTTAATTTTGGAGCCGAGGGCAGGAGGCAGGGCGGTGACAGCTGAGAGCATGCTGGCACAGGCCCCAGCAGTGCAGAAGTGTTGCTGCAGCAGCAGAGAGGCAGGGCTGCAGAGAGGGAGGGCTGCTCTGCCACTCTCCGGCACGTTCCCAGTGCGCACCCCCAGTGTGAGAACAGGCTTTGTGGTTGCATTCACACTCTCGTACTGATGTCAAGCAGACTTGACATTGGTATAAAATGTCCCTGCAACATGGGATTTTTCAAGCTGTACCAAATCTAGATCCATATTTCCGAAGTCTGTTTTCAAAGTCACTCTCTGAATTCAAGGGCAAATATGGTGATCTGGTTGTGTCACACATGTGAAGCCAATGGACTGAGTGCGTGTATCTTTCCATCACAAGTTAGTTATCTCAGCTGCTGAGGAAAAAAAGAGACTGAGCCAAATGGAAAGCAGAAATAATCCTTCTTATTGTGTTACTTCTTTTTTGTCCATCAGTGACAACAAACTCCATAGGAGCCTGTGTCACCCCACTCAGGTGGGGAGAGAAAAGCAAATAAAGGGTGTTTTTCAAGAAATGGGAATTGCCTTAAAAACAAAGCAGGATTTACAGCTGCATGTAGCATAGTCACATTATTTATACTCTGCTTTCTGGTGGCAGCATTTCCAAGGGAAGCCAAACAAAACTCTAACAATTTCTACACTGCTGAGAAGATGGAGACAGGCAGTATGACCCGTGAAATCATCAGCACTCCAACTGATGAACTCTAGGACCCATTTTGTATAGTATCTTCCTGTTAAAATCTTGAAACTTTCCTCTTTGCTGGAAGAACTCTTGCTCCACCACCAAGCACCTAAAGCAAGGTTACAGTATGTTCTCCAGATGAGTTTTGAACCCTCCCAAGGATGGTGATCTCAGTGCCTCTCTCAGCCTCTCATCTGATCTTTACCCTCATTCAGAAGATTTTCTCCTTAAGCAGGAGAAATTACCTGTTTTGCTTCTTGTCTCCACTGGCTTTTGCCTTTCTCTGTTCACCTTCAAAGAAAAGTCCAACTCCATCTTTCCTGCAACTCCCACTAGGTAACAAACAATTCAGCTAGATCCCCCTTGAGCTTCTCTCCCAGGGGCTGAACAAGCCCAGCTCCCTCAGCCTCTCCTCACAGCCCCTTTTGGACTCACTCATAGGTGTCCATGTCTCACTTATACTGAGGAGCCCAGAAATGGTTCCAGCACTCTGGATGAGTCACAACAGCACTGAGTAGAGGGGAAGGATCGCCTCTCTTGACCTGCTGACAGCACTTTGCCTAATTCAACCCAGGATGCTGTTGGACTTATTTTCTGCAAAGACACAGTGCTGGCACATGTCCAACTTTTTGACCCCAGGATCCTCAGGTTCTCCTCTGCAAAGCTGCTTTCCAGCCAGTGGGCCCCCAGCCTGCACTGTGATAGGGGGTTATTATTTTCTTCCAGCTATTTTCCTTTTGTCTTTACTGAATTTTATGAGGTCTCTGCCGCTCCATGTCTCTGGGCTGCTGAGATCTGTCTGAACTCTCCAGCAACTCCCTCCTGACCACAGAGTTTTCGCCGTAGAAAGCAACCAGTTTGGCCAGACCCAATTTGCTCTTGTTAAGTCCAGGGGGCTGGATCCCCATCATCTTCTTTTCCTTCAGATGATAATTATGGCCTCCAGGAGGATTTGCTCCATTATCTTCCCAGGAGCTGTAGCAAGGCTGACCAGCCTTCAGCATCCTCCCTGCCCTTCCTGAAGAAGGGAGTGATGTCTGCATTTTTGCAGTCTGTCCATCTCATGACATCCATAGCCACTGTGTTGTGCTCTCTTTTTGTGAGTAAGGACTCAGGTCTGCTGAAAAAAATCATGTCCTTGAGCTCTTAGAGGGTATCAGAGACATCTGCTACAAAACATTCAGCTGCACCACAGGGACAGGGTGGATGTTGGGTTGGGATTTTGTTTTGAATTCATTTTGTTTGCCAAGAGAAGAACTGTCATAGGGGGAAAATCAGCTGTCATAAATGAACTTGCTCTCCTTCTGGGAAGGAGCATCCGCTGCTTTTCTTAAGGAGCAGCTAGACTATGCTGAGGCTCTCAGTCCACCTCCAGCAGTGTTTGTAGTCACAGTTTTCACACTGACATAGCTGTCACTTCAGACACCAACTTTCCCAGTTTAGAATGGTTTTAAACCTTAACAGAACTGCACCTGCATGTGTAAATATGAGACATATTTTGTTTCACTATTAAAAAACCCCAAATTTACCCTTTGGAGTGTTAAAGCAAATCTGAAGTGTTAGAACTGGGATTGCCTCCAATGTGCTGGCCACAAACATTGTGATTTGTCAGCAAGAGGCATTACCAGCTGTAATTCATGTGCAAGTATCTGTCACAGCCAGAATCTCCCTGTAAAGGATGAACCTCTGTACCTGTAAAAGGTATCCTACACATTGCCTCTTACCCACAGCATCCTCAGAGACAGTGGAGAGCATGTCCACTTCTGGGTTGGTCTCAAGTAATTGGCCATGGGGCATGTAGAGAGCCTCCAGAAAACCCTCTCTTTGTTACCACATTACAAACTGGTTGTGTGGTGACATCCAGAGAGTAGTGGTCAACGGCTCAATTTCCAGATGAAAATTGGAGACAAGTGGTGTTCCTCAGGGGTCTGTATTGGAACCAGAGTGTTTATTGTCTTCATCAATGACAGAGACAGTGGGATCAAGCAAGTTTTCAGACAACACCAAGCTGAGTGGCATGGCTGACACACCTGAAGGGTGGGACGCCGTCCAGAGGGACCTGCACAAGCTCAAGAAGTGGGTCCATAAGAACCTCACAAGATTTAACAAGGCTAAATCCAACATGTTGCACCTGGGTCAGGGCAACCCCTGGTATCAATACAGGATGGGTGGGAGATGAAGAGATTGAGCAGCCCTGCCAAGAAGGGCTATTCATTCCCATGTATTTGCTTGCTGGGAAGATTTATACCACAGTAAATGCTAGACAACTTATGGGAGAGAGGAAATTCTCTGCTCCAAAAGCTTTCCAAGTAAGTGAAAGCTATGAAACACCCTAATGTTTTTACATCTTGTGATGCCTTTTAAGGGCTATTCAAAGCCCACAGTCAAGAAGCTGATTTTTATCTGAGGAGCTGGCACACGGAGCTGGCTGGAGCAACATGAAATTCTCTGGCCTTGTGAGCTTCAGGAGAAAATAGCTTTTCCCACCAGCCCTGTCTATCATCTGCCCAGTCCCGCTGTGATACGAGGCAGTACATGCAGAACTATCTTTGTAGTGCCAGAAAAATCATTGCTCATTTCCCTGCTGACACTTTGGGATGTGACACCTTCACAGGGCGGATCACGCCGGGGTTTCCTGCAGAGCTGCAGGAAGTGCTTTGTTTCAGCCAAGGCACCATCTAAGCAGAGTAACAAGCTCAGCCTCCAGCAGGGCTGGGCAAGGCTTTAATCAGCCATTTATCCAGCTTATTAAAGCATCTATGAGCAGCAGCAGATTTGCTGGATCTCCCCCATGTGAGCAATGTGCATTTCCCAAGTCCCTGAGAGTTTGGCAGCTGCACCAGGGCTCCCTTGCACGGGGGAAACCAGAGGGCTGATATGGAGCCTGAGTACCATCTTGGTAGCATATAAACAGTGTTTTAAGGTGAAGCACAACACACAGGGCCTTATTCTGGCACACAGCTGTGCCAAAACCATTTAAGGCTGAGAACACCTTGTGTAGGGAGTGAGAGAAGGGGGCCTAGGACATTAATTTAAGTGGAGACATCTAGCCTACATGAAGGTTGACTTTGCAAAATCTATCTGCTTATTTGCACTCTCCTGATATTTCCCGTCCTTCTCCAAGCACAGGGTAAATTAGTCATTCAGATTCTATGAGTTATTTGGGCAAGGTTGAAAAATAAATTACACTTCTCCTTCTATGAGGTTGAGTTATTTGAGAAGCAGTGCTGTTTGTGTCTGACATAAGCCTCGCTGTGAGAAATGATGGAGGAGGAGAGAAGAGATATTATCAACTGAAATGGAAAAATTCCTAGGCTCATTGCATTGGAGTTTTCCAGGAGTATCTCAGGGCTTCCAGCATGTGAAGAATGGATGAGCCTCATCAACTGAAAATCAGGAATGATAAGACTAAGTCACACATAAAGCCAGCAACAAGATCTTTATTTTGGGTAACCCTTCTTTTTAAACCATGTGATCAACAGCAAAAATGCTTCTAAAGTGCAAGCCCTCTGGATAAAAGAGAAGAATGGAAAAAAAGTCATCAAGTAGATGGTTTAACAGGGTGATAATAACTTGAAAGGAACTATTTCACTATCTGTCTTGTCAACTACAGAAAAGGGAGGGCTTGGACCAGAAGCTGTAGATAGTTGTGCATTACTCAGATTTTATCCAGGCTGTACAAGCCTCCCTGCACATTTGCCTCACTAAGTCCCTCTGAGACCCCTCAGTACACCTCAGAGACCAAAGACATCAGTGGTGTGGCACACAGGCCATGACAGCATCCCTCTGCAGACACCTCCCAAAATTCATGATCCTGAGCTCACTGCTGCTGAGGTGACAGGAGTTTGTGTGAACAAATTCTGTAATCCAGCACAATGCAAACATTGGCAGAAGCTTGGAGAATTTCATGTTTATTTGTGAGAAACTATATTAAAATCGTTCCCAGTGGCTCCTGACAGCTCCAGGTGGAATAGCCAGTGTGAGTTGGGTGGGTTGATGGTCTTGTACTTGTGTGTCCCACCCTCCATCTCCTCAGTCTGACATCTTCTAGCTGAGACCCTCTTCAAGGAGCGCTGGATGAGCACATACCAGAAGCCACCAAACATTGTTGGGGACAGCTGTAGTGTCACTGGTTAGTGCCATGCCAGGGTATGCCCTGGGTGTATCCTCCATGAGTGTTCAGGTCTTTTCCCCAGCACCTTTGTTTTATTGTATGTAAAGCTCTATCAATCCACCTTTGGAATTATATTCTGGAGTTAAGAAGTGTGCTTGCCTGGGAAATTCAAGTGCCATTTGTCATACCAGCCATGACTGTGTCATTGACAGTATCCTTCCTTCGTGCTGTGATTAGCTACCACAGTCATGTCCTTTTCCACGTTTCTGAGTTTCCTGAGATGTGGAATATTTTCTTACATGGCTTACCTAACTTCTTGAATAGTCTTCCCAAGTCTCCTTCATGCAAAAATAATGCATTTTATTTATTAATTATGTCTTTCAAACTATAGACACACTTTGACTCTAAAGCTGGTCAGAAAAAATGTGGAGTGTTCCTTTTGTGAGAGCAGCTTGCTTTCTTTCACCTGTCAGAAGGAAACTGCATTTCACACACCTACATTTTGTTTGACACAGGACTATCAGGTTTTGCCTTACCTTTATTTTCCTGCTGTACCATTTGCTTCAGAATCTGAAGCAAATCCGTCTTTTGGGATAAGAATGCTTTCAGATGTAGAAAACAAAATCTGTACAAAAATCTTTTAAAAAGTAGTTGTAAATGTCTCTTCCCCTGCCAGCATATTTTTAATAGTGTAGCAAAAACTTATTCCAAATATGCTCATCATATCATCATTGCAAATCTTGTGCAGTCAAATAACTGGCAGCTGTTGAGCCAACTGTTTCCCATTTAAAAAAAAAAAACAACCAAAACCCAAAATTTATTTATAAAAGAAAATGTCCAGTCAGACATTCTTCCCTTTCTGTTCCACAGATGCCTGTTTAAATAAAACCTGTTTGCATTACTCATCGATGGAGTCCTCTCTACTCTGCTCAAGATTTAATTACAACGTTGTCAGAAGTGAGACATAGTAAATAACAACACGTGGTAGATCTGGGTACTGGAGTTTAAGAGCCTAATTTCAAGCTCTTGCCTTCTGTCATTATATCCTGCAGTCATTTCCCTTCTTCCCCCCCAGGCCTATGTGTTCTTCCCACAGGCAGGTTGTTTCTTCTTCAGCACTCAAAAGTTCATTTTTGGATAGTCACTTGCTCACACATACATACCAAATGATCTGCTGCCTGTCAGTGTTCATAGTTTAAGATATTTTTTTCATCTATAACAACTTTCAATAACATGTTTTTCCAGAGAATGGAAGTTAGCTACTATGACATTTGTTCACTTTAATTTCATTCTCTCTGATGAAATGGCTCATCCCAACTATTGATATTTTCTATGGATGATATGCACATTCATATGTCAAGTACCAATGTAAACAAGTTGCTTTTTTCTGTGTTAGAAAAGATGTTACACAAGTTTCTATTCCAAAGCAGATTGTATGAGGAGATAGTTGAAGCACTACACTGAAGGAAAATGCATGGAAAAGATGTAGGAAAAACCCATGGGTTTATGCCTTTGACATACTGTCCAAAAGCATCAATCTGCATGAACTTCTTCAGTGCAAGTTTTTAACTTGAGCACAGTTCAGGAGTGCTGAGACATTTATGACAACTTGAGAAAAGATTCTCCAGTTGATGCAAGATGTAAGGACCTCCTACTACAGCACCTGTAAGAAATGGAAGCTATTAGTGATGCTTGTCTGGGAGGGGCTCAGCCTTTATCAGCTGTTTGTGGCAAAAGTTTGGAAATAACAACTACCTCTCAAGCCAAAGGTGAGCACCAGGCTGAAGCCAGAGAAACCAGTGATGGATCTAATGAGCACAGCTAAAGGCTGGGGTGAAAGTCAAGAAACTGGAAAACACTTGGCCTGCCAGATACCGGGTGCAGGACTTGATTGTCAGGCAGCTACCAAGAAAACCTTGGCAGCCTGTGCTATCCAAATGAAGAAACAATTTTCATTTGTTAAATTCAGCTGGTTTCCCAGCAGTTGAATACTTTCCCACCCCCCCAGTGAGAGGCTCATTCCCATTCTTTCAGGGATGCCTATTGCACACAATCCTAAGAATCCTGTTCCACTGCCAAACTGCTTCTTCAGCCTTGCTGTGGCTGCCACACTGCATGACCAGACACAGGCTAAGACCCAGCATGATGGCACTGGTGAAGCTTGTTCATAAATACAAAGAAATTCATTAGAGTATGCAGAGGCATGAGAACAGCAACCTCCTCCTGGGGTTTAAAAGAGGATCTGGTTCATCCTGAAAGCATCATCTAAGCCTTTACTACTTCAGGGCCAAGGCAGAGACAGGAGTCCTGCTATCTATGTAGAGCAATATACAGGATGGGAGTGCAGCATGCTTGCATGCACTGGAAGATGTAGATGTAGTCCTGTATGCTAGAGCAAGCAGAAAAAACATCCAGAGTGTGACATTAAAAAAAGCAAATGCTCTGGACTTGACCTGTGTGCATCTGGTCATCCTTCTGCCCTGGCATGTTCCTGTCACGCAAAGAACGATGTCTGGCACAGGAGTAGCAGCTGACTGCTCACTACTGCCCCACTGCCAGCATGGAACATGATTCCTTCTCTATCACATGGGGGAGTTTTCTGTTGGAATAGTCCTGGTATCCCCTATTAAACTATTTATGTAGGTGCTAGAAAAGAGAGAAGGCTGGGACATGATTCCTTGCAGCAACCAAGTAAACCCAACTTGCTGAGAGCCACAAGACAGAAAAGAAGGTATCTGTATTCCTTCTGCTGTGGGAAAACTGGACATAAGCAAGCAATGTCCTAAGAAATTGAAACATTTGTTTCTACCTTCTTAGATTTTGTGGGTTTTATTAATTAATAATAGAAATAAAAAAAGAAGAAAGAAAGGTAAAGGAAATAAATGGGTGAAATTTGTGACATAGTAAGGCTGATGTTTTGGTGTGTGCATGTCAAATGTGGTTGAAAATTATTTCGATTTAGTAACAGTTTATACTTCAATTACAATTCAGATGGAAACATTCCCAAACTTCTATAGTGGTGATTCAGGTGAGAAATAGTTTTATAACTGCAGAAAGGTTTAAGTTTTATTGCTCTCTTAATGAACTAGAGTATATGTCACACAAATTCTCACATAGATCGTCATGTCCATGGGAAAAATGTGAACTTTGAATTTCTACTAGAGAAACTTCTAGGAGAAATTAGATGCTAAATTTTTTCCAGCTGTCTTTGCAGGTCTTCAGTTCATTGAGGTTTGAAACCTTCTAAAAATGTTACAGTCTAGCCAAGGTCAGTTTGTAACAAAGCATGTTATGTTTGATCTGTGCGGTGCACATTGCAAAGTACGCACTACATTTTAATATCAGTCTTTGCAACAAAACATGTGAAGGTGAAAGTGTGCCCTTAATTTTGGTTCTCTTGATGTATGTTTACAGTGGTCTGTGTACAACAGTACCTGTCTGCATCTGCATGAAGAACAAGATTTAACAGCATATAAGGGTAGCAACATAAGTTTTAGGCTAAAAATAATTGGTGTTTTATGTGAAATGTCTCCCATTATTTTAAGGGCAGTTCCTTGCATCTGATACGGGTTTACGTGTTCATAGATGGAAATTATCTTGGGCTGTGGTTATAAAAGGGTTGTCAAATAGGATCCCTACAGTCAGAAGGTGTGGATAAATGAAACGATGGATCTAGAAAGACAGTATTTTTCTTATCCTTACCTTTCTTTCATGTTTTTATTCACAGGCTTTAGATATTTTGTAACTGTTCTTTTTCAGTTTGTGATGTTCATCATCCATTCATTGATCCATCCATCTATCTACCCATCCATTCATACAACCTCCCAAAAATGGATTTCTTTAATCATGCCAGCACTTTTCTCTTTGCAAAACAGCCTGTAGGTAGGAATGATCTGCAGGGTGTCAGAGTTCTCTCTTCTTCTGCCTGTTCCTACTTTGAGCAAACTCTTCTGCCTGTTCCTACTTGGAGTAAACCTGTTTCTTGTTGGGTGAAATTTCAGGATGGCCAAGACTAGGAAACCTGGGACTGGTCTGCTCTGAGATACACAGAGCCTGACACCTACAGAAATTCAGAGGGGCCAGTTGCCCCATTACCCAGGGGGGACATTTCACAGTTGTTGCTTTCCCTTGGTTAGACAGCCTGGTTTGTGTCTGAGTGCCTGTGAACATGCCCACCCCAGTAAGTTGTGTAGCACAATCCCAGCATCATTTTGGAGCAGAATAGCTAACCCAAGCAGCTGCACTGGGCATGCCCCATGTGCCAGAACAGACACAGTTCCTGGGCTCAGAGGACAACCTGGCTGCTCCATGGCTACTCATGTAGGAGAAGCCAATGCGAGGAGGCACCAGAGGAGCATCTGGAGGTTTGGGAGCAGTGCAGTGATGGGAGATCTGGAACCACTTTGGGGAATGCTGATGGCACATGTTAAGGAAGAGGAACAATGGAGCAATTCTTGTGTTTCAGGCTGGGCTGCTGGAGAATGCTGGAAATGCAGCCTCAGCAGCTGAGTGGCTGTGGCTTGTTCAAACCTGGCAGCACAGCAGGTGCCTTTCCCAGATAGGAGCCTGCACCTGCACACCTTGCTTGGAGCTTGGGGAAGGTGAGTTTGTTCCTGCTCCATTTAATCAGTGTTCAAATGCATGGTGGGAACAGCAAGCACCAGGCACAGCCAGCCCTTGGCATCCCAGGCTTTGCAGCACCATTGGAGTGAGTGAACCTGACTGTCTGGGTCACTTGCTCATTGATTTTCTTCAGGGAAAGATGATTTACAAAATGAGAAAAGCATTCCAAAGTGAGTGCTTATTTTGCAGTCAGCACCACAGGCTGAAGCTCCAGACACAGAGCTATGCCAGGACCTGACAATGCAATAGTAGGAGTCATAAAAATAGCACAAAGGCATGAGCTAATCTGCTCTCAAACCTCTTTTTTAAATGATTAATTTAATTCCTGATAACGTATTTCTCACCTCCATTTCACTATTTCTGAGCTGTCTTGTTATGCAATAAAATGTTGTTTCCTTTGGCTATTTGCTGTAAAAATGACTCTAAAAACCAGATTGTGAATGAAGAACAATATGTGCCAGTTCTGTCAAAAAAAAAAGGAGACTCAGCTCACATTTCGGCAGTCGGAGGAGAAGCTCAGGACTGTGCCAAGAAGGGGGCCAAGCCCAAAATAGACCCTGGTCTGAATAAATGTGTGGTGATGCTTCTGGGCCAGGCAGCTTAAGCATCTCTTTCTGCCTGCAGACCATCTGCTTGCCTTGAATCTGCCATGTTCCAGTTTGAGGAAGGAAGGAAGGAAGGAAGGAAGGAAGGAAGGAAGGAAGGAAGGAAGGAAGGAATAGTTTCTGCCATTTCACGCCGCTATTTCAGTAAGTGCTGTTACAGAGAAAGCCTTCCCTCTTCAACATCATCAAACAAATGTTCTCTTGCATCTTCTCATTCTTCCTCTAATTCCCTCTGATGACCTTTCACAAAGCACATGCAGAGAACACCTGTCTCTCTCCCATCCTTGTATGTTTAAAATCCTAGAGACCTGTCCTCCCATGCCTCTTCCAGGTCTTTCCTGATACACTAAACTACTACGTTGGCCAGCGTGGCATGGCTGAGGCTGTCCATTTCCAGGATCTCCAGTGAGCTTCACATTCTTGTTCTCACCTTGGTGAACCTTCAGCATATTTGATATTTCCTCTGTGTGTGCTTTGATGGCTCTGGGCTTTTCTGCAGCTCTTCTCGTCTCTCTGAATGAACCTTTATGTTGGACTTCAAGTATCTCATTGATCCTCCTGCAGCCTTTGTCCCTCTGTTTTCTAACTTGACTTCTTCAACCTCATCTAAACAGAAAAATCAAAGTCCTTTGAAGCAGGACTTATTTGGACAAATCCTGAGCCACTGTGGCATAATTTTGATGAACATCTATTGCACAAACACCAAGCAACACTCTGCAAAGGCACCAAGGACCAGAATTGATGTGTGTGCTCTGACTGGGGCTTTGTTCCCTGCTTCCTGAGATGTGGCTTCACGTTACAAAGATAACCCAGCCCACACCATGTGAGCAATGTGACTAGACTCCAAATTGCCTGTCTAATGAAGCAGGGCAACCCTTTATGACTCTGCAGGCACTTCAGTCACACTCAGGACCTCTTGAGATGGCACATGATCTAAAAAACATACACAAAAAGGTTGTCTCTGTACTGGACAATGAATGAGAGGCCAGCTGACCCAGAAGGACCTTAAGGAAGATCTCTTAGTCTCCAAAACTGTAGCCATTTGAAAACTACTCTTGATAAATAGCTAGGACTAATAAAGACAGGCAAATTGCTGTGCTCAGGGATGTTCCCTGGCCCATTTCATTTCCTAGGAGAGGTACAGCCAGGCATGCCCTTCCCAGTTCCTCGTTATTTCCCATAGCAGACTTGCATTCTTGTGTCTTTCAACTCTCTCTCTCATCTTCATGCTTCATGTCTCCAAAGCATTTTACCTTCGCATGGACCCTGTTTTCCATTGTACATCTTCTCCCAAGTGATATTCTCCTGTCTCCATTTACCAGGCCTCTATTAGCCTCCAATTTAGCATTTCTTCACAAATATTTATTGGCACTTCTTCCAAACATAGTCTGTGGCATGTTCTCCTGCCTGCTGCACAGGCATACACATGGGCACAGGTGCCAGCATTTGTGAGAAGCTCGGTGGGAATGTGGAAACAGTGCAAGCTCTGAAGGTTTGGAGAAGGCTTGCACACTGGAAGCTTTTCTATCAACAGCTTCATCATTGTTTACTGAAAATTCAAGGTTTTTCTGATGCTCTTGTGCTGCAGGAATGAACCTTGCCTTGGGCATGATCTGCTTTTAAATTCCCAGCTGTGTGTGAGCACGGCTGGCCCAGCAGTCAGCACTCCCACAGAGATGCCTTGCCCTTAGTGCACATCATGCCAGTACTTCAGTGACACAACTGTGAGCCTCTGTCACTGGTGGGTCCCAGTGCACCCATCATAGAGCCCTGCAAACCAGCCACGACCTTCACACTGACCTCCTCTGCTCCACATAGCAGTGAGGCACTACCCTTCAGAGCCACTTAGCATCAAATGGATAAACCAGACCTGAGTTTTAAGAGCTTCCTTCCAAAAGGGAATTTTACATTTCATCTGCTACAGACAAAATAAAGTGCTAGAGCCCCAGGCAGTTGGCAGTGGGTCCCCACAAGCCACAGATTATGTCACCAGGCTCAAGCAGTATGTCTCACATGGTGCTCTCCTGGCTGCAAGACCTGCAGTGGCAGTGGCACTGTGATTCATAGCAGTTTACTCAAGGTGTTCAATTAAAATCCCGCAAGACCCAAACAGTTTGCCCTTTCCTAAATGATTTGTTATCCCAATCAAAAACACCAAACGAGACACAGTATCTAAAGATGGTTGTTAAAAGAATGTATGTTTCCTTACAGAGTTTAATTTCTCTTCAATAAAATAGGCAGGGCACAGTGAAAAAGAAGGCTGACATTTTAATTTTATTGTCTACCATAATCCCAACATAGATTGGAAGAGAAGTAAATGTCAGTGGCAAAATGATTACAGAATAATGAAAATAACTTTAAAAATTACTGTATTTGGACAAAGTTCTAAGGTAGAAACCAACAAAATCAACACTGTCCCATTTTTTAAAATTTAGTTTATACGGTGGTATGAAAAAAAATGAATACCATCTGTAATACTCAATTCTTCATCTCACTTGAAACCTATAGTTCAGGAGCCTGTGGGTAGAGCGGCTTGGAACTGGGCTCATCTCAATGAGACTTTCCAAATATTTCACTGGTTTTACTCACTCAAGCAATGCAGTCATTTGTGATGTAGTTTTTGACTTCCATGATTGCTACCATCCTTCTTCTGAGTTAATGTCCTTGCACAGCCACCTTGGCTGATGATAAAGTTTATGGCTAATTCATTATAATTATTCAGCCATTTCTAGTGAATTAGTGTTATGGATGGGCTACAAACTGCTGAGATCCACATACAAAACTGTTAAGGAACAGCTACACTCCATTGTGAACCCAAATAGCTGAAATAACAGTGGCTTCTGTGGCACAACTCTCTAAACCAAAATAATATATTAATTAAGAAGTGTCACTGGCCATTTTCCCTGAAAACTTATGTCAATGTGCAAAAGAGGTGAAAGGTTATAAAGCCCAGAACAAGCTGAAAGGGAGACCTCTAGAGATGAGGGGCTGAGAGATGACTGACGGACACTTGAAACTAAGAGCAAATGAAACTAACGGATTTGATTTCTCTCTGTTCAAGAAACAGAGCTTCTTTAGTCTCAATAAGTAAACAGAATGATTCAACAGTAAAACCTCTTGGTGGGATAATTTTGTCTTCTTAGCAGAAATAACCTTTAACAGACCAGAGTTTGTCTAAACATTTGTGACATAGGGGTATCATGTTGGTTAGCACTATTAACTAAACACACTTCATTCACGGCTGCCCAAATTCACTGTTCCTTTCAGAGGTCATTATTTCACAGAAGACTGGGTGAAGCACCCAATTTGAATGCAGAAACTACAACCTCAATCATCATTACCCTGGAAGCAAACCCAGAACCTGCAACCAGAGCTGATACCTGTGCTTTGTACTTGGAAATTATAGCAGGCTGGTTCCCTGGAAAAATCTTGCGTTGTGATGGAGTTCATTGAATGGGCTTTGTTTTGAGGGCAGCCAGTGTAAAATGAAAATGCCCACATGAGAATTTGCTTGGCATGTGTCTTTGGAGGATTTAAGAGTAAAGTATTCACAACCATATCCCAGAGTGGAAGACCTGTATTGATTTTTTTTCCTCTCCTCTTCCATTTGATCGATCAAAATTCATAAGTGCATAATATTCTTCAGGTTACATTTCACTTTCTTTGTTCACCTTACGGCCCTCTTGACACCATGCAAGCTCTTTCTGAGCACAGTAATAATTAAATACAAGCACCATCTATTTTATTGGAACCTGCATTTATTTCACAAGCTCAGAGAATTGCTGAAGAAGTTATTGCTAACAGATATGACTGCAGAGACCATACCTGGGGCACCTTTCCAAGCCCAGCTCCTCGGAAGGTTCCCATTAACCACCTGCCATCCAGGACCAGGTCTGGAACACGTCACCACCTCTATCACTTTTTAAATTTGTTCTTTTTGTTCTATATAACTTGCTTTTAATAAGGCACAGCTACAAAGTTGCTTTGTTTATGTTCTTATAGGCTGCCAAAGATTTGAGCCCACAAGGAGGGGGAAGCTGATTTCAGCCTTAAGCAGTCTCTCTATAACCCCCTCCCCAAACAAGCTCACTGACAGCCCACTCCAGGGAGGTTTGTGTTTTCTCAGTAAAAGGAAAAAGCTTATGGTGTGAAATGAAGGGCAGCATGGTCCTCCCACACCCATTCCTTCCTTCCCTCTCAGGCTGGTGAGCACGGGAGAGGAGTGACAGGTACACTGGCCATCAGCAATGGGACAGCGCTCACCCACGGAAATCACCAAGGGGACTCACTCCTCGGGTATAGATACCTCCTCCACTACTCAATTTCCTCTTATTCAATATTTCTGAAGAAACAGTTTTAAACAGTAAAAATCTGCTCTTGTATCTTAGCCAAAGTTCTCCAACATCCATATGAGCCAGCACATCATAGGAAAGACATGGAATATTTGGGGATGATTGACCATCCCTAAATAAGCCTTCCCATTTAATTGCCTTCCCTAACTAAACGAGGTGCTGTGGATGCTGCATTTCAACAAAAGCACAAGGAAGTGGGCTCTAAAGGCCGCTGCTTAGGTGAGGTAAACTGCCCCACTCCAGCCAGTCTCTGGGTTGCCCCCTGAGAGGGAAGTCTCACCTGTGGTTAAGCTGTTCTCAGTGGCCTTACAGCACTCCCTGGACTGTATAACTGTGCAGGAAACCTCTGAGCAAACATCTGTCTTTGGTGGTTCCTCAGTGTCAGTTCACTGAAATTACATTTGCCAAGGAAACAAAAAAAATCATGGGAAGAGTAAATATTGGAAAAGACAAGCTAATTCCAGCATTGCCTGAAGTAACTGGAGCAACAGCATAATGGTGGAAAATTTTGGATGGGGCAGGTAAAACCCTTTACTTGGAGCAGTTGTCAGAAAACAGAAAGAAGGATGAATGTGATCCAGCAGTGCAGCTGCTGCATTGTTTTATTTTGAAGACACTGTTTATTTTAACAATTTGTGATTAGCACCATCACGATGGGATATTTTAGTTACAATGGGATATTTTCTCTAACAGATGCAGAAGAAATCCAGGAAACAAAGGAAACATGAGTAGAGAAAAGGTGCTCCTGAAGTAGAAGTTTGTTTCCCACTACGAACATACAAAATATTGTACTCTAGCATATTGTTATTCTAATTTTTGCAGACTATTTTGTCTCTTCTCTGACTTGTCTAAGGGTTCTTCTTTGTCACTGCAAGGATTATTGTGCTAATAAAAGAGCTTGCCATTCTTGGTGGAGTCCTTGAGCAGGAGAATTCTGTTTCTAATTGTTTTCTTACTGTTGGCTTTGAACTTCACATCTTTTGTGCTGATGTGTGCCTTGAAAGCCCTTCTTGGGGAATATAGTATTACTAATATGAGATGTTGATCAGCCCCCATGATAGGATGTTTATGTACAGAGGAATGTTTTGATCTGTGGCTATAGCTTGAGTCTGGATCTTGCTTGGGTTAATTTGGATGCAGTTTTCTTTGATTTTGGCAAGCTTCCTTCACTGTTTCTTGGGTTAACTCCATAGGTTTCATGTGTTTGATTTATCAATGGCCAGAGAATCATATTTTCCCCCATTTTTACAGATTTTATGGTAAGTGCTATGCTGTCAGCAGTTCCTGTTTAATATGTAGAGAGTTTTAAATTTATGAGCAGCATTATTACCCTTGCTCTGCTGAATTATTAGCAGATTCCCCTGAATTTGGTGTGTTTATATAGTATTTGTAACTTTTGATTAAACACAGTGCTGTCCTTGGGACATGCACAGTACTTAGATTTGAGTGTTACCAAGCAACCTCACATGATTTTTGTATCTGTGATAGCCACAAGGGACTGTGAGGTGCTGGCTCAAAAGCAAACTTGCTGCTGCTCTACTTGGGAAAAAAAAAAAAAAAAAAAAAGATAAATCATTCCAGATTTGCCATGCTGGCTGAAATCCGTGGTTGGGCTGGTCTGATCTAGTCTCCCTTGTCCAACACCAGCTGAGAGCTCCAGAAGAAAACTGAAACAAATAAGCTAACAAAATCTGAGAGATATGTAGGCAATTTACAGTGTAATTTAAAGATCAGAGGACTCTTTGCTGACTTACAGGGATGGCCTGGGGCAGACAAGTGTCATTACCTTTATTAAGCCTCCAGGGCAGCAGATTGAAAGGAGTTCACATGAGGTGTGTGGCAATTTGAGGGGGGTTGACACAAGACTGGGACTGGATGTGGCATTCCCCTCCTTGGCAGAGGAGGGGAGGAAGGGCTGGGAAAGGGCCACTTGTGCAGCACTTTTACCACTGGAAGATGTAAGGGAAGCTGCTGGATGCCGATCCTCCCATGGCTTGGCATGTACCTGGACACGCTGCTCTCAGACAGGTGATTCTCCCAGCTGGGGTTAATCATCGCATTGATGATGAAGAACATACCATGAGAGTTGCTGCTACTGCCAGTCTCAGAAAAGGACAAGGTGAAACCTGTTCAGATTACTCATCTTGCTCATCCTGGACATGCAGGACGATAAAGGATGAGATTCAGGAAAGCACTTTAGTACCTTTTCAAGCAAGGCTGTAAAGAGTGATCAGACAAACCTGACCTATGTCTCTGGGAGCTGCCCCTCTGCTGAGTGCCCTGATAACAAGATAATTTTTCATGGGCCCCTGGCTGTGGAGGATGGCCCACTGAGGTGATTACTGCCCAGCAGTCTGATCTCTCTTGAGAAGAGTTCTCAATTCACTTTCCCATAAGCTTAGTAGGAGCTGGAATTCATGTTCCCTTCATCTTGCTGTCCTGATTCCCCAGATCCTGCCCCCCATTTCCTACAAAATCTCCCCCCATATATGTAGCACCAGCAAAAGCACAATTATTTTAGGGTCACTTTCTTTCAGCCATCGCTGATGGCCAGTGTACCTGTCACTCCTCTCCTGTGCTCAGCAGCCTGAGAGGGAAGGAAGGAATGGGTGTGGGAGGACCATGCTGCCCTTCATTTCACACCATAAGATCTTTCTTGTAAGATCTTTGGGGTGCAGGACGCCCAAAGTAGGGTCCAGAGTCTTAGTCCAGAAAGGTTTAATTGTTGGGTTTAAACAGTTGAGTAATTTTGCCGAAGGAACAAGCTCTGTGCTCACTCCACTCTGCTGGAGTAACCACAACCACTAATTTCTGACCCCCGCCAGAATGTTCAGTGCCTGGCAAGATCAGCTCTACACGCTCGTCACAAGTATCTCAGCAACCCTAAGTCAGAGTCTGTCTCTAGACATCCAAGAAGAGAGTTCAAACCATCAGGGACTTCTCACGGCCCCCTGAGTTGCTCCAGAATGATATAAAACAAAACAAGATGCAAAGATCTTCTTCAGTTAGTATTCCTGGAGCATCTATAAGAATCAGCAGGCTCTCATAAAATACTTGTGAAGATGAAGACATGCTCCCAGAAGGTTCTTTATCACAATTCCCATCACAAAGACAGATTCTATTATTTATATCAGCAGCGGAGCAACTCCTTTTGAATATGAATTAATAGTGGGGTTTTTTTCACAGAATATTTGAAGCTCTTCTAAGTTGCCTGTACACTAGTGCTGATGGTGTGATTTTACAAATGGCCTCTGCTGCTGTGAAGATAAGCCAGGCTCTGCACTGATGCTGGTGCTGCACATTCTAATCCAGCAAACCACCTCCAGCTCTCTCAGATTCCAAAAGGAGCTGTCAGTTTTCTGTTCTGTCAAGATTTTAGGAGTATTCTGGACAAGAAGAGTGTCTCCTAAACGCATTCCAACATTTTCTAAGTATGTACTGTTTTTTTTAAGAACTTTTACCAGGCCTCCTTGCAGTATATGGAGATTTATAGCAACTAAGTACCTAATTTTGACAGAATGCCTTCACTCCATTTTCTTTCTTTTTCTCCATCATTAAGGCATCCTGGACACAGAGCCATAAAGATAACATTTGAAACTGAGTGTTTTCAAATATCAATTTAATAATCCTCAGATCAACACATGAAAAGAAAAAAAAATTATACCATAAATAAATTTAGCATTTTCAAAGGCACGTGTTTATTTACTGTAAATCCATCTGACCCTACATTGCCCAGCAAATATATACGTGTAACAATTCACACTCAGACACAGAGACACAGTGGAAGAACTTAGATCAAGCCACTAGTGCCTGCATTTTTCTCTAGAGGAAAATTATTTAATGCCTCCAGTTAGGGGTTTTCAGCAGAGCTGAATGACACAATCCATGCTGAGCTGGGAAGACTGGGAAGTGTCTCTATGAACAACTTTCATATATGAGTACAGCACATACAGCAGTGAAAGTGCAAATAGCATCTGGTTCTCAACACCATTACATCAAGGGGCATCACCCAGCCATTAGTCCAGGTGTTAATCCCTCTTCCAGTAGAAATCAGAAAACACCTGGAGTGGGAGAAATCCTTTGGGAACAACAAATCAGAAAACCAGCTTCAGCTTCAAAATGTGTTTTAAGGCAAGATTTTCAAATGTACTGAATGTCAGAAGCAAGTACCAACCATGAAATTTAAAACACTCAGCAGGTAAGTTTGTGGGAGGTGAGTGCCAGGTCAGCTTTGGGATTTGCACAGATGGAGACAAATGATGCCTTGAAGAGTGCCTATTGAGGTGGATAGGATGGAAGGAGAGAGAGGGAGTCGAACAGGTTGCTAATGCAGGAGCTGCTGGCTTACAGCCAGCAGCAGAGTTCCAGGTGGTGAAAGCAATTTCTCTGTGTTACCCTTAGACAATACGGTTTCCACTCACAAGCTTGATCTCCACAGATACTCCCATAAGCTGCCTGGAAGAAATCTGCCCCAGGGGGCTCCTGGGATAGAGGAGTAGCAGGATGGATTAGAGCACAGGCTTCACAGGACAGCAGAGATGAAGCCAAGACAGGGAAAGAAGGGATGTAGTGGGATAAAGCCAAACATTCTCTTCAGCTGGATTTCCTTTTCTTGTCAAGACAAAGGTAGAGAAAATCTTTGTTCAGCACAAAAGACTGAAGGATATTTTACTCTGTTGGCTGTGTGCCATCTGTAATCCCATCTGAGGTTTTATGATGCCAGCAAGGGGTCTACATTGCCGTTTTCAATGAGGGCTTCAGGTGTCAGACTTGTACCTGAGGAGTCGTTAGATTTACTCCAGATTTTTCCCCATTTTTGCTTGTGCTCATTTATATGTGATTGGCACGCCTCCTTTCATTAAAAACATAAATTCCTCTCCTCATAGCCTCAGTTCTTGGGTGAGATTAGAAACACAATTATTTTTAACAAGCTATATTTCTTTTTCAGAATTCTGACTTTTTCTAGGGAAAAAGACCACAACCACAGCAGTAGGAGAAGCTATTTCAAGAGCACTGACACCTGGCCATTTTCTGTGGTCCTATTCCATCCTACTTCACCATCATCTGCCATCAATACCTAATCTAGATGAGGGATGTCAAAGGGTAAATACCTGTCTTTCCCCTCTAGTACTTGCTTTGAACCCATTGTCTATAAATCTGCTTCATTTCTATTTGAATCTCCTCCGGTTAAGCACCACTGCAACCTCCTGGGACAACTAAGTAATAAAAAAATGACTACTCACTTAGAATCATAAAGTCATTGAAGTTGAATAACACATTCAAGATCATTGCATCTGGCCATTAACCCAGCACTGCCACTAAACCATGTCCCCAAGTGCCACACCTAATATGACTTCTAAATACCTCCAGGGATGGTGACTCCACCACTTCCCTGGGCAGCCTTTTCCAGGGCTTGACAACCCTTTCCATGAAGAAATATTTCCTACCCTGTAAAGAAATACTTTCTGTTTTGAAAAATCTTGATATTTAGAATTTGGAACGTTAGCATTAGGAATTATGGTTTGTTTCCAATCCTTTAACCAGCTTTCAGTCCAAAAAGGACCTATTTCCAGTCTCATAGCAACATAACTTCTTTCACAAACTTCAGTGTGGAACTTTATCGTAAGCTTTTCACAAATCTACACTTGCTATATCCAAATAAGAATGCATCCTTTAACAGCATGCTCCCTTTACCACCCTCCCAGAGCAACATTGGGTGTTCCTCTCTTCACAGAGGCTCTGTTGAGTTTCCCCAAAAAATAATGCTAACCCATGTGGTGAAAAGATCCTGTTCTGTGTCAGAGTTTGCCACCTTACCAGAGTTGGAAGTCAGAGGCACTGCCTTTTTGGAGGCCTTTTGTGGATAGAAGTTCCACTGAAAATCCACAAGGTCTCTAGCAAGCAGCTGTTTGTAATGACAACTCATACACCTTGGCCCAGAGCCCCCTGATAGTGCATAGGAGCTCTTCAGCACTCCCAAATCAATCTTATACCAATCTCACTACTTGATAAGATGTGGTTTTCTTGTTTAGACTACTATATCCTGTCTCTTCATCTCAACCTGGTCTAGCTCTTCTTACCTATTTGCAGAGAATCTGCCCATGGTCTTCTGTGTTAAGCCTGATGTAAAAAATTCATTGTCTTTGCTGCTCTGGCTTCATCATCTGTAAATGTACTTTTGACATGTTGGTCATCAAGTGCTCCTTCTAGTTTCCTGACTGTATTCTTGCTTTTCAGATTTTTGTTATTCCCCTTCTCCAGGCACACTTCTTTCTTCTGTAGCTCTCTTATTTTTTCTGTTTACATCTGAACTGCTGTGTTCTATGGGTACTCTGTTCCCTCTTTTGGGTAATCTCTTCTAGTCTTTTCCTTTTCTGATTATGTTGGGCCACACGCAGTTTTCATTGCATGACTTTCTTTTGTTTTTGCTAGTAGGTTTAGGAGTATAGACCACATGCAGGATGGGCTGGCCATTTGTTTTTTAATAATCATGTTACTTTCTTGAGGCCCAACACCTTTTATATTGTTGTGCTAAATCCTCACTGAACAGTGTGTTACATCTTCAGTCCTTCTGCTTGGCTCATAGGGGCTTGTGCAGAGCAACACACTCACCTGGGAGTGTTGCTGCACAGAAAACTAAGATAGGCACATTTTCTTGAATACCTCAATCTGAAACCTCACCATGGTGAAATTCTCACCATTTTTGACAGTTTTCTTTCCTAAAATGAGTGTTTATGTCTGTTTCAGGTACACATACAGTAAGAACAACTACAAATCTTATAAACCAGACCACTGAAAAATTAGAAAGACTCCAAGATGAGTTATTCCATTATTCTTAGGCCCTCCTCAGCACTTTGTTCTAGGAAGGTGACATCATCGGTTGAAAGAAAAATTGATTCTCCATATGTGTGAGTGATCATGAGGACTTTTTTCTTCTGTTATTAATATTCTCTAGCTGTGTGACTTTTCCTATTGCAAATATACACAGGTATTAAAAGAGGTGTGGTAATGTATGCTTATTGTCTTAACAGTCTAAGGATTTTTTTTAACTGCATTTTAGAAACACAGTTACAGTGCTTGATTTGTCGCTGCATCTGTACAATTAGAAAATAATTGCTGGAAACTTGCTTAGTATGATAAGGAAACTGAACTCAAAAAATACATATGGTTTACAGGCAAAATGCAATGAACAATCTGATTAGTTTATGATTTATGCTTTTAAAGACAAATGAATTCTAAGTATTTAGAGAGTGTTTTGTGTCCCAGAGGCCCTGTTAGGACTTAATATGGTCTTCTACTTGCTGGAATAGTCCTAAAGAAATAAGTGATATGTCACAACTGTAAGTGAAGGAATGCTGCATAATATAAACAAATTATCAGTAAAATTGAACCAGTGTTACTTGCCTAATAAATTACTTTTTGGCACATTTTTCACAAACATTAATTTTAATGTCTACATCCTCTGTTTTTATTTCCTAGTGATACAGTTTTATGATTGTGACCTCAACAAGGATCTCTATTGATTATTACCCACAATTGTTTGGCTCCAGTCTCTAACCTGTCAAAACTAAGCCTGTGCCTGGATGCGGGAAGAATAAAGGAATGAGCCAGACCACTTAGTGAAAAGCTATACAAAGAAACAGCCATGGCTTTTTACCTGGACAGAATTTTAAGAAAATTTTATTTCAATTCAAACCCCAGAAGTGAGGTCTAGTGGACCTAACTTCAGAAAAGATATTTAAAAAAAAACAAACAAACAAAAAAAAAAAAACACCACCCAAACCCCAACAAACAGGTTCAGGTTTAGATTAGACATTAGAAAAACATTTTCAGTGTAAGGGTGATTAAGCATTAGAATAAGTTGCTCAGGGAGATAGATGGTGGGTGGAGGGAAAGTGGTCTCTGGAAGTGTCCAAGGGGTGTCTGGGTGTGGCTTAGGCATGATCATGGTGGTGCTGGGCTGATGTTGGACTAAATGATCTTGAAGGCCTCTTCCAACCCCAAGATTCTGTGATTACACAGCTTGAGCCATGTAGTTCAGCTGCAGCTGTCAGCCTTAGACAACTAGAGAGCTCCTCATGAGTCAGTCAGGAGCAACAGGCAAAACAGGGAGGGTGATTCGCCCTCCAGGTGTGTCCATTTCTGTCCCATGTCTATGAAAGGGAACTCAACTGATAATATACTTTAGATCCAGCCAGCTCTCAGAATTCCAGCTTTACTTGAAATGGATTCTACCCAGAAGTTACCTGCAGTGCATATGCACACACTGGCACAGTTTGCATCATGAGGAAAGAATCTTATGCCACAGAGATGGCAAAACTACCCAGACCCCATGAATCATATAGTGTAGTGCAGGACTGGGGTTTTGTATCCCATAGCAGTGTCTTGGCAGGTGGAGAGATGGATATATGCAGGTGGCTGCTGGAAAAGTACAGAGCTGTCCTTGGTCACATCTGCCCACAACCACAGGAATTGATATGAACAGCACATGGAGTGTGGAACAGAGCTGAGGGAGAAGTCAGCATCCTCCAAATAAAACCCATAAGCAAAGACCAGACATGGTGTCAGATGCCTCAGTTTTCCTTTCCCATTTCAGTTTTTTTCCTCAGATGTTGTAAAGTTTCTCAGAGCTGCCAGCTAGAGTATGCCAGAAAACCCCAATTTTGTTACAAGAAAATGTCTTTATTTGTGCCAAGAAAACTGCATTTTCAGCAGCACTGAAGAACTTGGCCTTGGGACCGAATGATGGAAATACCTTCTTCTTCTTCTTACCACATCTGTCCAAGCTCTAGCAAATCATTTCAGGGCTCCAAAGGTTTCAATGTTCAAGGATGAGTGATATAGAAATGCTAATTAACAAATACATTTTAAACAATTATTTTCAGTCCTCTTTGAAATTGCAGCAGAATTGTATTCTTTCCAAAGACAGCTCTGGATCACAATTTTTTGTTGTTGTTGTTATAACATACAGCATAAAGAAACTGCACATTTAAGAAGCTAATCAGGCTTAGACACACAAAATTTACAGGCTTTTAAAAGGATTGCTATAAAAATATTATTTAGTGCTTGAATGAAAAAAAAAATCTGTTGGTCTGCCTATCTTTTTGAAGAAAAGGCAGTCTTAAAACTTCTGCTCATCAGTGGGATTCACAGTAATGCAGGCAGCTCATGTATGTCAGCTGTAATCTACAACCGTTAATTTCTTTTTGTCAGGCTCCATTCCCATTTTCCAGGATGTTCTAGAGGCATCTGCTGAGAGTGTGCTTCAAGACCATCTTAACCTACAAGGCCCTCAGCAGTATCTGCCTGATGCACAATCAATATGCACATGCACAAACACCTCAAAATTTTGTGGTGTTTGTGATGCCCCAGAACTCACACCAGAATTTAGGGCATCAATAAGTCCTCTGCAGTAAAACCAGTGGATTAGACTTGTTGCACTTCTGGACCAATTTTGGGGCCCCAGGTAAAGAAGGGTATTGCAAAACTGCTACCAAGACGATCAAGGAGCCAGAACATATGAGATAAAAGTTGAGGACTTTGGGCTTGCTTTGTCTGGTAAAGAGGAAGCTAACTGGGGTCTAATAGCCCCCTTTGAAAAGGCAGATGCAAAGAACAAACAATTTTTGGTAGTGGCAAATGTCTAAAAGAGGTAAGACTGTAGCTTAGCAAGGCCAGGCTGAACATTAGGAAAAATTCATCCACCTTGAGGGTAGTGCAAAACTGAAATCAGATAATGGGAGACAGGGAGTCTTTAGAGATGCACCAGACTTTGCCAAACAAGGCCACAGGCAAGTTGATCTAGTGTTGATAACACCACTTTGAGTGGGAGACTTGGAGTGGAAACCTCCTGGGATCCCTCCCCTACCAGTATGTCCATGAACTTGTGAAATAAACTGCTCAGGCTGTGTGATACTGGTAGGTCTTCCTTCAGCCTGTGGGCTCAGCGTCAAGGCTGCAGGATTATCAGTGCTCTGCTCACACCTGGGGCTGTCTTCAGCCCTGTTTTAACCCTCTTTGGCATGCAAGGGCCACCACTCAAATCACTCCTGAGACTAGCACTCAATCCTTACCTCCTGTGAGTGTCTTTGGCAGCATAGGAAAGGTCTGCATGAGTTTATGTATGGGTAAACTCATGTCAAGGATCTGCTGCAATCTCCTGGAAGTTCCTGGCTTGGCTGCCATGGAGATCTGACTGTCCCCATTGCTCTTCCTATCACTGTCTCACAAAGAATATATTTGGGATGTGGTGTCAGGTTGGGATTTTAGCTTTTCTATGGAGAGGGTTAGAAATCTGGTGCTTCAACCATGCACAGAAACCACCTGCCATCCATGCTTTATAATTTGATTAAACTCACCAAAGCATTTTCAGCTCAGACAAGTTTATTCAGGGAACCTCAATACTGAAGAAATTTGGGGGAAAAAAATGTATATCCCTCAACATTTTCTAGCCAGGTCTGCTAGCTAGTAAGCAAGCTGGCATCTGGAAGCTTGCAGGATTTATGAACGCACATTATCACTATGAGGTCCAATGAGAACAGGGAGCATAAATCCCTTCACACGATTAATACACCACAGTGTGCAATCTACAGTTCAGCACACTCAGCAGAGCATTGAAGGAAAATGAACATTACAAGCATTACTTTCCACTCATCACTGGCAAATTACCATAAAGGACTACCCTTAGAGCAACAACAACCAAAGTAGATGATTAAGTATTTGCCTAGAGACATATATACAGGCTGATTATTTAGTTTAATTATCTCAGAAAACTGATATGTCAAAAGTATTGTCTCAGCTACAGCTGCTATGAGATTTCCCTTTCTTATTATAAAGATTTTAACAAGTTTGAATTATTTTCTCTATTATGTTTTAATAATTTTGAACAAAATATGCAAAGAGAAATACAAGTCTCTTTTACCTTTTAGAGTTGATTGTATTTGTTTTACACAGGAGGCTGGAACCTGACTACATTTCAGTTAAATATTTAACTTCTGTCTACTTAAAATTTACTCTAGAGACAGACATGATGAATGTATCCATCTTCCTCCCATGATCTGTCGTTCCCCTATGCTTCAACCATCTCAAAGGCAGCTGCATTTCCCTCAGCAGCAGAGCTGATCCAAGAACACCTCACACAACTTGTCAGAAACACAGGGGGCATGAAAATGGCTCTTGTTTTGACAGGCAGCACAGATAGCAACAGATGCAGTTAAAAATACCCTGAGATTTGCTGTTTCAAGGTCTTATTTTCACTTGCTGATGATTTAGTCCAACTGTACAACTTTTTTTCACACTTCAATCTTTCTATCCTTGGTTGATTTTCATTGGAAACTTCCAGCCAAAACATGACGTTCAAAAAGAGGCTAAGGAGCTGCCCTCCCCTCCTATATTAAAATATTTCACATTGCAGCTTTAGCAGTTTGCCATGCTGCAGCATACCCCTGATGTTTGGAAAGGTGGTTTCCCTGTGCTGTGACTAAAAAAAACCTCCCACAGCTGATGGAGTCAGGGCCCTCTGAAAAACATCATCCACTCTGGCATAATTGAACAGCTAAATTCCCAAGCGATCCAGATTTGCTGTAACTGTAAATGATGTTGCCAGAGCAGGATCTCTGATCACCCCAGCACCCACCACAGGCCAGTCTGCCATGGCAGCCACTCTAAGCCAGGGAATGAAATACACCTTTTCTACCACAGCTGGAGTACAGCTCAGGCACCCTGCTCCCCACCCTGGTGTCCTGGTGTCAAACCTGGGGTGACACCGGGGGCTCCTCTGATGCCTTGGGAAGGCTGACCTGGAACAGAGTCTGGACAAAGCTAGAGAATAAAGTAGATATTTATTGAAGGGCCTTCAAGGGTACATCTTGGGCAGGACAAGAGACTGAGCAGGGCTACACGCAACGTAGACTTAAAATGGTCACAAAATGCATGACTGGTCACAAGATCTTACATTTTTATAAGTTTTGGTTCATTTGCATATTGGGGTTTAATTGTCCAATTACAGCTTTGGGTTGTGAAGTATCATCCTTCTTGTTTTCCTTCTTCAATCCACCATTGTTTATGCTTTTGGGCCTGAAACTTGTACTTGTTGTCCTTAGTCTTCAGCAGGAAAGGGATTTGTTTTGTCTACCTACTCTGGGAAGAGAGCTTACTAACACTTAATATGAGGCTCAGAACTACATCCCTAGGCAGTACAGAATCTGAAAAACATGAAAGCTAAAGCTTAAGGCATCACCTCTCCTTCCAGGGCCAGGTTCCTCCTGCAGGGAGGTCAACAGCAGATTTCTACCTCCAACCTCTAAGGCACATGGCTTCACTCACTGGTAAACCTGCCAGACACTGCACCACTCAGATGCCATTAGGAAAGAAAAAAAGTTCCAATCCATTTAACTTGAAATATGTATTTTGTTCAACCTGAAATATGTCTCTTCTGTTTAGTTTGGGTAATTTTTAATGAATATAGAGGGACAGACCTTGTAGGGGAGTGAGGAGATGGAGGCCTGGGCGCAGCATTAGCCTCAAATCAAACCTCGTCCTTGGTGCTGTGTTCTGAGCTGAGTCTGACTTTCTGCCTACCACTTTTCCCTGGGGACCTTGAGAAGCTCTGCAAGGGTATTTTCTGCTTCCACTCTTGCCAGTCTTCCACTTTGTGTACAAAAAAGTCAATATGTTGAATTAGCCAAGTGAATACTCTGAACATGGGACTTTCTCACACAGTGGTTATTTAATAGTCTAGTACAACCTTGACTAAACTCTGAGGATACCTTAGCTTTCTACAGTAGCTGAGGCACTAAAATGCTTTTTGAAATGTTGGAATCATTGGTTGAAACTCTAGTTCCAAAAGGGGTAGCAGAGGATCTTGCAGTGTGTAAAAGGCTAAAGTGTACCTAAAGGGTAATGAGCAGAATCTCCTGAGTGGTTTGTACAGGGAGGCTGGGTGTCCTTACAAGACCTGCATTAGCTGAGCCTGCTCCTGGAGAGAATTCAGCAGCACTGTCTGGGCATCCCCTACAGAGCAGAGTAAGGCAGTCTAAAGGCTCTAAATCCCTTTCCCTGTCAGTAAAGGGCTGGATGGACTCCTGTCCCATAAAACTGAAATAACACCAGGGTGGATGAGATGCAAAGGCTATATGCAGAGTCAAAACAGAGTATCGGATACCTGTCCCACAAGGCAGGCCCTCAAGTCCCCCAAAGATTCCAATGCTGCAGGGAAGCCTTTTGACCTCTGGACATGGGTCTTCACTGGCTGAAGGTACAACACCCTCCATAGTTCCCAGGGCATTGCTGCTGACAGTAAGGAGGGAAGACACAGCTTGTGCTCCTAGCTGGGACACTGCTGTCCTCAGCTCAGCATGCTGGCCTGGAAGGGCTTGGGCTACCATGTGAGCTGGCATGCCAGAGGCGTAGACACAGGGAGCAGGTGCCATTTCCACAAGAGGGGCTGGAAACCAGCAAAATGGCAGGGTAGGGTGTATAAAGCATCTAACTTTAGATGCAAAGGTAAATCTCAGAGGTGCAGTGACCTAAGTTATGGGAGAGTTACCCTGACAGTGACAGATGGTTTGGTCAAGGCACTTCAGCATCACAAGGTTCCCTGTTGGGCACAGTCGTTCACCAGCATCTGTCAAATACCACTGCTACTAGAGAGCTCCATCATATAATGAAATGGCCATGCCTTTTGTTCTGCCTTGTCGTCAATAACCAAACCATCTCAATCATTATTAACAGAGGCAGCTCTGCACAGTATTTTGCTGATCCCTGGAGATGTGCCTTGAATTCCACTGAAGTCCAACTGTAGATTCCTGACTGCTTTATTATTGAGTTGACCTTAAATCTTTAGGCAGCCTTCAGACACTAAGGCAGCCAGGCAGTAACAGTTAAATAAGCTTTTAAATATATAAATAAAAATTACTCCAAAGACTGCATATGCTTGTTATTTTGCTGAGACTAAACTAAATTTTCATCTCCAGGATAATGGATTTGTTTAAATTAAAGAATTCTGGTCTTTCCGGTTTGTGATTGTTTTCTTCGATGATACAAGCCAAGTGAGTATTAAATGAGCCCAGTGTGGAGAGAAGAGGAAAAAGTGAAAATGTAATTTATTTACATAGTGAATGCTCCACACAAGGTTCATAAAAACAAAGCATATTATGAAAAGTAAATTAAAACCCAATTGCTTCCAGGTTCAAAGAGGCTGATGAGCTAATTAAGCAATGTTTTCTCAAATCCAACCTCTGAAGTCTCCAGGGAAGGTGAATAGCTGAGGGAAACACTTTCAGACCACCTGTTCATTAATTCGTGCCCTTTCACAGCATGGCTCTGCAGCCTGAAGCAGAGCAGTGAGAGCCGCCTTCCCTCTTTGAGCTCCTCCCAGGAAAGGTAAGCTGCCTTGCAATGGTCTGGCATGTCTTGCAGTGATCTGGCACCATCACTGTCCATGGGAAGAGGCCAGAGGTGCTCAGCTTTGTGTCACAGGCTTTCTCTATCCAGCAGACAATGGCACTTCCCCTTTACCTCCTGGGTTGGGGGCTTGTGGCAGAAGGAGGCTGTTTCACATTCCTGCTGGCTGGGATGTGCATGGATGCTGAGTGAACTCAGATAACTGGAGCCCACTGCCAGCATTACAATGGCAAGGCAAGCAGCTGGCTGCCGCAGATTAAATCCTCTCAGTGTCCTATGTGCAATCTGTAAATGTCTGCTGAGTGATATTTGATGTCTCTTTACTAAAAACATTGTTAAAAAATCCTGCTGACTTCCAACAATGACAAGGTCCTCTGGCAGCACAAACTGGGACAATTCCCAGACAAACCTGATTCCAGGACTTCAGAAGTGACAAGTTTTGGACGCTACATGTCATTATCTGACACTGTCCCTACTGTACCGAATGTTTGAAATTTCTTCATAATGTATGTTTATCCAGCCTCATGTTTTTGCAAATCCACATGTCAGATCTTGAGCTACTTAGATATTTTTTTTGCTTCACTCTGTCGATTCCAAGCACACACCAGGAAAAGTCCAGGGCTTATAAAAACAGTATGCTCAGCTTAGTCCTCTTCCATTGGTTTTCTCAAGTATCTTATTATAAAATCTTCATTTTTAGGTGGATCAAACTATCTAAATCCTAACTTCCTAATTTCTTTGAAATCTTATTATTTCATCCATAAACCCTTTGCATGATAGAATGAACTGTATTTCATTATATTGCTCAAATTCCCACCTGATTTTCAAGCCCTGTTACAGGAAACAACATGTCTAAATTCATTGAAGTAGAATCTGTTTTGGGGTGACTTCAGATTGAGGGTGCATATTGGGATTTAATCCATTTTTAGGTTACCTGTGACAATAACTCAGGAAACAATTATCAGTAAATGAAAGTAGATTATGCACTTCACAGAATTGTAATTCTGAGACTTTGAATAAACAAAACAGTTTTGATCATTCTGCAGCAATATGCAGGACTTGCTTCAGCCTGAAAGCACTGGAAAGCCACATTTTCCCTGTACACATAGTGTATACACAGTCAGAGGGGAGTTGGTGAACTATGGTCTTCTGAAACAAAACAAACCACACTGGCTGTGTTACAATCTGAAATGTTTATAAAGGTCAAGGGACTCTGACTTTTTGTCTCTGTGCCTTTGTTAGGCCACTGTCAAGACTAGTACAATCATCATTTCAAAGTTCTGTAATTCATATTTGTACTCTGAAAGCAAGAAACATTCCTTAAATGGTAGGGGTAATAAAACCTCACATAACACATAGTAACATGCTGGTATTTCCATGAATTATGGGCCAAGTATGCTTCCACACAGAGAATGATTTTATATTCCAAAGGGTACACTTTTCATTCTGTTGTACGTTGAAAGTTGTTGCTCTCTAGGGTCCAAGGCACTCTTAACACACTCTCTCCAGCCATGTGCATAATGGAATATAGAAAGTATTGTGAAATTAACTGTTTCAAGAAAAATTAGTCTCCACTTACCCAAACTCTTCAGATTACAAATAAATCCAGCCTTGTTCTAATACAATTAAATTGATTTCCTTTTATAAAGGCTTCTAGGAAAGGATCTGGTATGTCGGTGGTTGGATATATTCAATTCAATAAATGTAAATATGAAAAGAATTTTTATGCAAAGCTTTTGTTGGCTTGTCGTACTGGTGGATTAAAAATTGGCAGTAGCACCAGTTTCCTCTTTGAGAGCTATTTTCTCAATTTAGATGTGATTTTACAGTCCTGTAAGATGCTAGAAAAGAAAAAGAATCATTACATCCTTTTCTATCCTATTGTGGAACTCCTGGTGGAAAATCTCTTATCTATACTTAGGTACTAGGGAAAAACAGGAAGATAATTTAGGGTGAGTTCAGATATGAGAAAAAAATATTCAAAACCTACCAATTCTCTCCTAAACACTTTTGGTTTTATTCATTCTCCGTGTTGTCAGAGAAACCCCACCAAACTGCTTTTTTCATGAGCTTTCTTGTAATTTCTGCTCTTGGACTGAAAATAGAGAGGGGAAAAATCTGTTCAAATTGTCTACTAGAACTCCTTATATAGAACTTCATCTGGCTTGGTCATATGCCACAGGAGAAAACATTTGAGCTTTCTCGTATCTATTCTGACAACACCCAGGAAATGAAAAGAAATGAGAGGATATAATGAAGATGGAGACTGTTTTTCAGTAGTGCCCAGTGAGAGGACAGAAGGCAATAGGCCCAAACCGAAATATAGGACATTGCACTAAAAAAAGCTTCTTTTTTTGACATGAAGATGGGAAACAGAAGATGGCATAGGTTGCCCAAGGAGTTTATTTAGTCTCTGGATTGGACACTGTCCTGAGGAACTTGCTTTCAGCAATAGACTGGACTAGGCAATCTCCTGAGGAGCCTTCCAGGCTCAGCCACCCTGTGATTCACCTGGATATTGATTTCTTCCCAGAGAGTACAAATCCATTACTCCAAGCAATATTCTCAGGCACAACTCAACATGTTTTTGAACAAACAGAAAAGCAAAGCTCTGGACAAAACCACAAAGCAAGTCTACAGATGGTGTACATGTACCATACTTTAAATCCATATAAAACATAGGACACAATCCAACAAAGCCCAGGACAGTGATCTCTGCACTTTAGACTGCAAAGAAATTAGGAATAAAACAATTTATAAGGTTCCTGGAGGCATTTAATTTTCTGTTTTGCAGAGCAGCACATCCTTTATGCTCAAGTGCAACTTCCTGGCATGTACTAGAAGAGCATCTATCTCCCATCAAAGCTCCTCTACAAATCAGATCAAGGCAGAGGCACCTTATTCCCATCAGCTCTCCAGAGCAGTTTCCTCCCTTAGAAAGTGCTCAGAAAAGTCTGTGTGTCTACACTGGCTATCCTGAGAGCAGAGAACGACCAGCTTTGATAGACGTGCCCATGCTGGAGGTGTCTGCACAGATGAACTTCACCAGTACTGACAATAACCTGAGACCTCACTCCTCCAGTAAGTTCCTGCCTAGGCAGCTCCCAGCACAGCTTTCAGCCTTTGCCTGCAGGTTTGTCCCACAGAACAGCTTTGAACTCCAGAAGGAAGCAAGGCCCATGCAAGAGATGTTCATCTAGAAATTCCCCTTCTTAGGAAGAGTGTCACTGGGTCTAGCAGGTAGACAGACATATTCTGGTAATAAGGGGGAAGAATTCTAATTAAATTTCCACTTACATACTGACCTAACTTTTGGTCCACAGGAGGTCTACTTCAGTGCCACAGTATGCTGAATCTCCTTCAATTAAAACAATTATTGAAGCATATGGGCTCTCCAAGCTTGCAAACGTTAGACCCTAGAAAGTCAAATCCAACAAGATTTGTAAGCCAACAAGTCTGTACTAAGACTGTAAAGACAACAAAACCATCAAATTCTGGAAAAGGCTGAGCAAAATGCAAAACTTTCCCAGCTGTCATGATCTTTAAAATATCTCCATTCTGTAACACTTGGTTGGCTTTTCATTTTCGGGGGAGAGTCAGCATGAAATCACATTTCATACTGAGCCTAGCAAGTGACAGTCCCTCCTATATTCCTGTCAACAAGGAATAAATTGGATTAGTCTCAGACAGCGTATGGTGTTCTGAAGATGTAAACATATGCCAATAAGAAGTAACATAACTCTCCAATTTAAACAAAGTAATGCACAAAGGAAGCCAGCAAGAGCCATACCAAACTTGTGTTAGTCATAATAGGCAGCTGCAGAACTTGGGATGTCAGAAGATTTACCCAACCCCTAATGACCATTAAAAGTGTTATAAATAAGAAGGGCAAGTGTTATAAATGGCATCTAATAACATATCCTGGAACATGGAGGAAGATACTGGGACAGAAAATATGAATTCACATCACCACTTTGAATCTTATCTGCAGTAGTGACTGCAACTTGTATTACTTGTGTTACTGCCTGGGCATTGCATCAACTGGTCATGATGCAATGCCCAGGCAGTAACACAGGAGTAACTGTCTTCACTTTGTTTTTCAGCTGCTATAGGCATGCAGAGGAGAAACAGCCATTGTGGTTAGTGGCAAAAGGGATGATACTGGAAAACTAATCTCTCACAGAGGTCAAAATTGGATTACACTGGACAAGGAGGGGAGGAAGAAGATAATCTATTCCTGCAGCTCACAGTGGACTAAGGAGCCTGTTTTTCACATCCCAAATCCAGCAACAAACACACAATTCTTCCTGCCACCCATAATCAGGAGAAAGGTAAAAATAAATGCTACTGAATCAACAGAGTTTCTCTACATTCACACCAAGGTAAACAGAGGGTACTGACATGCAACTACTTGTCTGTTATATTACAAAGATTTATTTTATTTAATTTATTTTCATCTTGCTACCTGCTACTTGGTCCCTTATAAATGGACAGGTTTTTAACCCCTTTATGGCTGGGTTTTATGGAAAATTGATCTGAAAAGTCTGAAGAATCTGTTGGAGCAGTCCTGGAGGATACAACAGCTGGGTGATGTGATCTGCTGCTAGCTATGGACCATATGCTGAGGAGTTTATGCATACACAGTTCCCTCCTCCCATTAGCAGCTGAGAAGAAATTGAATTATACAGAAATGAATCAAACCTTCATTAATCTGCATGAAATTCACAATATTTATGTGCCTAGATGACATTCAAGGGAAACTATTTTGCACAAAGGCAAAAAAAATAATCTGTCAGAGAGCAGATGCATAAAAAGTACTATTTGGTCCTACTCTCACTTGGTGAAATCAACTTTTTGATTCCGGAGTGTTCTGTAATGATAATGCAGGGAGATCTAAGACATTTGAGTCTGGTTGCCTTTACCAATTAAGCAGTTTCCAGGGCTATTAAAGAGACAGTGCTGTGCCTGTGTGAGCCAGCACAACAGCTGTTTACAATCTCTGGAATGGCCTGTACCACACCTCTTACATTAGAGCCTCTGAGGCAGAGAAAATGCTGCTCAGGACATCAACAGCATCCTTAGACCTTCAGAACAAAAAGCTTCATGGAATGAGCTGCTAAATAAAAGAGCCACTGAGCTAAAAATACACATTTAGAGCAAGAGAAATATTACTAGGTAGGAAGTTATGTCTACAGCAGTACAATAAATACCCAAAGCTTTTCTAACCTTTCTTCTCCATCTGTCCTAGTGTTCCTCTGAACAGTGCATATTTTGAAATAAAAGTCTTATAGTAAAATTGATGTGGAGTAACGGTCCCCACAGATCTCTGTCAGACATTGCAATGCACTTTTCTTTAGCAAACCTGCTCTTTTTCAGCAAGCATCTTTCCCTGACAGCCCAAAGGTATTTTAAGACACCGTATTCCACTCTGCTTGGCTTGGTAAACAATAGTCCACATCAATAATCTTAAAAAAATACTACCCATATTTGTATATGATAAAGACTATATAACAGAGTCAAAGAAGAGAAGGATGTATCATAAGTGATCTTCCCCACACAGTACTGGAGCCACTTCTGTTTAATATCTTGAAATGCTTCCCAGGATATCAAGAGCATCTTTAGATCTTGCAAACAAAAAGCTCCATGAAAAAAGCTGCTGAACAGAAGAGCTTCTGGTTTTGTCTACCACTGATCTGGACAAGGGGATTGAGAGCCCCCTCAGTCAGTTTGCAGGTGACACCACGTTAGGTGGGAGTGTTGATTTGCTGGAGGGCAGGAAGGCTCTGCAGAGAGATCTGGACAGGCTGGATCAAAGGGCCAGGGCCAACTGTATGAGGTTCAGCAAGTACAAATGCTGCACTTGGGTTACAATAAACCCAGACAGCATTGCAGGCTGGGGGCAGAATGAGTGGAAAAGGACCTGGGGGTGCTGTTTGACAACAGCTGAACATGATCCAGAGTGTGCCCAGGTGGCCAAGAAGGTCGATGGCATCCTGGCCTGGATCAGCCATGGTGTGGCCAGCAGGACCAGGGCAGTGACCGTCCCCCTGTCCTGGGCACTGCTGAGGCCACACCTCAAATCCTGTGCTCAGTTCTGGGCCCCTCCCTGCAGGAAAGACACTGAGGGGCTGGAGCGTGTCCAGAGAAGGGCAGCGGAGCTGGGGAAGGGTCTGGGGCACAAGTGCTGTGAGGAGCAGCTGAGGGAGCTGGGGATGTTTAGCCTGGAGAAAAGGAGGCTCAGGGGGACCCCATCACTCTCGACAGCTGCCTGACAGGAGGGTATAGCCAGGTGGGGTCAGGATCTTCTCCCAGGTAACAAGTGACAGGAGAAGAGGAAACAGCCTCAAGTTGCACCAGGGGAAGTTTAGATTAGATACTAGGGAAATATTATACACCAAAAGGGTCAACAAGCACTGGAACAGGTTGTCCAGAGAGGTGGTGGAGTCATCATCCCAGGAGATATTTAAAAGACATTTAGGTGTGGTGCTCAGGGACATAGTGCAGTGGTGGACTTGGCAGTGCTGAGGTAATGTTGGACTCGATGATTTTAAAGGTCTTTTCTAACCAATGTGTTTTTATGATTCTGTGATTCTGTGTTTGGAGATAGGGGCAGGTGGAAGAGAGAGAAAGAAGAAAACTATTACCTCTGGATCTCCAGAACAAAGAGCAAACAGCAACAGCTGTATCCCTGCTGAAAACAAATGAGGAATTGACAGCAGTTAGAAGACACCCACGGTATATTTTTCACCTGCTGCGCTGGATAAAATCATACATCAAAGAAAGACATTCCAGTGCTGGCTGATGAAAACTGACAACAGAAATTTCGGTATACCAGCTCTTCAGGTAGGATTCAGCTCAAAGACTAACATGGCTAAATTTAGAATGTACATGCGCACTCCGTATCCCTGCTCCCTTTATTGTCAGTGGAGATATAATCAAGCCGCTCACAGAACCCAGAGAGATACTCAACTCACCATAAAACAGAGAGAGACATGTATGGGCTGCACTGACTGTATTGTCAGGGTGTGACTCCACAGAAAAGCATCTTGAGCTGCTCCTAATTATCCCATCTCCAGCAGAGAAGTGTCTTTCACAGGTCCTCTGTGATATCTACCAGGCCCATGAAACTCTCCTGGATACCTCACAGCACCTAAATCAGCAACAGGCACACAAATATAATCAACTGAATTCCATGCTAGAGTTCCACTGCTGAGATTTAAGGATCAGATCCAGAATCCTGCAGACAGAAAGGCAAATAATGCTTTACAAAATGTGAAAAACAAGTGTTTTCTTACTCTTACTCTGCTATTAGGAATGCTTCTGCCCATGTTTCTGCGGTCTACCTTTGTGTTTTTCAAGCATTCCACAGCTTTAATTCTAGGAGTCATATTAAAAACAACACAATGTTTAGTAAAGCCTCAACTATCACCTTTAGAAGAGGTTAATAACCAACAAGGCGTTTCTATTTCTGCTTCATATACAGTTATATTTGTTCTGTAAATAAGAAAATGCAAATGTACTTTCATGCAAATGTAACCTTTCTACTTGTAAAAGCTGAATGAAAAAGGTGTCAGCATCAGTTGGCTTTATAATAAATTTTACGGCAACTAGAAGTTGGGCAGAAGGAAAGCTGAAGAGTTTTGTTCCAGAATTACTAGGGAAAGAAAAAAACACAAAATATATTTCTGCCTCTCATCATGCAAGTTTTTGGTAAGTGCTGGTAGGCTTCATAGTGATGGTGTAGAAACATTTTCAAGGACCAACAAAAAAGAGCAGATCTGACAAAGATAGTGACATGTTTCTTCTGTTCCACTCAGAGAAGAAAAGATTGAGAATTAGCACCTTCTTAATGTCATTTCAAATGCCAAAACTTAAACTGTAACCTATATTCCATCAAAAGCCCTATCTATTTTGAAAGATCTCTGGAACTGGCTCCAAGAATCAAAATGAACCATAACTAATAGGTAGGATAGGCTGCTGAATTTAAATTCACTATGATTAAATAATTGCAATTTTTTATTGCAACATCATAGCATTTTATTGCATTTGACAATTACTGCCTTGAAAACCTTCATGTCAGTGAGTAGGTAATCAGGGTCTCCGTGCATTTTCCCCAGATAAGTCAGAGAGCAGCTGTGGATAGCTTGGCTGTAGCTCAGCTGCAGGTGGAAAGTGAGGAGAAGGAGAGACCTAGACTTTTAGCACCTGATCAAATTACAGAGTTACAGAATCAGACAATAGTCTGAGTTAGAAGGGACCCACAAGGATCATGAGTCCAGCTCCTAGGTGGGTGGACCATACTAGGATAAAACACACAACCTTGGTGTTATTAGCACTGTCCTTTGAGGAAGAAAAACTGGAAAAAAAAAAGCCTAAGTGAAACAAAATGAAAGGAAACCTTCATAAGGGGTATTGGTCACTCCTTTTAGTTGGTAAGTCCTGGCTTGTTTTCATGCTGTGCTTACCTTATGGAAAGGCCTATGCAAATTCACTTTAAAGCTTTAGCTGATTTGGTGTCCCATCAGAGGCAGTGAAGAGTACTGAGAGAGAGCCACAGTCATTCTATTTTAAGCCTACATTTGAGTGGCAGCAGAAATCCAGAACAGCTCAAACAGAGCACAGCTACAAGAGCCTGCACAGAGGACAGAAGGAATAGCTAATGAAATGCCAGCTACATGTGAGGTGCTTCATTGATTTTAAGGTCAGAAATACATTTATAGTCCCTACTGATTCAAAATTTCAACAAACAACTTCCACTGGGAACAATTATTTACAAGCATACAGAATTCAATTTATGTGGCCATTGAAAGGATATTGTGAGTCACCAGACAAAGAGATAATAACTGAAGTTGTGTGTGCAAATTACGTCATCTAGGATTAGTTTGAACATAAGAAAGAATGGACTGGAAATACATACCAGAGATGATTGATAGAAAGCACAAAAAAATTAAAATAATTTAGCAACTTCTTAATCATAGATCTATTATAGCAGGGACACTTACAAAGACGGAATTGTTAGCATTTGTACACTTACAATTTGGCAAAAAAACACCCTTTCAACAAAATACACAAATACATCATGAACAGCAAATTATTTCATTTACTAGGGAGCCTTAAAGACACAACACATTGTTTTTCAAATCACATGCTTACATGTAAACTGCTGTACCAAAAAGGACCAGCGGTTCATCTGGTTCAGCTGCCTGCTTCTGGCATCAGGAGGAATAAAAACACACCTCATCATGCACCTGGATTTCTCTGCCAAGCTGTGTTACAGGCAGAAAATCTCAGCCCCAGCCTGAGCTGGCAAATGAATTTTGCAAGTAGAAGTGCAGTTCAATCTCTCCAGCATTCTTTATTTCACTTGATGCCTTACATTTTATTTAAGTACAGACTGAAATTTCTTCAAATCTGAAATCTCTTCTGACTTAATTTCAGTCAATCGATGGAGAGTTTCCATTTGCCTCTGGGACACAGCAGGACAAACAAAGCCATTGTTTGTCACTGTGCACAGCACTTTGCCTCCACTTCACTGCCTGACTTGGAAGGCCATTTCCCATCATGGAGTTAGACAAGCCTATCTCTCTTAGGACAGTGTATGTGGTCTCTTATTTCAGTTCTGCATAAGGCCAGACCTTTTCAATGGTGGCTAGCACATGGGTTTTTAACCCAGGTTCCAGTGTACATGTTAGCAAGGTCCTCTAATATTTCATGAGGACCTGCTCAAAACATTTTTGATTGGTTTTAGATTGTGTTTTTTCTGAAAGCAGCACCTGGAAGTGAGGCATTTCAATGAAATATGTCCATTCCCGTGAGATCTTTCAACAGAAAAATGGCTGCAAGTTTTGTTTAGACAAAGGCAAAGACTCCACTGCAGGATTTTTCTTCCACAAGAGTTTTGATACATTTCAGTATCTGAGTTTGATTATTTTCTGTAATACATCAGTGAACTAACAGTGGGTTCTACAGTGCATGGTGTTTAATGCTAAACAAGTTGCACTGTGTTTAATATTGAAAAGCAATAATAAAGTCAAACCACGGCATCATAGAATCATTAATGTTGGAAGAGACCTTGAAGACCATCAAGTTCAACCATTAACCTAACACTTCCATGTCCATCACTAAACCATGTCCCTGAGAACCACATGCACACATCTTTGAATACTTTCAGAGACAGTGATTCCACCACTTCCCTGAGCAGCCTGTTCCAGTGCTTGACCAACCTTTTAGTGAAGAAATTTTTCCTAATATCTGATCTAAACCCTCCCTGATGAAATTTGAGGCCATTTCCTCTTGTCCTAAAATGTGTACAGACATGAGATTATATTCTGAGTTATGGCAGCACAAATAGTAATCACCAGCTTAGGACATTGGAGCAAAATGTGCTCAGTTGGGCTCCATAGAAAACAAAAAAAAAGCAAAGAGCCAAAGATATTAGAACCTATTAGTATAAAAAATACAATTGATGGAGAAGGTACATCATGATTGGACAGTCTCATACAAGAATTGCCTTTACTCACCATCACCTTAATTCATTATTCAGTTGCATAGCTATTCCTCATAACAAGCTGGGTTTGCATCTTTTCATACCAAAGCAGCAGCATCGATTTGCATTACATGTTAAGTTTTCAGAGTAAAGAATTTGAAAAGAACGACATTTCTTCTCTGTAGACTGTGTAACTTTCCCTTCCTCCAATACCTGGCCTGGCTTATGTGTCCTGCTATCTGATATGGTGGCAAAGTGCAACTGCTGAGTCCTCTTCATATGAGCCAGAAAAAGCCCACCTCCCAGTATTGCCTAAAGAGTAATGGACCCAGGAATCAAAGGTCATTCTCAGGCAGATCTGCAGGCTCTCTCTGGATGTTACACTGAACTTCAAAATGGTTTTAAACTCCAATTCAAAAATACCTTTTGTCACTTATGAATGGATACTTCTGCAACAAACCCCATGATTTGACTTCAGACTGGAGCATCATCAGTCCTTGGCAGAAAAACTAGACTTCAAAACACAATGTGCTGGCCCTTCACTGCCCCTGTCCTGCAAACACCTGTTTGGCATTTGCCATGTATCATAGTAATAGACTCAAGAAAACTGCCAAGGTATATGTCAATCAGATGTGAGAGAAATGGTCTTTTGTATTTGGAAAAATGCAGCAAATTATTATTGAGCTGTTCCTGGAAAGAAAATTCAAACTCTCTTGGGTTTTCATGCTTTACAAAAAGACTGTATATATTCCTTGCACAGCAAGGATACTTAAATGTCAAATCTCCTTCCTCAGGCTTCCTACAGACATAGATATAGAAGCTGAGGACATAGGAGGGAAATTGGCCTCTTAGCAGAAAGGTGCCCTGGTAGAAAGGTGCATGATGCAGTGAATCAAGCCCTGGCCAGCATGTCTCATGACAAGCAGCAGAAGAGATGCTACAGTCCATGCAGGGCACATGCTGATGGGCTAGTTACAGCAAATTTTTGTAACTGCCCTCAACCTGGGACATGTCATGTCTGTAAACTTCCCTAGTGTGGTGGTCAGCATATTTGGAAAAACAGAATTATCAAACTTTGATAATTTGAAAGGTTTCGTTTCCTTCTCACAGCTGTGGTGTTGCCCAGGAATGAACCTCGAACGTCACTGCAGCTTCTCAGGCAGAAAGCTGGGGTGGCAGAACAGGGGTTTCTCATAATGGTATTTGGTGCCATTCAGTTTTGCTTCAACTATTCAAAAATTTAATTGTCCCAACCAAGGTCAACCTCCAGTTGTGAAGCTGTCCTTTAACAGAAAATATCTGCACAGTGCACATAGATTTCAGTCCCCTGGTGTCCCACAAACCTCCTGAGTCTCAGTCAGACACACGTGGCCATCAAGGACCAGGGTGGGTAGCCTGCCCAGTGTTCTGGTGTCTCATGGGGACAGATCATGGCTCTGTGCAGCGGTTGCTCAAGCCCATCAAGTCAGACATAGCATGGTCACAGCTCCAGCTGGTCAGTCTCTGGTCCAGCCTCCTGCTTCCAGCTGGTCACCTCTCAGGTCAGGTCAAGCTGCTCAGGGCTTCAAACATCTGAGTCTTGACATCATTCAAGGACAGAGACTGGACAGCCTCTCTGGGCAACCTGACTGACTGTCCTCATGGGGACACATCCTCCCACTCTGAGCCATCCTCTCACTGATGCCCCTCCCCAGGGGTGTCCTGTAAGGTCCATCCCCTCCCCAAAGCCATCTCTACCTCAGACTGAAAAAGCCTGGCTCTCCCAGCCTCTCCTCACAGGGTCCATGCTCCAGCCCCACCACCTTAGGGACCTCTCCTGATAAATAGCTGGTTTAATGGAGTCTGGCCTGTACTGGATGTGCAGATGTGGTCTAACAGCTGGGGAGGGGTGGGAGGGAGAGAGGGAGGTGATAATGATTCCCCTCGACCTCTGACTCTGTCCCTATTCATACAGCCCAGGCTGCTCTTGGCCAGTGGTGTTGCTGGGACTTGCTGCTGACCCACACCTCTCTTACTATCAGAACCTCCAGGACCTTTCCCCACAGGCTGTTCCCCAGGCACTTGGCACCAGCCTGTGTTGTTGTGCAGGGCTCATCCATCCATGGGGCAGGACTTGGCACTATTTCTTGGTGAATTTCATGAACTATCTGTCAGTCCATTCCTCCAGCCTGCCTAGGTCCATCTGAGTTACACCCTTACCTGCCAGTGAGCCAGGTCCCCCAGTTTGTTGTCATCTGCAAACTCAACAAAAATGCACATCCACGGCTACCTGCCTTATCAAGAGATCCATATTATTTTATAAATGTTTTTTATTTAGGAGCTTATTCTGTGTTCCATCCAAAATGCTCTTTCCCACTGGAGTATGGCTGCACTCTGACATGTTGATTTCATATCTGTTTCGTCCCAAACATGTTTATCCTGATATTCTCTCCACATGATGTTTTCCATATGTTGCTGTGCAGTGCGAGCTGTGCCTCCTCTGGATGCCAGTGTGCCAGAGGCACACTTCCACTAAACCTTCATGCCCAAGGAGAAGCTCACACACCAGAAGTGTCAGAGGCAGCTGTCCCCAGTGACATAAGAGGTGCCTGAGATCCATACTGCTGGAAGCACAATGCAGATGGAACCCCTCTCCAGGACCACCCTCTCTGGCCAGACTGAGCATAGGAGCAGCATGTAGAGCATGTGTGCAGACAGTGAATAGAGAATCAACAATGCTAGTGGTGTGTGCTGGGATGTGATCTGCTGGCCGTTCCCAACAGGATCACTCCTAGCCTTTGACTTAGTCATTTAAACACACACAGCAGCAACTGGAGTGAGAGGAGTGCTCACAGGATGAGGCTTCAGAGTAGGGCTTATTTCATCCAGAGTCAGGCATATGAAAGTTGGGATTTAGTTTAAGACATTTGGATCCTGCTACACAAATGCAAATGAGAGAAGACCAAAGAAGGAACCTGAACTTATCCTTCCTGACTTTCTTCAGGATAGGATGGATCATCCCTTGCAAGTGTCTGTCTCTCTCCAGAGACCAAACATGCTTAGGTTCTCCTTCAAGTGACTAAATTTGGATGAGGATGAGAATTCTGCAGCCTGTGTAGGAGTAGTATATATTCAATGAATGAGGTCTTTTACTAGCACTGCAAAAGTCAGAGCTCTGATGAGATTAAGGGAAAATTCTTTGTCTCAATAGCACAGCTATCTTTCATTCCCCTCAGTGCTCAAGCAATCTATTCAGTTTGAAAACTTTTTGAAGCCAGCACCTGGCTCCTCTCTGCTGGTAAAGCAGCTGGCACATGGTTAGTCCTGTACAAACAAACAATAATAATGCTCCCTAGAAGCAGATGTTTGGAACCTGTTCTCAGATGGAAATGGCTCTGTCTAATTTGATGGAACACAAATAATGTGTTGCATGCAATTACCTCCACATGAATGTTGGACTCATTAATTAAAAGGGGACTTGGAGAATTTATTACACACTTTGTCAGCCTGGTCTCACAGGTAGATATTTTCCATACAAATGACTATGGGTGTCAATCCTCATCTTAGCAACATCCATTGTGAAAATGTCATGGAATGCAATGGGAGACAGACTTGGTTGTCTCATCAGAGGAATGACTCTGAGTGTTCCCTTTTCCCTTCAATATGAGAATACCTACAGAATTATTATTAGGCCAGTGAGATTGTCACTAGATACTGATAATTTTCTTCGAGATTTTTAAAATCAGTGTATCAGTACATGAGTACTGATGCTGTTTCTCTCACTTCATAAACAGATTGCACAGCTTCTGAGCTGCTACACCGACCATCAGTGGGTAGCTCTCAAACAGCAGAAAAGCAAAGGTGTGAGATAGCTGGTATTCATTCTGCTCATCCCATATTTCTTCCTGGATTTTAAAATGCTGACTAATATGCTAGGTGCTGAACTGGAAAGGATTCCCCCTTTGGTCACCCATTTGGACCAATCAGGCTTTTACTGTAATCAGACACTCTAGAGACAATGTTAGCAGATCGTTTAACCTACTGGAATTTAGTGAAAGGGTATGAACTATGTGCTTTCAACATATCAGAAGGTAGCTGACAAAAAAAGATAGTATATATTTATATGCACACTAGAATTTATACAGAATTTCAACGTAACAGAGTTTTTCTTTCAGCTGAAATTGACTCTTACACTTCCAACATCCCCAGCAGTCTTTCACAGCTGTAGATATCAGACCTATGTGTCCTTAACTTGGCTGCTGGCTGTCAGAACCCAGACCTCACCTCTGTTTATAACTGTATCAATTTAAGTTATTAGTCATTTCCAGCAGCATAAGTCAGAGACAAATCAGAGCTAGTATCAATTTTCTGCTATGACTGCTGACAGATTCAGAGCTACAGACAGAAAAATATGCGTAGAATCAGTGCTTCTGAAGTGTCTTGAAATTCACAATTTCTGCTGAAGAAAGATGGATAATGGGTCTTTGGCCTCTCAGTCTACACTCGCTTTGCTTAATGGAGAAATCTGAATCCTAATTCTGACTGTGTTAAGTTCTGATCAAAACCTCATGGGACAGGCTTCTCCCACAGGAAAAAAAAAAAAAAAAAAAAAAAAAAAAAAAAAAGTTGGCAATCGCATTCATTTAGCACCATATTCCATGCTAGGATCAAACATTTTCAACATAGAGGAAAATGCTGGAAGACATCGTTACTGTAAACAGTTGCACCTCTTTGTCACAAGAGGATATGGAAAGAACCACACCCACCTGTCAGGATGTGAGATGAGAAAGAAGGCAAGTTTATTTGGGGATCTCGACTTACATAGTCTTTGGAATTTTGTCAAGGATTGACGGATGAGAGTAACACCTCTCAGACCCCAGTGGTCAGCTCAGAAGTCTATCAATTTGTCCTTCCCCCTGGAAAAAATATATATGTTTACAAAATATCAGTCTTTGTTTTTGTGACAACTGTGAAAAAACTGCACTAGAAAATGTGAAACAATCAGAAGGGTAAACAATCAAAGCGACACCTCTTGATGTTACACAGTCCTTGTCTATTTCTTTCATTCAGAATATACTGCCATTTCATTAAGACATGAAGGGAAAATCATGGGATTTACAGAAGCAAAAGAGAGATGTTTCAAAAACATGCAGAATTATTTTAATGTATTATGTGCTGTACAATAAGGGATGTTCAAAATTTCTGCAGTTCCAAGCTGAGAAAAAAACCAAATACTACAGTGAGAAAAAGCCTCATGGGAGGTAATTCTGCATTTTGACCAGCTCTATTAATAGCCCTGAAATTCTGATTAAGTTTGGGCTGCAGGCCATAAACTTAGGATTATCTTCATTTGGAATTTGAAAGAAAAATGGAGGCCGAATATTAGCAACTATTAACTAATTAGAAAGCTCATTACACTGTGACAGCATGTCAGAGGAATTCCTGGAAGAACACACAGATGTACAAAAACACTGAGAAAGCTCTGCTATGGGCAAGAAGACAACCTGATAGATTATTCCATCCCAGCAAAACATTTCCATCTCTATTATCTGAACCTGTCAGTGAACGGCAGATGCTGAGTTTTGTCAGGAAGATTGAGTTTGATCCAACTGCTGCAGAGCCTTTTGGAATTTCATCATTTCAACTTTCAGAAATACTTAAGCTAATTCAAAAAATTTCTCAAACCTAAACGTTCCTCTGAATCTTTCAGAGGAAATAATTCTAGTGCTGCATGTGGAGTATTTTCAGCTCTGAGGTTTGAACTCACTGTAGTAATTGGAAATGTGAATTTTTTAAAGTAAGCTAAATTTGCTCCTTAATACTTTACTCTCTGAGGCATGTTTCTATATTTGCTCTTTCACAGACACAGTGTATTCCAAATTGTCCAGTCTTCTCATGCATTGGAAATGTAGCACTTGCACAACTGCCTTTCTTGATTTTTGGTTTCTAACACTTCTTTAAGGTGTTGTTTACCTCCATCCAAGTAGCAAAGCTATTGGATACACATGAAGTATTTTCACAATGAAATTTTAAAGATGATCATTCATTGTTTGGTTCCATCCAGCTAATTTTTTCCAGTTTCTATGGCAAAAACCATGTGAAATCCATAATAAATTCCTTGCCAAAGTTAAAATATATTCCACTCTCAGTTTTCCAGGAACTCAATATGATCACATTGTACTTCAAGAAATGACAAATTGACTTTCTGCAAACAAGAAAGTGTCCAAGGCACCAAATCACTTAGTTTTCTGTGGTTGGTTAGAAGATTCCATTCCTTGAAATCTGTGGTCTGGCCATTGGCTTCCAGAGCTTTGTTATCGCCTTGTTGCACTGATAATACAAATAATGTCAGCAATATTGCTAATAAGCATGTTAAATAAACAATGCACTTGAAGTGACTCTTTCAGGACTTGCACACAATCTACACATCCAAGATATCCTCAGCCACACCAGCTCTAAGAAACAAATCCAAATTACTTTCATTCTCACACATACCTCTCCCAAGGTTCCTGAGCAATAAATCATAAATCAAAATCCCACACAGGTCCCTAAGGCACACTGCAGCCTGCACCTACTTCTGCATGAAGTCTTCAGCGGACAATTCATGTCTCCAGCACAATAAAACTCACTAAGGCAAGAACAAGAAGTTCTCTGTACAGGGGAGAAAAGCTCACAGACTGTCTTGAAGGGAGCACCGAATGTTGAGGTGCACTTGCATTGAAACCAGAGACAGTCCCCAGCCCCGCTTCCTGCTGCTCCCAGGGCAGAGCACATTTCTCTGACCCCGTCTCCTCTAAAAAGAGCCACACCTATGCATGTGGATACATCTTCTTCAGGCATTCAAAATTAAACAACTACCTGGAAAATCTTCAACAGAAAGGAACAGAAAAAGCACACTACGTATTAGTCACATTAAAGAATTCACTGCCAGAATGTTCTCTGATGGTGAGAAATAAGCATAGCACAGTGTTGCATAGCATAGCAAAGAAGGCAAGGCAAGTTAGTTTGGCCAATTTCCACTTAAATCAGAAATTATCCAGCTCAGACCCTCCCTACATGTACCTACAATCTCCTTGTTTTCACTTCTTATCTTAAACTGTGATCCACTAGTTACAACAGGAGAGTTCTATCTGAAAAGTGACTTCATCAAGGAAATAAAATGCTTTTCTTACTATGCCTTGCCTATGTCAGAGGCAATGGCATGAGCTTTAATGCTTTGTTAATGAAGCACTGACCATTTTTTAAAATCCAAGTTCTGGTAAAATACACATACATGTACATTAAGAATAGATTCCTTGCTTATGAGGGAAGGTTTATATTTTATTTGTCCAGCCTTGAGTTCCAGGATAATAAAGGTTTTCAGATGAAATTTGAAACCAGTTATCACGGCAGCTACTACATTTGTAAAATGTCATTTTGCACTGCCCAGGGTAGTTTCATGCCAGCTGAGATATTTGCTTTGAACAGCTATACTCTTAGAGAAATCACAGCACTGAAAATTTCCCTGTACGTGGGCTGGTGTAAGAAGCCTGTTGCCATAGACAGCTCAGTGGTGCTCCTGACATTTTTCAATAGCTGCTAAGAATAGGACATCTAAAGCCATTTCCTCCAGTTCCCTGTTTGGGAATGCAGGGAAGTGATGACAATGATCCAGAAAGCCACAAGAAGTTGCTTTCAACTGTTTTAATTGGACTCCATGGGCAGCAATAATGAAAAGGCATGAAAAAACCCCAGTATTTATGGTAAGGTACAGGAAAACATAAAAATGTCTGCTAAGATTGCCACAGAAATTAAGATGAGCTGCAGGGGAGAAGGAAATATGAGCAGGATGCTGGGCTGAGAGCTTAAAGATGTGGCTTTCCTCTGGGACAGCTTGTGGACTCAAAAAGTCACTTCACTCCCCTGTGTCATGGACCTTTTCTCTGTAAATGGATTGAAGTGACCATTTCTGTAAGACACATTCAACCCAATAAGAAACAAAATTATGTAAGAACTAGACATTAGTAAGTTATTACTCATCCACAGCAAATTTGTGATTCCATCTCCATGTGTTTCTTGAGACAATACTGGCAGTTGCTGCCAAGCTGACCATGAAAGCAGGCCAAAAATCATTTCTCTTTATTAAAAAAAATAGGCTGGATTGGCCATGTAACGCTGTTCCCAGGAACATCCCAGTGACTGATTCCTGCACATCAAGCTCTCTTACTCCCACCAGCACAACTTAGTAGATGAGAGATGTAGGTTTTACGCTCTTTGGCTCTTCCTGCCCTGCACAGTGTTCCACTTTCCTTCAGAGCATACACAGCTGCTGAATGAAACATTTACCTGCTGGATCCAATTTCAAGAGTTACATGCTCGTATCTTAGATGTGTCATTTTTCTTCAGTTCTTCTTGTCCCCTATGGCCCCATCCTTGCATCCCAGTCATGTAATGTGGCTCTCCTAGCTCCATTACAGGTCAGGCTCTTTGCACGAGGCAAGGAGAGGCAGGTATCTGTCTGACCATCACAGCAAGGGCTCCAGCAGGAAAATCCAAATTATGGGGCACAGAGGAAGAGAAGGCAAAATAAATAAGGCAGCAATTACAGCACAGGGCAGGAGGAACATACTACAAGGATTTGGATCAGAAGAAGCCAGCTGGAAATAGAGACTTAGGAACATGGCAGGGCAGACATTCATTCTAGAGGAAGCGACACTTCATCAATTTAAAGTCACCGTGCTTAGCCAAAGGAAGCAACTTTCCTCCAGTCAGCAGCCCCACTAATTTCAATGGGATATATAAAGTTGGTCTAGCTTTAGGCTCTGAGCTCTCCTTGAGTTATTTATTGTCTCTAATAGTCTGTAAGGAACAGACTGTGCCATCTCATAGTGGTGCTCCACAAAGATCAAACTCTTTAGAGAGAATCCACCTACAGGGCTGCAGATTTTGGACAGGAAGTGTAACCCACTTACTGCTCTGGGTGTTACATGAAAGCCTGCATTGTCAGAGTAGGTGAAAGGAACAAGAGGGCTTTTATTGTCTAGTAAAAACCAATATGGAAAGCTGAAATATTAACTTTGGTTTTAACAATTAACAGCAGGGTTTTTTCACTTGTATACAACACACAAAAGGATTTGGAAAAGAAAATTCCCCTTGAGAAAAGGAAAGGCTTGGTAGTGTTTCAAGAAGCAAAATCACAGCCTTGTACCATTGGATAGCCAACTGAGCGGAAGGAAAATAATGGATATGAAAACAAGTACAGATTTGAACCACACCAAATGGAGCACTTTGTAAAAGACACTGTGTGCCTCTGGAGAGTAGATTTAGTAGATTTACTCAGATACAGGGAACAGAAAATCACTCAAAACTTCTCAATAATAGGAAATCAAGATACAGATTTTGGGGGCCTTTCAAACTCTTCAATGTTCATCAAATGAAAGGGTTCTCTGTCAGTTCTACTTGCTGCCTTAGGATTTTAGCTTTTATATTTTTAATATGTTTGTAATTCTGCAATTCTTCAGTGTATAAACTCCATATAGGTTGTTAGCAACTGTTCTCCCATTTTATTCAGAATAAACAATTCCTCTCTAGGCCTGAAACTCAAGGACACCTCACTGTCTCAGGCCTCGAGAGATGTAAACAACAATGAATTGAGGGGGGGCCAAAACTTGAAGTAAATTACTTCATTACCTGAAACTGTAATTGGTGGATTAACCCCTGATATGTAAATGGACCAAAGTTATAACAGTGTGAAAAACTTGTAACTCTCATCCATCCTGGGTGTAGCCCCTCAGAGGCTTTTGACTGCCCAAGATGTACCTATTGAAAGCCTTCAACAATACCCACTTTTATTCTCTTAATGTTGCCTAACCTCTGTTTTAGGTAGCCACTGCAAGGCATCATACTGAACACCTTATATCTAGAGCAGGGATGGTTTTTCCTGATGACAGTGACATCTCCTTGTCACTATTTTTAGTGGAGAAAGCAGACACATTCACCCAGCTCTCTGTTCTGAAAACCAGCTAGCTGCACACAGGGACCCTGCCTAATGAAGTAATTACCTTTACCATAGAGCACAATTAGAAGAGAGAAATTCTTTGTCTCAACTAGGTTAACAAAGAAAAACTGCAAATTGACTTCTCTGCACAGAAATTTCAGATAGAGCTAATCAATTATTCTAGTTAAAAACATTCCATTTCCCAGAAATTAGGGTAGGGGCTGAGGATTCAACTAATACTGTCAAAAGCAATAGCTGATATCTTGCTATATAGCAGCTCCTTAAAAAACATTATCATTCATATAGCAGGAAGGAAAGTGTCCTGATAGACCCTTTGATATAAGTGACATGCACTCAATTTTTTATGCTGTCAGTACTAAGTGATGCCTAAAATTTTTTAAATTGTGTCTCTCACTTTCCTAACTTGTGGAAAAAAAAGAACCTATTTAAGGCTTCATCTTGACACGGAAAATATAGCTGATTATAGAAGGGGTTGCTTCAATTGTAGTGGCTACTCCAGAAGAAATGCTTGTGCATTGTTTGCAGGTCATGTAGCAAACATCTTGACCACTAAACATGATGCAAAGCCAAAGACTGTTATCGACTAAAACAATTATGACAATGAAATAAAGAGACAGAAATTATCATTGAGAGAAGTTTAGAACACTCCCCACAGTGCCCAAATGGCCAATGTCCTAATGAAAAATAGGGCTAATTAACAAATCAGTTGGAGAAAGAGAAAAAGAAAGTAACACAGGGATAATGGTTATGCAAATAAGCATACTCACATTAACACCCAGAAATTTAAGAATGAAAAGGAATACAAAGCCACAAATGCATTTCCATGACCTTCAGACTTACAAGTAACATGCTGGGTTTTAAACGTTACAGGTGTAATAACAACTTCAATAACAATTAAATTCTTGTGCTGCATATGAACTTTACTCCTGGGCAATTATGAAGAGTAGGCAGAAGTATTCAAGAAACATTATGATTCTTCTTTGGTTAAAAAAATTTATAGCTATCAAATTGATGTCAAAATAGTTTTATATCAACAGAGCAACAAGTGAAAATGTCAATCAGTAATTATAATAAATAAAGTTAATCACTAAATAATAAGTTGTTGATTTATTTAACAAGTGAATAAAATAATTATTAATTTCTTTTAATTAGTTCATTTTAATTAGTTTTAATTAGTTAGTTAATTAATTATGTAATAAGTAAATAAAGTTAAACATTTATTTAAGCATATCTGTCTAAACTATGCATGAGAGTTTGAAGGACCCAGCCCAAGACTTTTCTGGCTTATTCATATTGAGCTTATTTGTTTAGTCCTTAAGGAATGTGGATGTTAAAACACCAAGGGCCTTTTAAAATATCTTGGATTAAGAGAAACAGTGTTTGGCTACTGTGACCTGTGCACTTACAAGCTTGTAAGCTTGGCAATGATCCCCAGGAAAGTAAGAATGCATGTGACATATACTCAGTTAACACAGAAGGACAGAAGTTATTACGATCTTTGAATATCAATGTGGATTTATAGAAAACAGATTTGGTGAAGCAGCTGAATGAAGTTTTTTTCATGACTTTATATACTTGGATGATAAAATGACTAGTGTTGATATAATAACAGCAGACTTAAGTAAGCAAGTTGGCTTAAGACTGCATGACATTTTAAACAAAATATAACCACACGATATCAACATGGCATGTATTATGTGGACTAAAATTGTCCAAACTGATAAAATCTCTCCATTTTCCAACGATGTTTTAGAGAGATTTGATCATCACTTTTTAATATCTCAGGTAATGTCATAATGGGGTTCTTTTGTCAGTTCTATTTTTTTTTCATTATGCTGAAAACCCACGAGTGTTACGGATCCACTAGATGGAAGCTGAAGTTAAATGAGTGAGCAATTACCCGTAGGAAAGGCTTTCTGAGGGTCACAGTGGAGTCCTCCTCTGTATATTTCAAAATTCAAAAATGTTGCTCTAGATCAGTCATACGTGAAGTCAGCAAAACCCTATGGCTTGTGGTGTGAAAAGGCTGGACTAAAGGAGGGTCCCATCTGGCCTTAACTGAACAGCCTGTGTGGATTCCCAGGCAGAAATACAGACAAAGGAAAAATCACTTGTATCTATATGAAATTTGGTTCTGGCTTCAGAGGCAAGATTATGCAACTGAGGATCTATCTGCTCTGACTGCCAGGTTTGCTGCATTGCCATTAGTTCCAGCAAGCAAAGGGGTGGTGGATTCATCAGACAGCCTCATGCACTGGGCACAGAGTCTCTGCTGTTCACTGGGCTCTCTGAGAGGGCAGAGACACTTTCACAGAGAAATAGGTTGGATCAGACAGCAGAAATTTCGAGCAATTACTAGAACAGGCTGCCCAGGGAAGCTGTGAATGCCCCATCCCTGGAAATGTTCAAGGCCAGGTTGAATGGGGCCCTGAGCAAACCAATCTAGTGAGAGCGGCTCTGCCCATGGCAGGGAGGTTGGAAGTAGGTGATCTTTAAGGTCCCTTCCAACCCAAACCATCATGTGATTCTGTAAGTCTTAGTTTTATCTTTCTTTAATTAGCAACAGAACTATGGGACTGGCTTGCAATTTTGAAGTTATAAAATGTATATGCAAATAAATACATGCATTTTTTCACAAATAGAGTATTAAGGGAGCCTGAAAAAAGTTAGTGTCAAAAGGACTCATCCTCACTTATGAGGCAGGTAATGATATTAACTCAGAGGATTCTCAAAAAGGCATGAAGAGAAATGACTACTGCTTGAATAAAGGAATCATACAGGAACAAAGCTGATTTGAAAGACAGACCACATTAAATTTACCCTTGTGTCCAAAGTTATGCAAAATCTATTCATTCTCTAAGTTTATTTGAACCCCAAATGGTTCAAAGAATAAGAAATGCTAAGACCAGTGCTAAAATTTATTCAAAATATATCCTTGCTTCATTCAAAAAATTCTCAGAAGTATTTCATCTTGCAGCAGGTGGCATGCTACTGTGAAAAAGAAAAGATGTGTAATCTCCTGGTGGCAGAACACACGTTGAGCTGAATTATATGTGATTGAAAACCCCATCATTATAGTGAGAGCTGCAATGAAATAAAGCACAGGTTTTTGACTCCCGAAGAGAAATTAGATATCTCTTAAAGCTGAAGGGAAGAGCAGTTTCATGAGTACTGCCTGATGTTCAGAAAAGGGGCCTATCCTTCCTTTTGTCTTTAGGAATCTATATTAGCAGTGGAATTATTCCAGAGTGAAGTAGTGGGGGAAAGCAGTGAGACCCACGTGTGAGAAGACAGAATTAGCCTGCTTTAGTGAAATAATCATGTACAAGACAAGTGAAAGATAAGAAAAAGGATGAATAACAATTATTATCTCCAAGGCACTGTGCTGACACTGACGTCTGTTCTTGCAGCTAGAGGTTATGTTTCATGGCTTCTTCTGTAGTAGGGAAATTCCATCACTAGTTGGCTTTTATTTGCTTCACAGACTTAATGGGAACAGGCAATATTACCTGCAAATAAATAATTAGATTTCATTTCTTCTGCCTGTCCATTTTAGGTTGTTACTGAGTCTTACCCTGGAGAAAAACCTCAAAATATAATCTTCTGAAAATATTCAGTTACTGAACTAAAAACAATGTGGGCAGATTCTTTAGGATTCTCATGCCTAGGTTTAGGCAAAATATCCTGAGGTGAACCTAATAACCATAGGATAATGCTTGCCCACCATTTTTCTGCTGTATTTATAGTGGATGAGTTGCTAAGAATCACAGAATAGCCAAGGATGGAAGGGACACCTGTGGATCATCAAGTTCAAGCCCCTGCTCAGAGCAGGGTCACCTACAGCAGGTTGCTCAGGTCCATGGCCAGCCCAAGTTCCCTGCCAAGTTGCTTTCTGGCCAGCTGGCCACTGAGTTAATTCTTTGTCTGCTGTTAACAGATAAACACAGCTCCACTCACCTGACTGGCACCTACAGCACTGTAGAGTTTGGCTGTATTTTTAGTTTAGGGAGGATGCATAATCACCTCTAGGTATTGTAAATGTTGCTCATGTAAATGCATATCTTCTGAAGGAAAAGCAAGACTAGATTAAGTATTCAGACATCATCAATGCTGATCAGACAAAAAGGACAGATTTTCTTTAATGAAGAAATAATGTGTTGAATTACACTGAAGTTTATTTTAAATTAATACTTCATTAGGTGTGAAATGGAGACTTATTTATCAGCCTGCATAACAAATGATACAATGTAGAAGCAGACTGGCTTATTAAATGCATATTACTACTGGTTTTGCTGTGATGGTACCTCATGCAAATACAGTGAAGGAGGTAAGAGAGAAGGACAACAGATAAAGAACTGAAGGATCAACAAAACACAGAGGCAATGTTACTCATCCAGTCACACAGCCACAAAACTGGAAGCTCAATCCAAATCTCCCAAATTCCAGTCTATTTGTGTCTTTGAATCTAGGTATTAAAAGAACTTGGTGGGAAAATTCCCTTCAGATTTTTTTCATTGTGTTGAACAACCCCAAGGATGGCTGGATTTCAGTTCTGTTCCAAGCTAGATACCAATTTAAATTTGCCACAATTCATCTGTCTTGCTCCAAAGGCAGACTCTGATTTAGGATCCCATAAAACTGAGGTCCATGACCGTAACACAGCCTCCTGCATTTTGAGGTAGGAGCTCTTCTGAGACAACCAACCTGATACATTTGCTGAAGTGCTATTGCCTTCTGAGGAAAACTAAAGGAAAAATGAGATCTGGTGAAATCACAGACCTGCCTTAAAATGAGAGGATTCCTTGGAGGACCTGACCTCTCTCCAAAACAGGGAATGAAGAAGCCTTGATCACTTGCTTGAAACATTTCACACCTTCTAGATGGCTAGATGATAGCAGAGATGTACCCAACAGGATCTATCCAATACAGAGGTCTATTCTCCTGATGATTGTCAGCTATTCACGTAATTCTGAACTGGATTTGTAGGCTCATATCAGCTGGAAAACAGTGTGCAAAAACTCTTAAAATGGCAGATGAAAAGAATTAAGGTAGAGGAGGAACAGACATCAATGTTTTCTCATATCTATTTAAAGCCATAAAAGGAGTGCTTTGATCACTTCTCTTTCAGATTAACTATCCTTCTATTTTGGAGAGATCTTTTACTGGATCATGGAGATGACAGGAAAAGTACCTTGAATGAATGCAGTATAAATTTTATAGGAGCAGTAAATAAAGCATAACTTTTCACTAAAGTTTTATAAGTTACTGTCATTACAGATTACTCTATTTTAATAGCACTTTGCTCATATACAGCATAAAAGTCTGATCTTGAAGAAACAAATTGAACCGGCACATCCCTGAGCCAGTTCCCAGAAGCCCTGCCTCTGTATGCTGCTCTTCTGAAAGACTGTTTCCATCACAGTCTCTGCATATCATCAGGAGAAACCATACAAGTCACCAAATTTTATGAAAAATTCCAGCCTGCCATATTATAGCCTTGGTAATTATTGCTGAATTTGGTAGATTTTAATATGTGTGATTTGAACAACACAAGTACTGGTGTAAAGCTTGAAATATCTACCAGTTAAAACCATTTAACATCTTATTTAACTGACCAATATTATTGCCTTCTATGATTATTTGACTATGGGACTTCTGTGATCTTCATGTTTGTTCAAAGGACTTGTTCTACCTGAGGTACTGCCACCTGCCAGTTCTTAAACAACAAAAAAAAAGGTAAGAACAAACCAAAAAAGTATTGCTCATAGTAAAACACCCATCAAGTCGTGTTCCCTTACAGTTGTGATGAACATAATTTTCAAAAGTATCAGTCAAATGTAACACATATCCTTGACCACTTCGGAAAACCTGAGCTTTTTTGGGTAGGGTTTGGAGTATTTTTAACTCCTCTGTAGCATACTGACCTGTGGATTGCACAGTGAGTTTTTGACAGTGGAAGCCGAAAGGGTGCAGAGAAGAAGCTTGCAATATCCTGTTGTGACCAGTCAGAAGTTACAGGATTTATGAAAAAAAAAAAAAAGTTTTATCACACCAGGAGGAATGCTGGTCCTCTAATAAGTATGCTCAGAGAAGTAAACTGATAGCAGGTTGCTGGGAGAACATGTGTTACCAGCCGGAGTATTTCCTCTGGCAGAAAAGGAGACAAGAGTGTGGATCTGTATCTTCTCCTATTACTAATGCTTCAACTCAGCTTTCAGCCCAAAGTGAAAAGAGAAGTTAACTGTGAATATCCTCAAAAAATAATGTAATCAAAGGCAGAATTGTTCACTGTTGTAAACAGAACAAAAATACCATGTCCATGCCAGCGGGCATGCAAACCAATGTCAGCTGGGATTTGGTAGGATAAGAGCTGGGACATGTGGAACAGTCTCATGGGGAGATGTGAAAAGCAAACTGATCTTCATGTTTCATTTCTCAGTGATCTCAGATCACTGAGAAATGTACAGGATTGGACAGCACAGCCTGAGCTCTGCTGCTGCACACCCCGCCCATGCCCTCTGAATGCCACAGGGCCCTAGGAGGGACCAGAGGGAAGCAGTCATTCTGCCTGGCAAGACACAGCACAAAGAAAGGTCAGGATGAGTGGAGCTGGAGCTGCAGCACCTGATCTCCAGCTGAGACATGGCACATCCCTGAGCCAAAACACTGAAACGCATCTTGGAGAGACCAGGTCATGGGGAAAATCCTGGGCAGTGCTTGACATTGTTAAGAAGGCCTGCATTAAGAGAGTCGTGAGAGGGTAGAAGAGACTCAAAGGTGAAAATAATTTATTTTAAATGGCGAAGTTGATTTAGAAATGTGTGATTGCTATGCGTAGTCTTTATCTGTCACATGAACATGGAGATTTTCACAGTGGAACAAATCAGTCCAATTTAATTAATAACTTGATGCTTCACAGAAAACAGAATAATGAAATAGACTTCTTATGCCCTGTCACTGGCCTATGCATTGAAGCATAAAGATTGCTAGCTTTCCTTTTTACTTACTCAGTTTGCTTGTGGATAGCCTAATTTTCCATATTATTCTTGATCTATTGTTCCCTCTTGGCTCTAAAAAATTTAAAGAAATAAACACAATTCACTCTATTTCAAAATGTAATCCATGTTTTGCCTTTCACTTCAAATCAAAACCATCACTGTCTATCGCCCCCCTTGGTGACAAAGAAAGCTTGGCAAAGGGATGCTAAAATATCAGTGAGGGCTACTGAAGTCTTTCTCTGCAAATTACAGATAACTACTTTATCTTTCTGATGACTGCAATCCAATATCAGAAAAAATCCTGTTAATCTACAAACGATATATAAAATTTTCCCAAATTCTGTGGTATCCCATAAGCATGCTTTTCCAGATGTTTTAAAGAAGGTTTAAATGGACTCAATTAATGCCTCATTTGGGAAATATCTGAAGTTGTCTCCTTTTCAGAAAGCAATGACCCCTCCCCTCTATAAACTGGGTGCTGCCTGAACACAAAAGACAGACTTAAAATCACTGAGAACTTTAAAATGAAATGAAATGAAATAAAATGAAATAAATAAAACAAACCACAAATTTAACACTATAATTGTAATGTACTGAAGCAAATTCTTTTTCTCCAGTGTTTCCTGAGTGTCACTTACTAACAGATCTGCTTGTAGGAGATCTAAAAAATACTCCCTAAAACAAGCAGTGTCACCTGCTTCAGCACAAAGCACCACCCAGCATCCTCTGGAAATGATTCTTCCCAGGAAAGCCTGCTGCTGTGCTGGGCTCTTCCGAAGCAGCTTATCTATTTACTGAGACCACCTAGGAATATCGATGGGGAATTGAAAATTTGATTCATAGCCTATTCAAATAAACAGCAATTCCAACTTATTCCTACAGGCTCAGCCTCCAGATATCTAGCAAACAGCTTTTAGTTGTTAGCTTGGCTTGTAGTGAAATCCTTTACTTGACAGGATTCCTACACACTGAATCCTTCTACAGCCTACATCCCATCTTGCAGGCCTTGGTCTTGCTGGGCATTACCTGTGTATAACAGGAACAGAAATAATTTTCAGAGTAGTTTGAATAAATTAACCTGCCATGAGAAATCTGGCATTTCCTTTGCTCTTGTCAGTCTTCTTGATCCCATCTTAAAAGATCAGCTGTTGATACCATTGACAGCTTTATTATTACTAAGTGACAGCATGTGTCAGAAAATCAAAAGAAAGCACAGCAAGAATATGAAAAGGTTAAAAGCAATAGAGACAACATTACTGTTGCCATGGTACTGATCAGCATCTAGCAATGCCAGCAGGGCAGTAGCAGTGACAGCCAGTGTTCAGGCAGTTTTCTTGTCTCAGATAATTCCAATAAAGTGTCTGGAAAGAGGCAGAGATCATCCTGCAGAGTCCTAAACTGAGTGAGGATGCAATGAGGACCCAGTGAAAACCACACTGACAGCTTACTCTGAAAAGTCAAAGCTGATGAGGAAGGGATGCCCCAGTCCTCTCCAAGCTGCAGGAACAGCCACTTAGTTATTTACTTCAAGGGCTGCTAGTTGTGGCAGTGGCTCTGATAATCCACCGAATAACATTTTATCGCTTGCCAATTCTTGACCAGTTCACGGAACATATTGAAAGAATGGGCCATTAATCACATCAAAAGAGAAACAAACATTCTTGGTATTTGCAACTCTCAAGTCCATGGGGGGAAAGCAAGTCAAAAGCAGCTTGTTTTCCAGTTTTGAGCTTCCCAACATTCTTTATTTTGATGATTCTAAACATTTTGCCTGCTTCAAGACATAAATATGGTAGAAAGTGAAAGAAATAGCTGATTTAATGTTGGTGGGAAACTAAACCTGGATAAATATATACATAAATACTTTTATTTCCTATTATTTTCACCTTTTGTCTGTTTTTGGATACCCTGTCTCAGAAGTATTTCTTCCAATGGAGGGACATAGCTGAGTTATGTATCTGCAATTATCTCAACACCTAAATAAGGAAGAAGGATTATAGGAAGAGGTAAACCTTTTTATGCCCCTGACTGAGCCTCCCTGTACCCAAGACCATGGCAGAACACCAACCTCCCTCCAAACAAAGCTGTACTCAGAGTGACTCTCTTTGAAGACCTGAGTATACAGCTTCAACCAAAGCATTTGGCTCTAACACAGTAACAGTCTTTAAATTCATTCCTTTGGGAACAACACATATCAGTGTTTTATGTATTCCAATTATAAGCCTTTTATGAAAGCTTTTACCAGAACAGACACATCAGCTCACTGGTAGAAGCAGCCTAAGCAATTTCCCAATATTTTTGAAGGCACAGAGGGCAAACCCAGTCAGGTTCACAGCAGTTGTGTTCATTTAGACCCATTGCAAGGGACCAGACAGACTGTTACAGGAGAGGACCCTTGTATTTCTTCCTCCTCATCTTTGACCTCGCCTACCTTTTCCTGCTATTCATACCACACTGATGTGTCATGAGGAGTCACAAAACTGAAGCAGATCAGTCAGAAAACCAACCTGCTGGGCAAGACGCGCTCTCCAGTTCTAGAAACGCAGAAGTTAAAACAGCACAATCCACCTGAAAACCATCTCCAGCCTCTGCCTGCCAAGGTGATGAAACACTGTTGGCAAGGCCAAAGAACATTAAATCCTCCATAGAGCACCCCACATTCTCATTGTGGGGCAAGGGGTAACAGTACATTTTAGCCTCCCACCTCAGTGCCGGGGGCAGTGTGTAGGACAGCCTTTTACATCTGTACGTCACTGTACCAAAGCTCTTCCATCAGCCTGAATTTTGGTAGTGCACAGGTGTTCAATCATTGCTGCCCTTTAGTTTGTCATTCTTGTACCTTCTCTTAATATTTTCCTAACACTGCAAATTTTGGGCCAAAAACAAATCCTGTTTTGCAGGGAATGATGCTTCTTTGATATTAAATGAAGTTATACGTGGCAAAATTATGCAGAAACTGATCATTTGTCTATAGTCTGTCCCCATATAAAAATTTCTGCCCACCTATAACATTTTTTGAAGAGTAAAAATCCTTAAATTTCCCATAAAATCCCATATAATAAAACTCACAGAAGGTCCTAAAAAAGTACACATCCTTCATGTCTTCTTTGCAAATCCTGTCCCAGCTCCCACTGCTCTGCAATACTATCAGGAACACAAATTATACTGTTGGTGTATATTATTGCAAAGTCATTAAACTGCTTTGGGACCACCTGAGTTCTGATTCTCACAGAGGAGGAAGGAAATTTTGTAACAGGAGAAATTTAGGATCATCACATTTACAGAAGCATAACATGAAAATACACACAGAGCAGTTTTGACAGACAGCTCAGCGTGTTTCTTCCATATTCTCTTTTTCATAGGCTTTACAATCAAATGAATGGAGATTTTATTTCCATTACATTCTTAGATTGCTTCCACAGAGGAAGAGCCAGCTTTTAGAACCCAGGCCAAACTAAGAGAGTTATTTGGACTCAAATCCTTCCCCTCATAAGGATTTCTTAATCTTCAGCTCAGGAAAGATTTTTCAACCTGCCTGCCACAACGCCACTATTTCGCAGCTTTGAAAATATCCCTTGAGGTTAGCCAGTTGGGGGCATCATGTGCTGAACATTTCTCAGAATCTGTTAAATATAACTCCAGGGTTTGACTGAGTATTAGCAAGTCACTAACCTACAGAAGGATGAAATGTTCTTTTCAGTCTGAAGTGCAAAGAAAACACATAAACATGTAGTTGTGTAAAACAGTGGACAACGGCTGCCCAGGGAGGTGGTGAACTCACTGTCCTTGGAGGTGTTCAAGTTGTCAAGGTGGTGATCTCTCAAAGGTTAAATTTATGATCCCAGAGGTTTTTTCCAACCTAAATAATTCTGTGATTCTGTGAAATGCAACTTGTGAAATACCAAAAGGTTTGGTGAAACTTTGATTGGAGCATCAGGTCCAGGTTTGGGCACTGTGCATGTAGAAATAGTCATCACTGGGAATCTAGAAAATGTTGGAGTCCAGGGCATCCCTTTGGACAACCTGGAAGGCCACAGACCTCAGCAGAGAGGTCTGGGACCCGTGCAAGAGGATTTGAGATCTGTACAGGGGGGGTTTGGAATCTGTACAGGGGAGTTGTAGTAGACCCTGGCACAGAGCCCAGGAAGACACAGTTTTGACTTCAACCCATGGGAAAAAACTTCCAACATTGAGAGAGGAATTACAAGTCACAAAGGCGTGAAAAACAGCAGATTTGCTTAGCACAGGGTGGAAAATTGAGTAGTTTTGGAATTTTAGAATGGAGGTGAACAGGGGACAAAATGGAGGATTTAGGGCAGTGCCCTAGGTTCTTTCTTGTTCTCTCTTGGCATCCATTTCCTCCTATGATGGTGGCACAAAGTAGTTTAAGGGGGTTGGGTCAAAGTAGAAATGACCCTTTTAATATGGGTGATAGGTATTGGCACATAAATGTAAATAAAAGACACGTAATTATCTGTATAAGAGAACAGAAATGCCCCATCTGGGAGGAGTCACCTCATGTCCTAGCTGCTGTTCAGATCTCGGCTGGGCATGGAGAAAATTGTGAGAAATGAAATAATAACACGAGAAACCTTGAAAAACAAGACCTTGAAGACTCCACTTCTTTCTTGCAACCTGGCTCAGGGCTTTCAGAGGGCAAAAAAGACTCTCAACCACCTGAATCTCAGGTGAAGAACCAAACCAGAGAGAAAAGAGCAGGCTAGAATGAATTCCATACTTATGGGCACAGTGAGGCACTGGAAGAGGACAGCTGAGAAGACTGTGGAGTCTATAATCAGAGCTTTTAAGAAAATGTTGAATAATTAGGAATCATTAATTATATAGACACAAATTAATTCTGGCTGAGTGAGGAAAGACAAGCTCAATAGACTCTCAAGGTTGTGGGGTTTTTGTTCCCTAAATGCTTTGTTTTTATGACAATCCACATTCAGGTTAAGAGAAAGTCCTGCAGCATTTTACTCAGGTTGCATAATGTAGGAAGGAAAAGCTACTTAAATGAGTTTGCTTTTCTGTGCAAAGAAACCAAGAAAATGGCAGATCCAACGTTGCCAGGTCCTAATCCAAAGCAGTTTGTAACCAGGATCTTTAAGGGGTGTGTAAGAAAATTGTTTGGACTTCACAGACACAGCCAGCCTCACTTAGCTCTGTCTCTAATCCATGTATTTCTGCTGAGAAGTAGAATGAAGCAGATCATCTTCAGTATTAACAATGTCTCTTTAAAGCTTTTTATCATTTCAGCTAAAGTAAGACTAATTCAGACAGCTCAGTGGTGGCTCTTCCGTTTCTTCCAGCTTTCTTTTTGCATATGGACACAAAAGCCACACACCGTTCACAGAATAATTTCCATCTTCCTAATCAAATAAAAGCTATCTTTCCTTTCACTCTTAACTCTTTAATTAATAGACTTCTAAAAAATTAAATTAATTAATAGATATCAGTATCTAACTTGTCTGTATTAGGCATGCCCTTACTACTCCAGCTGATTGTTATCTCAGGGGATTAAGGCACTGCTGCAAGCAGGAGACAAAGGGAGGCAATTGACTGGCCTAGGAGCACACGTATTTCAAGCCACTAAGGGAAGAGGGTTGTTAGAAATTACAGACATTCATCTGCCCTGGGACAAATCAAGGACTTGATTTCCTAGAAGCTGTTCTCCCAGAAACACTCTCAGAATCTGACCCAGCAATCCATTAAGTTAAAGAGCAAGCAAGCCAGCAACCTGCAGCTGAGCCATCTCTCAGACTCAGTAATGACTCAATTCAAAATTTTTTATGCCAAATACGAATAACATCAGCACATCCTCAGGAAAATCAAATCCCCATAAATCTGGGGAAAAGGATTCCAAGCAGTTTGGGTTTTTTAATGACATAAGTTTGCTAACACCAGAGAGGAGAAAAATATACAAACCTTGCTCAAGATATTGTTTCCACGAGTGTGTAACAGTGGTCTTCCAAACTAAGCGGATCAAGCATTGATCTCACAGATTACAGGACTTAAACACCTACAAGAAAACATCTTTTTAATGTCCAGAAATCCATCCTTACTGATCCTATTAAATTTCAGATGGCATGCTTGGGTTTATTTTTTGCAACATGAGCAACAACTTCACCCATCCTGGGGAGCTACATGGCACCAGTCTTTCCCTCCTCAGAACCTTCCCAAGGCCTTCGTCTGGAGGAAGGGTCCACAATGAAAAATTCTATCTAGTCTTTTAGGCTGCTCGCCTTATAAATACCTTTCCTGGCAAAAATGCCAGCTCTGACTCTAACCTTGGCTTCTGGGAAAGTTGGCAGAAGATTGCAGTCTTCTAGAGAGAAGGGATGATGCCTCCTGCAGGCTGGATCCAGCCTACAACTGCCTGGGGACCTCTGCTTCCCCTCTAACCCCTCACTGGGCACCTCCTGGCCTTCAGTCCTCCTTCTGCAATGGTTTTCAGTGTGACTTCCCAGGGAAACAGAGGAAGTTCTGGAACGTAGTTCCAGACTTAACCCTGAGCACTGAGAAACCGTCCTGCAGAGCATTTATGCACTGCTGGCTCACAGATTCACTTCTTGTCACACCAACAAAAGGCTTGAGCCTAACAGTTTAGCTTTAACATTAAAAGTATCTCCGTGTACTGATATTTTGTGTCCTTCCCTAACTGATGTCAAAACTGATGGAATAGCTAATACAGGAATTCGAATCAAACTAAGAAAAAAAAAAGTTGCAAATCTCAAGACCAAATGAATCATCTCAAAATTAAAAATAAAATAAAATAAAATTAAGCTACCTTCAGCAGAAAACAGTCTCCATGTTTCTGTCCTAGGTATTTCCAACAGAACTGAACTCAGGAGAACTTACGATAGACTTAAGCCATGCTTGGGTAACAGGAGATATAATAAATAACAGACATGGTAGCAGAAGCAATAATGTTTTTATACTGCCATCTGGAAAAGCTTATTAGTATTTTTCCATTTTGCAATTTTCCCCATAGCAGCATTAAAGAATGACACATACTCTACCTGTAGGGTTTATGAGAAAGGGACCACATGCTTTCTACATGAGAAGATATTCACAGTCTTTACACCATCAAATCAGCAGTTTCCTAACTCCATATAACTTGTTGACCCAACAAATATGTGTTCTGGACAGTGTACTTGCCAAATGCTGGTCACTGGGCTGTTAGTGCCCATTGTTTCCTGCCAAACAAAACTGAAGTATGTGCCTTTTTAATGAAATTGCATAGAAAGACATGTTAGAGCTTTCTAATAATGATAAAAAAGAAAAAAAGAGAGAGACTTTAGATGAAATCACAGCTCTTTATTCAAGCAGTATCACAATCAACTTGATGATGTTTCAGTTTTTCTATTCGTAACAGCTGTGGATTCAGAGCAAGCCCAAACTTCATGAAATATGGTCCCTTTTGTCTAAGATTTTATATGTAAATTGTGTCCAAAGGGCTTTGCAGAAGTAAAAACACAGCCACAGGGGAACATAGCAGAGTCTGAGAGATGTGAAAAGGAAGAGCACAGAACTGGATACTGAAGGGGCAAATAGATACAGGTATTCTTGGAGGCAGTCACTGGAGAGGATGACAGTCGAAGACAAGGAAGAAAGAGGGAAAAGCCTCTGCATAGAAGTGAAGGAAAAGGTTCATGGAAGTTCAGCAGGAACCCTAAATCTGACCTTATATCACACCAATCACTTCTTGAAGGTATTTCTCTGGGAATGAGGGCTTCTCTGAAGCTCTCAGCAGATCAAACTAGCAGGTCATCCTTGAGGACAAGTTTTCATATGAAGCAGAGCAAAATAAAAGGGCAATAACTTTTCAAGTAATCAATTTAACATAAACTATAGAAGCAGATGAACTATACACCCATTTTATCAGCAACGGAAGAAATTAATTATGCAGCTGTGAACCCAGAACTGCATTTTGAGTCTGGTGCTAACTGTGGGTTCTGTTCTCTGCCATATGCCTAACCTAATTAGATGAGATAGTAACAGAACAAAACAGTTTAAATTTACTATGACTGCCATTACAAATGCCTGACAAACTGCTAGTAAACAGGTATTTCGAAAACAGCAGAGCAACACTAAATAGCTATATTCAGCTATTGTGAAGTGTTACTTATATTTTAAGCATAAAAGGAAAATTCCTTAGCAAATCTTTATAATTTACATAGATATTGGTACATTCGGCAAAATATTGGTAAGCATTAACTGCTGAACATTTATATAGAAGTTGTGCCTAACTTCCTTTTAACACAGACAAAATTAGAGAAATTTACCATAAATGTTTAAATGTACTGGTGTTTAAAATCTCAAAAGAAGAAAGGAAAATTTTAGAAAATCCCTTATTTTAGAAAAGGGATTAATTTAAGTTATTTATACATGGTAAAGATACCTGCTTTCCCTACAAAGCAAATGTTCTAGAAAACACTCTTCCCATATCTAGTACAATGAGTATGCATTGCAGCAATAACAAAGATGCTGCAGGGCTTTGGCTTTACATACACTTAGATTTCTGGATCTTAAAATTAACACCTTCTGAGCATTCATAATGAAATTACCCAAACCAGATTACTTGATTAGAATGACATGTTAATATAAGCATCTTGCCGTTTAGATTTTGCTCTTAACTACCTCCCCTTTTTCCCTGGGTAATCATCATTACAGTAATGACAACAATAAAGGCCCATATGTTTCTTTGTCTCACACGCTGCTAATCGAGGGAGCGTGGTGTAAGTTAATGCAAAATGAGCTTCACAGCTCACTGTGCCAGATAAAGATGCCTACACAGAATTACATGAGAGCAGCCGTGGCCCCAAGAAGCAGAGCATCCTGGAAGGCTGACTGCAGACATGGGGGCACGGTTCAGTGGGGGTTGAAGAATCAGCAGGGAGAAGGAGAGAACACACTTAACACAGGCTCTGCCATGTGGTTGCTTAATCATAACCACAGATACCTACATTTGTTAACATGAAAGAAGCTAATGCTGTCTGATGGGGTATTAATGTTCAGTGTGCAGGAAGCACATGCTGCAGATATCCCAGCCAGCATAAAAACCATGTTTTGAAAGCTGGCAGGTTGTCAAATTGAGGTCATTCATGTCTGTAACCCACCTCTTGTCTGGAGGCACATTTGCCACTGGTGCAGCTGCGCTGGTGCAGTTCTGTCAGGTGAACGTGGCTCATGGCACACTGGGTGATTTGTACAGCCAAGCTGGGTCTGAACCAAGACTTTGCACCAGGAAAGACTGAACCCCAGGTGCAGCTCAGTTACCAGAGTATGAAAAATCAGTACACAGTCCTAACCTGCTGCTGTGGCTGCTGTAGTACAGACCACAAGGAAGAGCAGATTAAGAGCAAGGTTTACGAGAAGATCTGGTGTCATATAATAGGAAGATGTTTGCAATAGTTTTTTCCTGTCCAGAAAGATAAGGATTTTTTCATGGCTTTATTTCAGCACTTCTGCAGCTATGCAGTTATCTTTTTGTTCTACCCACAAACAACATTGGGCCTTGTCATATAGCAGTACAAGCTGTTCTCCCAGTTTTAGTTACTTTTTCCCACTTAACCTGAACAATTTTTGCAGGACATGAGAGCACCTACCTCCATCCTCTTGCTGTGCTCTTGCAATGTAAGGAAACAGAAGGCTTTTTTTTTTAAAGGCTAATCTTGATGTGTCGTTCCTTGATGCTGGATGCCCCTTGTGCTGCACACCATAATTTTCCTCTTAGCAATAAATTTATTCTAGACTGTTTAGCAAAAAAATCCTGTGCATGGCTGGCAATGGTCATGTAAGTGTATACTCATGCTATGCTGTCCTGTATGCTACTCGGTATGTTCCCTGCTAGTATGTACAAAGATGCCTTGAAAGCAAAAATACCTTCCTGGCACTGCCTTTGTGTTTCAATTTTTCTCATGAGTAATGATTAAAATTTGTGCTCATGAGAAACAGAGAGAAAATAAAGAAGACAGGGAGAAAGAACCACTACAATGCTAGAAGAACTAAATTGCTACTGCCATTTCAAATATTTTATGATGTTCAATGTGTATATGGGGAAATCACTGGCATGCACATTTTCAGACTAAACACTACTTTTCATGAACTTCATTCATGCAAAGAGACACTCAGTTAATAACTTGGCCTTCGTTTCTTTAGAGGTGCTGAGCTTTACTGTTTCACATTGACCTGAGTGTCTGCTATGGATGCTTCACTTTTCTGTAAATGAGTCCCATACTGGCCATAAACCATTTCTATTTGCATCTGAATATGTGTGCTTTGATGTGTAGCAAGTAATAAAATTGAGTTTTCCAGTGTTAAAAAAAAAAAAAAAGGTGAAGAATGTCACTGGAGTTCAAAGTATCATTGATTTTATTCACATCTCAGTTGTTGATTTGGGAGAAACTTTCTCTTCCAAAGAGAAGCTGGCCTCATTAACAGCTGACATTAATCCTTAACAGCAGAAAGGAAGGACTGGTTCCTTAATTTACAGTGGCTCTATTGATTGCCCTCATAAAGAAAAAGGAAGAGCAGGGATTTCTGCATAACCTTTGTACTCCCTCTTCATACTAAAAAAAAAAAAATTTTAAACAATTCTGTTGACCTCAGCAGTGCAAGGTTTGTGGGTTGAGGTAATGACTGTAACTATCCAGCCCACCTTCCTTCTGCAAAATCTACTATTGATTGCTAATGGTATTAATGGATTGATCTTGATTTTCTCTCTTCAAGTAAAACCTTATATTTTGCCTCAAAAACAGTCCAACATCTTGTTTAACTCTCCAAGGAATAGCTTTGGGGTGGAGGTTGCACTGCTTGCCAACACCAATTGCCTTGTGGAAAGCTTTCTGGCTTAGGAAGTACTGATTCCTTCAACATTCACAGCTTTTCCTCTTCTTTCTTAAAAGATGTTTAATCTGCATTTGGGCAGGTACTTAAAATGGAGTGGGAAGTTTTCCTGGGAAATGGGAGAAGACCTCCTTGTGGAAATAACCTTAAAGCCCCTAATAGCCTTTCCTGAAGGCTGCAGACAATAAACCACTAATTTTGGCATGACAGAGGGAAGCCAAGTCCAGCATTAGCAGACTTTTCTATTTCACACCACAGCTGACCTCTCTACACAATATATACTCACAGCATATTTGTTGTTTCTGGAAGAATTGTGTCTGACAGAAGAGCCGTCTCTTGAAAATTCAGGGTAGTTATTCATCAGAATAGATGTCAAAAGCTTTGGGCATGACCACTCAGCCAAAGCCTTCTTTCTGACAAAAAATATTTTCTTTAGTGATGCAGATAAAGATGACAGGTTTGACTGATCATTGTTCAGTTTTATGCCACTAATATTTACCCGCATTTTACAAAATAATCCTGCATTTGCAGCATTTCATAGTTTTGGAAAATTACAGAGATTTGAATTTAAAGACTTTTTTTCCAATATCTTCTCATCTTAAAGGGAATGAAATCTAGTGAAATTTTGAAATTATTTGGTGAAGGCTACAGTGTGAGCAGAATATCTAGCTCAAGGAAGCATCACTTCATTCGGTTTTGCCCCTCTATTCCTGCTAAACTTAGAGAGAGAGGGTCCAGTATGATGTAAGTCAGATCTGTAGCAAAGCAAGATAGAGGAGAGGGTCACTGAATGGGTCAGATATTCTCATAAAAGTGCTTTAATTTCTAGGGCACCCCTTTGGCTGTCCAAGCCTTGTCACTTTTCTGTAGAAACCACTGATGTGTATGGACATTAGTAGTGCTTTCATTGTCTTGTTTCTTTGAGCGTAAAACATTTCTTTAAGCCAACAGAAGACAAAACTTAAGAGTATTTTTTCCATAAAAGTACATCACTGAAAACGATGTCCAGAGTCACTGGGTCTTGCCTTGTTCTGCAGTAATAAAGTTCCACAAAGACCTTTATGAAGTGATTTAATTCAACCTCAAAATTTGCTATTTATTTTGGTTCCACTGTTCTTGTTTCAGAGCCTCCTTTCCATGATGACAAAAAATATTCTCATTTCCCAAGTATTCTTTCAGCAGGATGAGGAGTAGGCTGGCAACTGAAGAGGTAGAGAAGGGTCTGTTAAACCTCAGAAGGAGGTGGGCTAAGGCTTTCCATGCTCCTGGAGGGCACTGGAGGAAAACAATTAAAAGCTCTCCACCTACAAAGAGAGCCTTCCCCAGCACAGAGAAGCTGGTGTCTCCCATCACCTTACCCACATGCAAAGTTTCCCACCAACCTACAACCAACCTTCCCAGCTGACCAGCTTAAATTCCTAGAAAGCTACTGGCCCATTGTCTGACTGAAAGCTTTCCCTAAAACTTTTTTTAGCCCTATCTCTCACAGCCCCGCAAGAACTGGCCAGCCCTTCCCAGCCTCTCCTTGATGCACCCACAGAACCCCAGAGAATACCCAGGAAGGCTCTTGGTGCCCATCCTTTCCTGCTCTTTTATGGCATCTACTCTGTCCTTACTGCAAAACTGAATTACTTCCTGAAAGGCCCTATTTCCAGCAAAATAATTTCATCTGTGTGACTGGGAATTTTCAAGACAAGACTAGGTTTTGTGTCAAAATTGTCTATACTGTTTAAATAGTCCTGTTTCTTCTCCAGTATTATGTTCCTCTTTCATGTCGTCCTCTCCTTTCTGCCACCTCCAGTTAGATTATGGAAAGCAATAAAGTCCACTCTCTAAATTCAGATCAGTACAAGAAGTTAAGATCTTTTTTATTTCTCTCAAAGAAGATCCCCTTTATTTCCTCCATCATGTAAACAGCCCTTTTAAAACAATGTCTACTCCTCTGCAATTAACTCCTCCTTGAGCATCCCCAGCTAAAGCAGAGAGTTACACTCCACAGCCACACTTGTTGGTGAGATTCTATCCAATGGAAATATCTTGCCTTGTTCATTGGTTGAACAAAATTGTCTGTTTCACAGCTGTAATACAGTTGTTCCTCATAGTGGTCCCATGGTGGCTACTAATTACCTCCAGCTCTTAACAACACATATCTTTTTCCCTAGTTAGGTCTTTCTTAGTGTTGAATTCCTACATTACTGCACAAGATGCTTTTCTATTACTTCTGCTTTGTATTGTTTCCCTTTGTTTCTTTTCCCCTTTTCTATTACTGCACTTTTGAAGACTGTCCTGTTTTTCCTGTGTGACATATCAAGGTCTGTTTGAAGCCAGTGCCTACCAGCTTGCCTTTTCATGGCTTCCAGCCACCCTGACAGCCACCCCTCAGGGCCCTACAGACCACAGACCTCCAGGTTTTGTACACGGAGGCTGCTGCACACTTGGAGGTGAGAGAAATGAGCAGATCTCTCCCTCTCGCACTTTCTTACTTGGCACTTTCACATTTCTAATTTAAATTCTATCATCTGTTCTCTTCTCTGCTGAGTGAGAAAGGTGATTGCATTGACACAGGCCATCTGTATACTGGAAGGTGTAAGAATGAAAAATGTTCTGCTGCCACCGCAGAAAACAGTCCAAGGGAGTTATGCTTTAGGTATTACAGTAAAATATGTCTTTGGATAAGAATACTTTTAGAGCTTCTGTTACCTCACAGAAGTTCCCGTCTTCAGTTATGTCTTAATAGTGTGCAACTACCATTTTTAGAAAGGCTTAGGAAGAATAGGTCTATTTATCTCAATCCTAATAATAAACACAATAAAAGTGTTTTTTCACCTTACAAATATTTCCCCTCTGAAATTACTGAAAGTCTTTTGCTGACATGAGCTCTGAGGAATTTTTCATGCTTGTTAGTTAGATTTACATCATTCACTATTTAAAGTAGGAGAATTTATCTAGCATTATACCACTATAACAACCCAAAAACTTATAAAGTAATTACTTGCATGCTCAGTACTATATATTTAATTCCAGGAACTTTGCTCAATCTGTATTTATTTGCATTCTGATTTACCTCTTTATACTTAACTGAAGACTTTAGTTTAATAAAGATGAACAAATAAAAAGAAAATGGTTGTTATCAGTGTTTTACTCAAATGACCTGAAGAGTTTGAGAGAAGTGCAGATGGTTGGGCAAGAAGACTGTAGACCTGGGATGACATCTAAAGTGGCATAGAGGTGAGAAGTGTTCAAAAGATGGACTGAACATCACCAGAAATTAAACAGAAAACAAGAACCAAAAAGGCTATAAAGAAAATGAGGCAGACAGAACAGAAATAAACTGGGGAGGACAGGGGAGTTTCTATCCATCTCCTTCAGACACCTCACTCCAGAGCTATAAAAGCCCAAGGAGTGTCTCCTCTGCAGATGCCATTGAAGCCAGAAGTAATTAAACACAAGCACCACTGGCCCTGAGAGAGATTTGGGTGGGCACCAGTAATAATGCTTACAGCACATCTGATTATAAAAAGACTTATTTCAGTACATATCCATACAAAGCTTTCCTAACTACAAACTTTTGAAGAGAATGAATGAAGAATGTGCTAGAATGGTGTAACACATACATACACTGTGATCCTTAAGTTGTTTCACTTAATAAGGGTGAAGCCTAGAGGTAAAAAAGGAAAACCACACACTGGTACAAGTTTTCAAAGATGGTAAATACTCAAGTACATAGTGACTGAGTGAAAGAACAAACTAATATTTTAAAAAATGCTGAGTGCTTGTTGTTAAATGCCATTTTGAAAGGTGTCAAAAAAAAATAACTTTCAAAATGGAAGAAGAATTTTTATTACTTGAGCAGCATGCTTAGGAAATTACATGTTTGACTGAAGTAATGTAATATTGCAGTATTTTGAGAAGGACAAGTTCATTTCTGTAGTGAACTCAAATTCTTTCCAAAGCTTCTAATTCACTTTATTGTGACGCACAACAAGGACTAGACAGATTTTACTATTTAATAACTTACCAGATCCCATGTTCCATTGTTCAGTATGAAAAGCTGCTATCTGACAAGGACTGCATAACAGAAACTACATTGCTTTCTGCCATGTCATTCTTGAAAATATAGGTGTAAGAGTATTAATGCATTAAAATACGGTGCAGGATGCAGCTAAAGAGGAATAAGCCCATTTAGATATGATGTCAAAATCCACTGAAAGATAATTTGGGCAAAGAAAAAATACTCTTTACTTTGTTTATAGATGACAGAATTCTGAGACATTATTGACAATTAAAAATAATATCCTTATCACACAGTACAAAAAGAGTACCCAAGCTCCACAAAAACCAAAATCAAGTACATTTGTCAATCCAATGCCTGAAAATTATTTTGTTATATTAAACCCCACATATTTCCTTAAAAATGGTGAATCAAGTCCAACATACTTGTGGATTCTTATGCCTATGGAAAAGTAACTGGGCATTCAAGTGGCATTTCACTGCCACACATGAAACAGTTCAGAGTAAACAAAACACTTAAAACCAAAAATTACAAAAAAATCACAAATGACTGAAAATTGTAAAGAAAATGTAAAGGGGAAATGTTTTACAAGCACTGAAAATCAGTATTTTAATATACTTCTGGAAAAGGGAGTTCCCAGTATGCAGTGTTGGCAAATGAAAGTATGAGATAACTTAGTCGTATGCGTGTGTGTATTCAGATTTTGGAAAAGGTAACATGATGGCAAGCCTTCACTGACCAGAATTATCCTTAACTGTGTTATCAACAGTAACCCATGGGCTTCGTGTGTTCTGCTATTTTTAAGCTTGATCTCAAAATATTAAACTATTTCAAGATCACGAAAAACAATGTGCAAAATACACTTGCGCTTCAAGAGAAACTATTTTCAAGGATTACATTTGAAAAGATAAAATGTTTCTTGTTGCTGAAGATGTTTCAATAAGAAGAGAGAACTTTCCCAACAGTGCTGACAGTAATTCTGGAACATGTAGGTACTAATAAATTTTTTTCAATTCAATTATTTAATGAGAAGATTAACCATATTTTTATTTGGAAAAAACCCTAAACCAAACAAACATAAAATGAGGAAAATATGAGAATGATCCAGTTCATGAACCCCAAAAAAGACACCTGCAGAAAAGTAGCAATGGTGAATTTTGTCCATTTTTCTATTAAAAAAATGCACAGGTGGAAGAGATTAATTATTAGCTGAGTTCATTTTGTAACAATTTTACAAGATTGATATGGTAGAACAATGAAAAATTCCTCATTGTGAAACACCAAATGGCAACATCAAAAATTAAATCCTAAGAGCCTAGAAATTCTTAGAATTTTTTACCACTGGCAATGTGACATTTTTTGAATCAACATATTTCTCTAAGGAGCTGCTCTCATTTAATACAAGTAAATATCTTACAGGATAATAGTGTGACACCTGTAACTCCCAAAGCAGCCCCACACAGGTACAGCATTATGTAGGTCCACAGAGGAAGAACATCTTTCCTTTTTCCTTTGTAGATAATGAAGTCAGTTACATAGAACTTCATATTTATAGAATTAATTTCTTCTGGTGATCTGAATTTACAGGTTCCTGTACCTTCTGGAAAGATACTCACAAAATTTAAACAAACTCTCAAATGAGTTTTTTTTTAACTATTCCTGTTATACCTGGTTATGAATCGCTCCACAGTCCCAATTTTGATTTTAAAACAACTTCTCCATTCAGTTGCTAAATGAGGTGGATGAAGCAGATGGCAGACTATATGAGGAAAATACTAAAATAGCAGGATGCAGAAGTGTTCACACTGGGATTGTGGAGGAAACTTACATCTCCAAATCCAAAAACCAAATCAGAAGGCTCCACCCTACCACTGCCAAAACTTCCCAGTTGGATGAGTAGAACCACAAGTCCTCTTTGGTTTACCTTGTGCCTTGGTGCATTCTCAGAGTAGCACAGTCCAAGAGTTCAGTATCTTCCTAAAATCTGTTTCAGATCAGACATCAGGCCCCTCAGACTGTCATTTCTACTTCAGTTTAAGTAACCCAGGTATACAGAGTTGTAACCTGAAGGTCACAGATGTGCAACTTTTGTAGGCATGTCAGAGCCTGAAACTGAGGCAAATGTTGCCCCATTTTCCTAACAAGACCTTCAAAATAGGCAAAGCTTTTCATGTGGATGTGAAAACAGGAAAGCATCCAGCTTGGTCCAAAGCTAGAGAAAGTCCATGAGAAAGCCCCATAAAGCCCATGGATAGCCACTTAGCAATTTCAGTGAGATTTAGATCAAATTTTTATTGCATTACTTATAGCTCTGGAATCTACAGGGGTAAAGAAACCTTGAACACAAATCCTTAGAAAAGGAAATAGAAAGGGAACACCCTGTGATTTCTCATTCCAATTACAAATTTTGAAGCTAAGGCAAATAGTCAAAATAAACAAGTGTTTTCACAGCTGCTCATAATAGCTTAAAATATATAAAGCTTGAGTTATAAGTTATTTTTCTATTTTAGAAATGCATCATAACTTCCACCCCCACATGCATTTGCTCAGCGAGCCTGCTAAAAGAATTTGCTGAGAAGCAGAGTGCATTGCCATCTGCTAGCAGTCAAAAGAGACCCACTTTTTAAAAGAAATCTTATCTTCATATTGCTATCAATTTATCCTCATCCTCTGTCTTGATGTGACCTGTTTTCAGTTTCTGGACAAATCCTGAGGTTATGAATATCAGGCAAGGATATTTGGATTTGGCAAAGCTAGGTAAATGGTTAGACTAAATGATTTTATGAAGTCAGAGAGGAAGAACACCAAATGGACAATAAAATCTGCCTCCTTATAACTACATGATTGCATCTACATTTTTTTTACTTAAATGACATTTATAGCCTGCCAGTTTTCAGTGTTGCAAGTCTCAGTGCTCCTCCTGCTTCCATTCAGAAAGGATTCTGTAACTTAACAGTTCTTATTCCCACAAAGCATTTCTTCATGTCATGTGAGCATTTAGGATGACACTTGACATACATGTCTCAGTCGTTGCTTATTTCAGGGAAGTTTTGACTGTTCTGTATTATATAGCTGACTCTCAGAGGAAGAAAAGCTGCAGCCCTTCCCTCGCTGCCAAAGTTATTAAGACGCTGGGCTCTGCAGTTGCCTCTGCTGCATTTCTAAACAAGGTTCCAGTGTGGAGCTACGCTGATAATGGGGACCTTGCTTTCTCATAGTGGGAACATCTCACCTCTCATGAACAGCATCCCAACTGTTCTGAGTACTGCTGGTTGAATGGCTCTTCTGGTTAGTGAGGAAAAGCCACAGGACTTCTGCTGCATGAAGAGGTGATTCCAGAAAGCCACACACCCCAAGGCCACAATGAGTTTCCTTCAGGGAAGGAGATATTCCTGTACTTCTCAGCTAAATGAAGGAAATAGGAAAGGTCGCCATTGTGTTTTGTTGAAGAAGAGTCAGAAGAGAAAGTGGGAACAAAGCCAGATTCCTGGATATACAGATGAGATAATGTATCTCCAAAACACCCATGCAAAGCAGAAAAGATGCCTCTCCTTGGGGTCAAGATTAAATACATCACCTTCTGTATCTTTTATAGGCATGTAATTCTGAAGAACTTAATCACAGGCAATATGCACAATGTATGGCAATTACTATTCTTACAAATGGATATTATGATATTGCATTTTAATAAAGTCATATGTCAGGTATCCTCCTCTTACCCCTTACTCAACTGACTTTCTACGGTGCAAAGGCAGTAAATTTTCACAAATTAATTGTAAAAACTGAAGGAGAGAGAGGAATGTCTTTTTTATTTCTATTTATTTTCACTGTAGTTCAGACATCAGAACTCACTGTCACTAAATCTGTGAAACCAGTCTGCTCAAAACTGACCTGCTTTTACTCTCTGCAAAAGAGATAAAATTTTGCTTGCTTTGCCTCACTAATTGCAAATATTGCCAGTGATAGAGCCTGAAAAGTTTCATAAACTTAATTTCTGAACAGTTTATCCACGCATCTCATATTTTCACATTTTCCTCAAATTATTTAATCTGTAATCCAGAATAGATGGAATAGTGCCAGAGGTCTGAAAGGTGAGGCAAGTAAGAAAAATGCTCCTCAAATCTTTCCATTTTGATATTTTTCAAGTTTAAAATCTCTGTTCAACTGACAGGCTTCCAGCAAAAGCTCAAAAGCAAAGAATGGGTGCCTCAGCCTTTCAAACTGGATTAGGCAGCTCAATATCATGTTCATGAATGAGTTTTAGAAAGGGAAAGCCTGAAATGCCAGTTTTGCCTGAAGACATTTCACTATGTACATCACGTGATGTATTGTGATATTTTTGTGTTGTTTCCAGTAATATTATTCTTCACAGTATTCCTCTATCTGAAAGCAAGAATGACAAGCCTAAAACTTCAAATGTTCCTGTTAGTTTTGGACCCCATATTTTGGAAGTCATCTGGATGACCTTAGCATAAAACAACACACTCAAAAACTGAAAAGCAAGTTTTTTCATAAAATTGCAGATCTAGAACAACAGAACTGATTGAACTCTAGTTGGTACAAGTAACTACTTGGATCATAGTTTCTCTGCCAAGGGTGCACAGTGCCTTCATTCGGCTTCAGGGGTGGTGGGGAGGGGCAAGTAAGCATTTTGGATACTTTTGTCTTAGAGATGCCAAGTCTTGTATTGTGTCTTTGAACCTGTGTCAGACATTTGTTATGTTCTGAATCAAAAAGGGGATTAAAAGGGGCATGAGGCTGAAATGCCATGTGTCATTATTTCCTTATCAGAGATTGAGGTATGACCACATCCTGGGGTTCCTAGGCCAGTAGATGTCAGATTTTTGTATCTAGAGGTCATAGAAATGCTTTGGCAAATTTAAGGTTTGTAAATATTCTTTTCCTTCAAAGACATCACTGAACAAGTCTACTGATTTAGTGTTGTTCTTAGCTTGCCCTGTTGTTAACAAGAAAAGAATGAAAAGCAGACATTTACATAAGCAACAATTCTTGTGATGATAGCTGCAACATTTTGTCAGAGTTCAGGTACATAGAGAGAAGTCAAATAACTGGAACTGAAACATGGCAAGAAACAAAAACATCGTAAATTTTCAAACACAATAATAAGAGCAAAAAATATATCAGAGGCTCCGCAAAGATAATAGATGATGATGCTACAACAGAAAGACTCAGAAACAAAATAAAACCACAGCCAATACTAAGTGTGTTTTGTTACTGCACATCACCTTTTGTTGGTGAAAGGGTGGGGGTGGGCAGAGGATATGCTGGCACACATCAGAAAACTTTTTTATGGTAAGCATGTGGAAGATCTGTCTAAACCCAAGGTGTCAGTAGCCATAGTTATGAAGTGAAGAAAGAGTGGTTAACAACCAGATGAGACAAGACTACAAGAACTTGCAATTGCTAATGGTAAAAAAGGATAAAACAGCCAAACCACTAAATCCTTTTAAGCCACTACACCTGCAGAAAAGTAGCAATGGTTTTTACCAAGCTTTTCAAAAGAGATTAGAGGAACTCTAAGCCAGTAACCTCAACATTTCATTCAAGAAATTGGTAACAGCTCTTCCCAGGAATAGAATCAGCAGGTACAAAGTGGGGATGATCACCGCAGTCTTTACAGAGATCAAGCATCAGAAATCTGCCAGAATTCTCTGATTACACTTTAATAAACATGTGGACAAAGAAGACGTATTTAATACAATCTACTTTCATTTCCAAAACACATTTGGCACGGCTTTCTATGAGACACCTTTATAGAAACAAGCTAAAATGGATGAAAGGAAAGGTCTTAACATGGCTACATGACTAGAAAACAAAGGCTAAGAATATTTACTTAGTTTTCATGACTGAGAAGTTGTTATGAAGCCCTGCCTGGGGCCCCACTGTTCACCATATCTTTAAAGAGATAGGTAATACGCATAAGGGTTGTCGATGTTTGTTAAGAATACCTAGGTGTGCAAGGTAATACAGATGCCAGCTGACTGCAGAAATGCAGAAGGGTCTTACCACTAAGTGATCAAGGGAGAAAATGAAAGATCAAGTTCAGTACAGGTAAACCTAAAATTACAAAAAGGACAGAAATCGTAGCTGTCTAATTCCCAAGAAATATTTTTCTATGGTTAATGCAGCCCATGTCATTTCCCAGAGGTTGTGTCACTGTAATTTCCAACCCCTGTGTGTGGTGAAAACATCTCTTAGAATTATAAACACCAACCCTGAAATGGCAGTCTGAAGTCAAGCAAAATTACCTTTTGGATAAATGGGAATGACACTTCTTGAAAATAAGCCAGAGGCCTGTAGATGGAAATTGACGAAGAGCTTGAATTGCTTTGGAAAATAATGAAGTAAGAGCAAGTATTTTCCAGCATACTATGTACCAGAGATGCAATCTGATCATTATACCCAGTCAGTCCCCTGAACACAGTATATTCTATGATTTCACGAATAATCAGGTGGTGTCATTCCTAACCATGTGATTTCTCCTAAATATTCTTAGAATGATTCCTAATGAACTGCATAATTTCCTCTTGTGTCTCTCTAATGGAAACAAAATACATTTTCCCTTTGCTACTAAATATGCACACAAAAAATCTGACTCTAAATAGATTTATTGTACAGGCTGCCAGTACCCTGACTAGAGAAGATCCTCCTAACACCATATCTTGATGAAGGACAGAAAAGAACCACTAGAGCACAGAAAGAACTTGCCAAAATTACTGCAATTCAAATCCTGAAATCAGGGAAGAAATTCTTCCTTTCAGGAAAGGGAATGGAATCTTGAAATCAGAGAACAAAGTCTAACAAATACTCTGGAAAGGAGATATGATCAAAAACAGTGCAATTTAAAAAACTCAGAAAATTTGGAAATGGAGTGATTACAACCAAATGGACTGAGATGTGATGTGATGAGATGAGATGAGATGAGAGGCAATGGAAAGGACCAAAACTTGCCAAAATTACTCCAATTCGAATCCTGAAATCAGGGAAGAGATGTAAATAAAGAGAGAGCGTGACAGCTCTGGTTTCTTTTTCTCTGCCAAGGTCAGGATGAATAACATGGGAAACATAGGTTTCAACTTCGGACTTGATTGTTTATTATATCTTATCTATTTACAGACTCATGAGCTCAATCTAGCAAGCTAGAGAAATGAGGTAAAATGGCTTATCTCTCTATCTCTACAGAGTCTTTTCAAGGACAACCTGTCCAGTTATGAAATGCCACCTAAATTATTTTCACTTTAAACCCAATAACTAACTACTTGAAGTCTGCAATGTGGACTCCATCAACCAATTACAGAAAACCACCCAAACCTATGAAGAAGGAAGAAGAAGGACAAGAAGAAGGACTGAAACAATGCCGAAAGCCCTCCATCTTTCATGTATTACTATATACTAAAATCCCAAAATCTAAGTTTCCAGAATTCCAACAAGAGAGAAGAAGTAGAAGAAATGAAATGTAAAAAAAAGGAAAGGAAAATCTGTGAAACAAAGCGAAAACACTAAAAGTGAACAGGGTGACAAGAAGTGCAGGGAAAGGGACCAAAGCTTGCCCAATTAATCCTCATTGAAATCACAAGATTTCATTCCCTTTCACAAAAGGACCTTTCAGGCAAGGTTCAGTCTTTTCACTTGGTTTTACAAGTTTTTCAGAATTTTTTCAGAATTTTTCATTTCCCTTTCAGGAAAGGGAATGAAATCTTGCCATTTCAATGAGGATTAATTGTGAAGATCCGGTCCATTTCCCTGCACTTCTTGTCATCTCATTCACTTTTATTGTTTTCACTTGGTTTTGGAATTTTTCCTTCTTTTATGTTTAATTTCTGTAGTTTCTTCTCCTCTCTATTTACATTTCTTCCCTGATTTCAGGATTTGAATGGGAGTAAGTTTTGGCCCTTTTGCCCCTCATTTAATCTCAGTCCATTTGGTTGTAAGCATGCTCCACACCTACCTACCTACCTACCTACCTACCTACCTACCTACCTACCTACCTACACACTGGATGAAGGTTGTGAACATGGGCTGAAGGGCAAGTCTGGGTGTTTTGCATCTGTTAATTACAGCCAACAGCTCATGGCCACAGAATCACAGAATGAACCAGGTTGTTAGGGGCCATTTGTAGGGTCATCTGGTCCAACATCCCAGCTCAAGAAGGGTCTTCTTCTAGACCCTTCTAGAGCACATGGCATAGGATTGTGTCCAGACAGTCAATTAATATCTCCGCAACCTCTCTGGGCAATCTATTCCAGAGCTTGGTGACCCACACTTGACAAAGGTATTGTCAAGCACACTATGGACCAGGCACTATGGACACTCAAGGAGTTGGGCCGTGTGAGCACATAATTAACATGGTGTGTTGAAAACGGGCCTCTTGTTCATCAGTTTGGTCTTCTTACTTTTTTACAGCTTTATTTCCAAAAAATACACATTTACAGTAATCTTCATTCTCACTCTCATAAATGTAATTGAAAATTGAAACTGAAGTAATAGCTGTTACTTGAAGAAATTCAGAGCAGACTCCACACCATCTGAAATACTTTGTGCAGTTCTTTGTTCTTTACTTTGGACCCTTTTTCTCATTACAGATTGCATTTCAGTCTTTAGAGGGTTGACAGGTAATACATATTTTTAATATGTGTCCATGGCAACATTTATTTTGTTAAAATACTGTATATGCCACACACATTTGGCAACAAATTGACAGTATCTAAACTAATTCCAGAAATAATAATTACACGTTTCAACATTGTCAAAAAAAAGATCACTGCCAACATCCCCAGTCTCAGCTAATTACTCAGTTCACTCCTGAACTTAATTTTGGTCTAAAACTAACCTCTTCCAGGAAACATTTGAGTGAATGTAATGCCTTGTACCACTACAGAGGCATCAAAATGAGTCCACAGTGAAGTAAAGACTGAAGTGACCATGAGACAAGGATCTCAGATCCACATTTCAAAAAGAACATCAAATTACTTTTAACAAAAATAGTGGGCCTGCATTCAGCCTTCTCACACATTTATAAAGTTGCAATAAAGTCCTCCTCAGTGCTTTACAGATAAATATTTACCTTCTTGGCCTATTTCTATACCATTTGGATTTGCAATGCCTCTAGCAATGGCCTCATTCTCATCTAAATGAAGGATAAATTCCATATGCTGATCATAGATTTTTTTTTTTTCCTTTATTTACTGCCTTATTTTTTGATTCTGCTGAATCCTTGCATGGCCTAATGCTATCCTCCAAGTTAACTCAGCCTCAGAAGGATTTTGTTGTGCACTGTGCATGCAGTGCTAACACACCCCTAATGCCTCTAAGTACTGCCTAAACACATGCCATCTACCACATTCATGTTTTACCCTTTTCCTGGAAAACACTGCTCCCAGCAGCAGTGACTTCCTTGCCAGGTGAACACAGAGTCAATATTCTGCTTCTTGTTAGGAAGATTCAATACAAGTTAGCAGATCATTAGAGATCATTGGCAGACCACTTGAATGAAAATTAATTAATTCATGTCCTGCTCCAAGTGGACATTGTTGCCAGTGACTTCTAAAACTGGACAAGTCTAGAAAATACTTTGCAATGATAATCCTTCATCCTCACTGGAAACTGGATCTCTTAATATCCTATCTTTGTTAGTCTTCATGTGTGTTAGAATTCACTCACTACCTTTGGCCTCTCAGACATCAGGCCAGGAAGAAAGGCGCTTAGCATCATCCTGAAAAGCGTATTAGTCTCTGGGATATTAGTGATGTTGTAGGGAACTGATACAAAATTCCAGCCCATGCCTCCAAGATTAACATGTGTAAAAGAGTTCAGTCATCAATAAAGATCCTGACTAATTCTATCTGCCTCACACCCATCACACCAGTCCCATTTCCTACACTTTATTAATGAGCACACCATTGGAAAATCCGTTATCAATGTGCTTATTATGCAAAGGTCACAGACTGCATTAGCATTTGCAATACACCAGTTTTTTTCTAGAGGCTGTGCTAGTCAGTCACTCGCCAGACAAGCTACCATGTACAGAAGCCCTCATCTTTCTCACATTCACTCCTGCCCAGACTCTGAGCAGAATCTATGAGAAGTCAAGAAATTCATGAGGATCAAGAAGTCAGTATTACCCATATTGTTGACATCTCTTCTGTAACATCCATTTTCTACAAAACATCTGTCTACAGAGATCTCAAAAGTAGCACAGCTGAAAGTATCTAGCTGTCAGCATGTTTCAACAAATTTCTGTTTGTTTTCAGGATGTGATTCTGTGCCTGCCACCAAGTTCTCAAGCAAATGTCAGTGCTGTTCCCAAAGCAGCAGAAACTTTGTTCAGAAGACAAATGGGGAAGGAAAACACAACAGCTTTTTTTTTTATAGTTAACAAACTTTACAGAAATCTGAGGTCAAAGGATGATGACATTCAGATCTTGATAATGAACATGACATTTTCACAGTTACATTATCTTCTCTAAATGTCAGAACACAGTACTCCAGTCACAAAACATCAGTGCACTCAGAGAGGATCTGGTCTTCCATTCCTTCACATCAGCTTTGTACCAATTTGACTTCATTTACATTTATAGAATTGTAATTTTTTTAAATGTTTAAAAGAGAAATACAGTACAAGGATGGAGCCAATAATGATATCTGAAATTCTGTGGGGCACATTTCCCCGAGGAAGGTATCTTAGACGTTGTATCACTTGTAAAGTCGATTATACTTGAGGAAGAAATCAACTCAGCTGTTCTCTAATATTTCAGACAGTACAATATCTGGAGCTATTCTCAGATATAAACCAAAAGTGACGCTTCACCTGGTGTCTGGTGCCTCCATAAGTGACCCCGAAAATCTGGACTGGACTTGCAGAGGGACAGTTACAAACTGGTAAGCAGAAAATGAAAAGAGCAAACCAAAACAAGGAATCAACCCTTTAAATATTGATTCAGCTCTCTTTAGCGCAATCAATTGAGAAACTTTAGGTTTTTTCTCAGATTGGTTGAAAATATCAGGCAACTATTGGTACATGGGTAGTTAGAGGAACTATATTGCTACGACCATCTGTCATTAGACTTTTCGGTACACATGCAAAATCTCTTAGTGAAGCTAACACAATCTCTGGCTCCTTATCTGTTTTTGTCTTTGGCACATCACACTTTTAGATTCAGAACCTGTAGTACAAGAACAAGGAATAAGATGGGAGCACTTGAATTTTAGATCTCTGCTTGTTTCCCCCATATACTGTCATAAAAATCATATACTCATAATGATATTTTTAAGTACCTTTTAAAAGGTATAACTAACTAAATAAATACGTAACTTGGACAAACTTATGTCTGCAAACTTGAGTGGAAAAACAAATTTGTTTAATTTGGCAGATGAAAGCTCCAGAAAGCAGAGAAAATGGCATGGATGTGATGACAGAGTAAACTAGTATGAGCTGAGAGTAATTTCATTTTAGTTGAGAGCAATTTATTTCAGCTGAGAGCAAAAAGGCAACCTCACAGTGCATTAACAGACACTACACAGCTGAAGTGGTGAAGTGGTAATAATTCAGTACATAGCATTTTTTTCTGGTACTCATGTCAGACAAACATTCAGAAAGCTGTTCAAATGACAGTGCACATCCAGATACAGCTTTGCTATCCAAGAATTAAAAGTAGTCTCTCTAGTGGAAGACAAACAGACCCTGATCAGTCTCCAGATATCTAAACAGCAAGAGATACTTCTGAAAATAGATTAATCTTTAAGCCAACATTATGAGATTCAATATCTAGACATGGAAACTGGAAACTTCAGCCTAAAAATATGTGAAAAGTAAAAATATGTAAATTCCTGTTAAAAAGGAATTAAAAACCTTTCTTATAAATGTGATTTATTTTCTTTTAAATTTACAGTATTAAAAGCAAACCTAAATGCAGTTCTAAAGTTTACTAACATTCATAGCCATCAGCAACTAGCACAAAAGACAGTGAGGATTAGTAAGAGTTATTTTTTAAAAAGTAACTTTTATTTAATTCAGCACACTTAAATCATGCCTACCATAACTGATAACAAAAGTTACAAGATGTAAAAATTATTTCAAGGACTTTCAAAACTATAGCACTAGCACTAAATTTGTCGACCTAGACCATATTTGGGACAGTTTCACTTCCAGCTGACTACTCTCCCAAAGCCAGTGGCTTCTCACCACTTAAAGAAAACCACACATTGCAAGTGTATTTCCCACATGCAACTGCTCAAATGTGTTTTTTTTCTGTTGACGTTAATCACCAGCAGTAGAATATAAGTAGTCACATTATGTACAGAGAACAAGTAATGAGAAAACGTCCATTTTCAGATGAGACAAATGGAGCAATGTAGAAGGGGAAGAAACTCTAACCAAGTTAATCCTGGTCCAGTACAAAACTTCACCTATTCAATAGCTGGACACAGCTCAGCAGGATGCATGGGTAACAGGGTTCAGGCACACTGAGATCTCACTACCTGAAAAGTAAAACCTGTGAGCAACAACATCTCCTTGCTTCTTTGAATAATGTGCATTTTTCTTGCACAATGGGTTTTATTTGCTCAATTTAGTTCTGCTTGGAACAAATTTCAGTTCTGATAGATGATGCCTTATATTAGCATAATATCAAGATACAAGCATTACCTGTTCTTAATCCTGTAAAATATCAACATCTTTGACCTTCAAGTTCTTTTGTTTACAAATAAGTTACTCGTATCTGCAATTCAACAGTGATGGATACAGGAATAAAAATATAAAGACCTGATAAGTACAATATTTATTAAAATGTTTTAATATATATTTCCTAACATAGCCATTACATCTTAATGGCATTATTCTGAAGTGGATCACTGCAAGTAAGTATCCTCATACAGTTCTAGCATTTTCTTCAGAAACCCCTTCTTCATCTCTTGTTAGTAAAAAGGAGACAAGAACATAAAATGCCTTCCAAGTACAGCTTTTAAAACATTTTAAAATATAAAAAGAACAGCTCTGCATGAAGATTTTCTTTTTCCCATGCCCTTTCTATTTCCCACACTTTTCATTTCTCCCATAATTTTTAAGATATCTGTTCCAGCAGCCTGGGAGGAATCATCATTCATACTGACTGGCAAAACCGCAGATCCTGTTTAGTGCTTAACCATCACACAGATAACAATAAACTCTTAACTACGTATAATTGTGTATGTATTCAGTAAAACTCACTTGTTAGACTGTCTTAATTTTTGATGCTGACACTCAACTTCCTGGTTACCAAATTTATCATGTTGATCAAAGGTTTTGTTTTAAATTCTCAAGTATCTGGGGAACACTTTCAAGCTGGTACATATTAAGACTGTAGGAGTAGTGAGACCACAGACAGTAGCTCACTGAGAAGGCTGCTATAAGATACCCAACCACGCACACTAATCCAGTGCTCTTCACAAGTCTACTGGGGACAGCTACAGCTAAAATGCTGGAGGCAAATCCCCTGCTGGCTTACAGACTGGCAATTCTACATCAATAGGACAAGAATCTGCTCCCAATGGATTGTCTGTGCTAGAGGCTTGATCTGACAACATTTTGTGTATCTTTCTGCATTGCTCACATTTTCTAAATGGCAGTTGTTAGTTCCTGACTGGCTGGTAGCCCCTGGCAGATTCAGTATTTTGAGAACTTTTTCACCTTCATGCAGTAAGAAGTATGCTACTCCATTTGGAATTAATTTCTTTATGCCTCTGTAGTTACTACTTAATGTGGTCTGCCCGATATTACAAGGATTTATACCAAATCTTTTATTTATTTACTTTTCTTCCAGAACCTTCTTTCTCATCCTTGTATTTGTTTTTCACCATGAACAAAACAGTTTCACAAGAGTTACATAAGGAAAAAAAAGATATCAGAGAGATAAAAACACAGGAAATCTCTTAGTAGAACAAGATAAAGTAATCCAAAACATTTGGTCACTACTGGTGATATTCTCCTTACCCAGTTCAAATTTGCATGCTTGATATTGTCAAAGTAAAGGTAATTTTCTTCTTCCTGTTTTTTTTAATAAAAAAACCATGCTAAACATTATATTAGATGTTATTTGATTTTGCTAGCTGCTAATTTTTTATGCATATTTGTAAGTGGTAGAATGCATTTTTGAAAATCCAACCCCTTCTGTATTGGTTCCCTCTCCTGCAATGACCTGAGTGCTGGAAGCCCTCTGCCACAGTGTACAGCAACACAACTGAGTTTAAATTGAGAGGAAAGGCTATCAAAGGGGCAGTCATTTCAAAAGATTCTTACTTTTGTTTTTCCAGAGATGTACTGAAATGCCTTTTTTCACAGTTTTTTAAAGTAAAGCTATTAAAGAAAAAATGTGGGTTAATTATCAATGCTTGTCCTTACTAACCTATTCTACCTCCCTGTTTCTTCACAAAGGTCTTCTCCAGGGCCTTGGGAACAGTAATATTCTTGGGGAATGCAGAGCACTGGTCTGAACTCCAAGAGCATCCCCAGGATGCAAGGGAATATGCATACTATGAATGCCCTAGAAGCTCTGACAGCCAGTGCTAGAGTGTTGTTGGACTGTGCATTCTCCCCCACCCCTCCAGCACAGCAGGCCAGCCTTTGTGCTCAGTTGGGAAGGCTGTCATGTTGGAGATGCTGAGAGATGCTTTTTGACCTTCTCCATACAGATAACTATTGTGGCATCCGGTGACAGCTTTACCAGCTAGCTCACTCACCAGCCACAACATGGAGGGTACAGCCTTGTACCTTTGATGTTTGGTGGGTCTGAACCTCAGACAGAAACGTGGTTACGGCGTGGAAAAAGGAGGACCCTCACGTAGGAAGCAGATAGGTTTATTCAACCCCGAAGCCCATGTGCAGAGTGAGCTCTCTGAAGCTTAGGTTGCCCATTAAGCACCAGGGGTGTTGGGAAAGAGGGGACAGGAAGGACTTATGAATATGACTGCATGGTAAAAAATACTGCAGATATAAAACCTGAGTGAAATAGGAATGAAAGCCAGTTTTGAGATGTGTGCATGGCAGGCAGGAAGACGGTGATAAGCTAACAAAAAGACAAAAATGTTGCCTTTCCACCTTGGCAAAGGCATCCGGGAACAAGGGCATAAGAAAGAAGTCTATAGAGCTTAGAAAGTAAAATGATGTGGTAATGTAGTAGTTCTTATAGGCTGCATGCAAAGTTTGTAGGTTTTGTATCTCACGCCGGTTGGTCAATGTGAATTAGAATATTCAATAGAAAAAAGGATATATTGTATTGTAACAAGAGGATCGCTCTCTTCTCCTCTCTTCTCCTCTCCTCTCCGCTCTTCTCCTCTCTTGTCCTGGCTCTCCTACCTTTTGCCCTTACCTCTGGCCCTCTCACCCTTCTTCCCTTACCTCTCTTGGCCCATCTCCTCTCCTCTCTCTCACCTCCCTTGCTCCTGCTTTCTCCCCACATTTTTCCCCTGCTCCTGCCCCGTTTTTACCCCTTAGCTCTCTTCTATCTCTGTCTCTCCCCTTCTCTCTTTAGGGCTTTGCTCCAGCCCAGGCTGGTGGCTGGAAGCAGGCCCGCTTTACCCACACCCCCTGTAATAATAAAGCCACGTGTTTCTAGAGCATCTCAGGTGTGCAGAGTTCCTTGTCCCTGCCATCCACGGAAAAAATTGCAACACAGGGGCATCTCCCGGGCAGGGAGACACTTAGAACCAATCCTGGGGAAGGTGGGGAGTTACTAAGAACAGGGGGCATTGGCAGGGCCATCTATGGACAGAAAGGGGAGTGGGGAACTTGATGCCTGGCTGGGTCACGCTGAAGCTCCACCAGAACTCTCAGGCTTTAGGGTGTGGTGGCAGTGTGACAAGATCTATTATCAGGGAAAGGCTACAGGGAATTGGGAATGGGGGGTGTAGAGATAAACCATTGCAAAAATAATAACAAAACATACAGAACTTTAGAAAACCCCAAAATGCAGACCGCAACAGATAACACAGCAGATTCCAGCCCTCCCATATCTCTTAGGCTGAAAATATCCATCTGCTTGGACTCCGTCACACATGGGAAAGCTGTGCTCCCTGCACGCCTGTCATCTTGTAATTTACAGATCAGCAGACTCACGGAGGGCCAGGGGAAGCAGAAAGGCATGTGAAGGTAATGCTATTAATGCTCTGTGGCTCTGCAGGATGCTGGGTTATACCACCTCTATATCTGGTATTGGCTGCTGTGCATGTACCTCACCCCCTCGTCAGTGCAACACAGTGGAAGATTTTCAAAGGAAATATTCCTAATCTCAGACTCTCTTACTTTGTAGTTTATCCTAGTAAAACTTCTTTTTCCAAAGCTGCCTCCATGGACATTTTAGTTTCATTGAATGGACTATATTAATGTTGCAGTGCAGTCTTTGAAACACATGCTCCATCACAGGCCCTGGCACATGAATTCTCACACATGATCCCTTCTGCCTTTCTCTCCATTGGCCTCCATCTGAGCAGAACAAGCAGACCTGGGTGTAACAAGGATGGGAGTGAATCAGATTGGGCAGCACTCCTGCAGCCCAGCTTGTGGCACCATAGACAGCCAGCTATGACAATCGTGGGGATAGGCAGGGTCCTGTACAATTGGATACAGAGCAAAACAGCTTGAACTACACAGGCCCATGAGAGCTGTGGCTATGAAGCCATGCCCGAGTCAAAGGCCAAATGAGTAAATTTACCTTCCACAGCCAGCCATGCTCTTCTCACACAATGCATGGATTCTACTAAAAATCCAGCCTCTCTAACATAATTTCTCTGTACTGTTCTATTTCACACTTTTGTTTCTTATTTTTCTATTTTTTTCCTAAAATTCAAGTAATTTTAAAAATTGCACAAAAGGAGCTGGAGTACTTCCTAGTACATTAAGTTAAAATAAAACAATAATGTTCCAAACTAGCAACAAGAAATGCATGAAATTAAAGTCCATAATGATAGCTAGTTTTAAAAAACAATATGGATTTCATCCAATATAACTCCAGTTAATCCTTAACCAGGTTCTTTCACACAAAAACAATCTTTACTTCAACGGGATCAGGACTAGTCACAAGGCTTTGTTATTTTTGGTAGTGATTATAGTAACCATAGCAGTAAAAAAACAGCTTTAGTAATTTAAATGGCATTTCAAGCATTTTTAAAAGCAGAGTTTATTTTTTACATTATTGAAAATTCATTAGTTATTCATTTTGTTTTGCTTGAGGAAAGCTCTAAGAGTAGTCCTCTAAGACTGTAATTCAATATATGAATTAGACAGTGTTGTCCAATTTTAAAAGTATTCTAATACTAGACTTTGGACTCTATTCTTTTAAATTCACATGGCTTTACAGAAAGGCTTTCAAATGCATGAGATGGCAATACATTTAGGGAGCCATAGGTAAGTGTATATAAAGATATCTAGAAAGCCACCTATTAGCTTATTTTAGATTTTAGCCTTTATCATTGTTGCAGAGAGGCATGTTCATCCTACATTATTTTCCCACAATCCTAACTCCTCCTTTGTTGGACTATCCTCTTTAAAGTACATGAAAGTCACCTGGAGTCAAAACTCTCTCATCAAGAAGCAGTCATGTCAGTGGTTCAGACAGGGTGGGCACCCAGTGAAAATGGCTCTATTAGCAGCTGTGAGTTACAGAGACGAGAGAGAAGCCTTTCAAAGACAGTGAAGGAAAAGAAGGAGCAGAGAGATCAAAGCACAGAAAACACAGCAGAAGACCAGATTTTCTCAGTGATCTGCAACTGTAAACAAAAGGCACTGAATATTATAGGGATGTGTTTCGTTTGTACAGAGTCACACTCTCCCTCTGACTCACGTGCAACGTTCCTACCAATATCAATGGCTAAGAACTTTGTGCTTTGGGGAATTCACTGGCCTGATTTTATAGTTCTGGCTGCATGAATTATGTTTTGCATAATCAAATTGTGGCATTCATTATCACAACATGCCAGAGACACCATATGCATAAATAGATTTAAAATGATTAAACAAATCTATGCAGAGAAGATCTATCAATGTCTATTAAACATGACTAGTACTTGATCTACTGATTCCAGAAGCTAAAAGGACAAACCAAGAAAAGGAGCAATGTGTACCTCTTGTGTTTCCCCATGCATCCACTCTTTACCACTACTTGATAGAGTCCCAGATTCAGTAAGGTTGGAAGAGACCTGTGGAGATCATCTACTCCAACATATCTGCTCAAAGCAGGGTGAACAGGCTGTTCTCATGTGGGTTTTGAGTATCTTCAAAATTGGTCTCTGGGCAACCTTTTCCAATGTTTGACCATGTTTATAGCTAGAAAGCTTTTTCTTTTGTTTAAACAGAATTTCCTGCTTTTCCACTTGTGCCACTGCCTCTTGTCCTCTCACTGGATACCACTAAGACTCTGGTTTCATCTTCTTTATTCCCTCCCATGAGGTATAAACACTGATTAGGACACCTGAGCCTTCCCCAGGATAAAGAGTTTCAATTATCTATGCCTCTTCTCATAAGGAAGATGCTTCAAGTGCTTAATCATCTACATTACCCTTTATGGACTTGTTCTGGTCTGCGCATCATATTCTTACACTTTCTTCTTGTCCTCCTAGTTTGCTTTTCCCATGCAGCTACTCCACCATGTTGCTGTGGTCACCAATGAGATTTAACCCTGCAGTTAGATGCAGTGCTGTAACTCCTCCTTTTTGCTTCCCATGGAGCATGCAGCAGCATTGAAGCACTCCAGAGAGGTATTTGGTCATGCTGATTCAGTGGCCTAGTTCAGTCTTTGGTGTGATCCTGTAAGGATGCTATTGTGGATTATCCCAGATGCTCATTCTGCCCCGAAGATGGAATAGGGGAATCAGAAGGATAAAAGTGAGAAAATGTGTGAGTTGAGACAAAGACAGTTTACTAGTTAAGATTTAATAATAAAAGTAATCCTAATTGTGAGGAAAATATAATGAAGAAAAAAGTGGATCCCAAGGAAGAAAATTGCAATGAAGAAAATGCAAATGAAAAGAGATGCTCACCACCAACTGACCACTGCCTTGCCAGTCCTTGAGAAGGAGCTGCCCCCTGGCAAACCTTGCCCCCTAACTTTATGGCTGAGAATGACACCACATGGTCTGGGACATCCTTTTGGTCAGCTGGAGTCAATTGTCCTGGCTGTGCCCTGTCTCAACTCCTTGCACATCCCCAGCCCAATCTGGTAGGGTGGGGAACAGAAAAGGCCTTGGCTTTGTGTAAGCCCTGCTCAGCAATAACAAAAACATCCCTGTGTCATCAACACTGTGTCCAGCATAAATCCAAAACACAGCCCCATACCAGACACTGTGAAGAAATTTAACTCCATCCCAGCCAAGATCAGCACGACTACTCTTAAAAACAGGCACTCTGAGTTTTGCCTTTTCCAGGTAAATGTTGCAGGTAGTTACCAAAAAATAATTGCCAACAGGTAGATTATAAGATCATGGTCCAATACCTTGCTGTAAACTAGGGTCAAATATTGCTCCTGAGAAACATTTTTTAATATATTTTTAAGGTGTGCAGTAGTTTTGAATATCAACTATCCCACTAAGTGTTTATCTCTCCTTAACATTTGAACTTCTCCATAGTATTTAACATAATTAGTCTTTGCTTCAGCTAAAGTACAAATTCTCACTGTTACTCTCATTCCTTTAATTTTCTTTTCATTGGCTGTGCTTTTCCGTCCCCTGACAAGTCTGGCTGCTTTCCCTGGGACTCTATCCAACCAGGCCATCTTTTTCTTCATGTGCTTCCCCAAAAACTGACATAACAGAGCAGCAAAGCCCGCCAAACAAAAAAATACATTAAGGATCTTTCAGATGTCACTTGCCTTGTTCACAGTAACATACATGTATTCTCATTTACTCTGTGACTTCTAAACTGCATGACTTTAAAATCTTTCACAGAATATTTACAGGTCCAGTTTACATCTTACTTGTGGACACCCACAATGAAATGTCTGATGGAAGAAAGTGTTACTAATGGTCTTGGGACAGAAAAACATCTGAAAAAGGCTGTCACTCAGAAAACAGGTGAGTCACAAAGGAGATATGGCACAGGCAGGAGTTGATGTTCTTTCTACACAGCAAAACATTTCTCTTTCCCAAAAACCTATTGCACCATGAAGACTCAGCCCCAAAGAATTCCTGCCTTTCTCTGAAGTGAAACTAACTGTATTGTATTGCATGAACATAGTGTACAATACCTGTTATCTTCTATGCTATTGTTGAAGATAAAGCCCACAAGATCTACCCCTGTAAATAAAATCTGTATGTCACAAATTAGAGCAAGCAATTTCTCATTATGAATAACCTGTGTTTTTTCCATGACTCCTTGCTGACAGAACTTACAGTTCCTCTGTTTCTTTCAAAGAGAAAATGTGTTCAGTTAGTCTACTTTCACTGGCCTGAACTCCCACTAATTCAGGGTAAGAGCAATGTGAAGCAGAGATCCTGTATTACTCATTAATAGGTAGTTCCCAAATGGGAGAAGCCAAGGTGATTCCAGTTATATTAAAGTAGGTTCACAATAGAAGATGGATGGAGGGAGGGGAGGGGAGGGGAGG
>VWZU01009054.1:1993068-2003366 GCA_013397095.1 Sterrhoptilus dennistouni
GAGAGGAGAGGAGAGGAGAGGAGAGGAGAGGAATTTTAAAGTATTACAGTCGATACTTTACCCTAGGGAGAGGACAGCAAGTGATATCCATCAGTCTTTAAATCCCCTTGTTTACTGTACCACTAGACTTTATGTAATGTTGTTTTTCTTCCTGAAATGGGTCTGCCAGTGACATGAAATGATCACAATGTAATATCCTAAATGTTTTCATCGTGTGTAATTATTTATTTTCATGCCATTCTGAAATCCTAGGCAGATTGCCGAGTCGATGATCATGTCTTCCCCCCTACAAAATACTTAATAGACAGGAGACAAAAGCCTTAGAAGGATCAGAAGTAGAAATGTTTACATAACCTGCCACTTGAATCATGAGAAAGCAAATGTTATATCTTATTAGAAAGACACAAACAAGCTTGTGTATGGCTTTTAATTAATTCTTTGCCATAAATCTTTATCAACTAATTAGAATAATAATTACGAACAGAAAACACAATTACACAAAGAAACAAAGAAAATAAGGAAAAGACAAGCTGACTGAATTAATTTTTACTATCTTTGAAAAACCTGGCAAAAAGTTAACATGTAATTTCAGATAACATTATTAATTTAATTGAATGATTCTAGAATGGCAGTTATATTAATCCAATTTACAGCAAATTGCAAATAAATTTACAGTATAGGATTTTAGACTCAAAGGATAGCAATCAGTAATAGCATCACAACTCCATCTTTTTTTTTATAAAGCTATAATGTGAATATATGAAAAATAATGCTCTGTTACCTGTTATCTGTTAATTCTGAAATCTGACATCAGTGGATAAACATATGACTTGTGGAGAAAAAAGATGATCTCTTTAACACTACAGCATGAAAAATGCTCTTTTATCTACTCTGCGAAAATAAAGACACCCTCTAAGTGTGCTTGCTCCCTGTGGTCAGATTATTTTACCATTTGGGTTGAATTAATTTGACTTAGAAAAGTCAGTTGTGGATAGGCATAAAATGAAACCTTTGCTTTTTTTCCCTACAATTTCAGGTATGTTCAGCACCTTCTGCATACTCCTTCAAAATTTCACTTGTAGTAACCTATTGCACTTTGGTCTTTTCTCAGTCAGGTTTGAAAGCATTAATAACTTCTAAACCCGGTACATGGCTAATGTACACAGACAGGATGCAGAAGAACTTGTACAGGTTGGAGAGAAAACTCTTCCAGACACATTATTAAATAGCTGAATCATCTGGGCAGAATCTATGTCAGTGACAGGTTGTAAGGCAGATGTCCTAATCTCAGCTGGTCTCTCTACGTTACCTCTGTGAAGTCATACTGGTATTTTGCCAACTTCATTTCTTCCCAGCCTTGCTAAAATAACTATTGTAATGGAGAGCAACCTTAGCTTAACAGTATATGCTTTGGAACTCCTTTTGAAGCTGTGCCTTTAAATAATACTGCGGGAAGCCTGAAAAACACTGTGCTGTCATTAGCCTCAAGAACTCTTACAACTGAGGGGATCTTATCAGCCCCAGGAAGAGCTTCTATGGGTACATCAGCAAAACACAAAAAATAAGGTAAGTAAAGCCATGTAATATTTTCTGAAGACTATTTTGAGTAGGGACGAATACACTTTTTGTCAAGCTTTCTCTCTTTAAGTCCCTTCTTCCCACCTACACTTTCACAAACACCATACCTCTTTTCTACATTCTCAAGCAGTCTCCCTCAAGCCCACATCCAGAAGCTGCTTAAACAACCTGTCTTACCTAACAGCATTCCTCAACTGCAAACTCCATTCAGAATCACGTCTGAGATGGATGTTTTATAAAAGCACCTGGGAAAAAAACCTACCAAACCCATACAAAACTACACTTTCAAATCAATGTGTAGGCCCTTTCCTGGACTCATCAGCAACTCCAGGAAAACTTGATTTGAAATTTTAAACATGTGTCCAGGACTCTTAGACCTATGACCTGCTTGGAAAGACTGAAAACAACTGACCAGGGATGAACTGATCAACTTTCCCTGGAATGTAACTGAGCACTGCTTTGTAAATACATGGAAATTTACTCTGAAGAATTTCTAGCACTTCTGCTTATATTCTAGTATTTTCCATTATTTGAACTGAAGTCTGCTTGAAAACTTTGGATGTATTTTTCTCCTCATTCCAGCCACTGCTCTACCACTCCAATCTGGCTGCGTATGTTGTTCGGTTTAGAAGAACAGGTTTCACATTTTCCATTTAGAACTCCAGTGATTCCTGGAACATAGGCGAGTTATGGCGAAGAGCTTCCATGCATTGTTTCAGCCTGACAAGTGGGACTGAAAAAATGGAGAAAACAACATAGAAAGAAAATCCAGCAAAGTGTTTCCTTCACAGAGAACAGACACTGGAAAATGCTCAAGTTTTTTTAGCCCTTGATTAAGACTATGTCATAAATTTTCTCTTTATATTCTCTAAAATACTGAAAACTTGAGGCACATTATAAGTATTCCCAAAAAAAGCTCTTTTGGGTCTGAATGAAATAAGGTGCTAGAACAACTACCATAAGAAATGTAATCCTGGACTTGAACTGCTCTTAATGATTCGCCACTACATTCCAACAGCAAGTGGTCAGTCTATATTGGAAGGATTATACCTTCACGTGAAAAAAACTTTTTTCCATTCTCAACTCACAGTGTCATTTTTGTTAAAGTCAATGTATTAGCTAATATGTTAATTGGAATGTTCACCCAACCATGGAATACACTGAAGCTCAAAATGATAACAAAGAGATAATGTAACTACTTTATTACTGCTAATACAAATGCACAAATGCACTTGCTAAAAGTGCATTTAGACCATGTATAAAAAAACTAATCACACAGCTGAAAAAAGTACATGTGTTAAATTTTATTGTATCTATACTTAATAATCTTGTGCCATGGCTGAATTTAGTTCTCCTAAATCACTGTATCACTCTGTAATACTAACTTTTTGTACTAGACCTTTATTAGATTCTTGGGATCAGAATTTATTAACATGGAAATTCAGGCAAATTGGTGCATACAAAGAGACAATTAGAGGAAAGTAGCCTTATCTCTTACTGTGGCCATAAGTGGGTTTTAGAGCAAACATATAAAACTAGACCATCATGGAATGGTGTTTCCCTTAGTAAACTCTTCTGCTGTGACCACTGAGAGACTAACAAAATTACAATTGATCATGTGTGCACCATCCTTTCTAACAGTTCCAATTCACGGACCATAAAATTGACTGATCATATCTTAATACATTTATAATTCTGTAGGAAGTAGTTTTTAATGTTTAATTACTGATTGTTCGCAAAAGTGCTTTTTGCTTAAGGTCTGTCATTTTATCATTTCATCAGGTGCCTCCTAGTTCTTACATTACTTAGGAGGAATGAACAACCATGCCTGCCCAAGTTCTTACAGAATACTCTATCCTATACTCCAATCTTCAGCAACAGCCATCCTAAGATGGTTTTAGCCCATGGAAGCTTTTTTCTACAGAAATCTCTGTGCATTTCTAATCATTTACGGTAATTTTTACCTTCAAATACAAAGGATAAAAGTGAATACTCCTGTGATTTGAAGTAATTTTTTCTCATGTATAATTATCAACTCCAATTTTATGCTCAGCATCGTATGAATGTACTAAAAGATAGTTTTTACACGAATACAAGTTATTAACCACACATCTCAATTATTATTCCAGAAAAAAAAAAAAAAAAAAGATTAAGCAGACAGCTACACCAGCCAAAATAAACAAAAAAGACTTTCTGTTCCTGATATATAGGAAGTGAAATTAAAAATACAGACCTCCCTTTTTTATTATTTTTATTCCACAAAAGCTCTGGGCATATTAATTCTCATGTGCTCTACACATAACAGCAATGCTTATCATTTTTTCAAACAGCAGAGGTGCATCCCAAAAAATGAACAATACAAAGATAATTTCTGGGAATGCTAGGTGCAAGAGGCATAAAATCTTGTTTCTCTGGGCCCACAAACATATTGTTTCTTTGATTTTTAATATTTTTCCTTGTGTACATTGAAAAGTAAAACACTCACAGTCCTAAGAAGTCCCCTTGCTTAGCAGTCGTTTTAAATTCAGATTCTCCATTTGCAATTGATTTCATTTTTTTTTTAATGTATGAATAACACAAAAACCTTAAGAGACAGAGTACCTTCGAGTAAAATATTTTATCTTTCCTACAATAGCCAGAATTAATTTGATAGTAATTACAATGACAGGGATTGGAATGGATGCGCCACAGGGTGATGATCCTGCTCTTTCTAAACAATATCACTTTCATCAGTAAAGCAACAGAATTCAGAACCAATGGTATGTGGTATTCGTCATCCTAACAGCCATCCAGCTCCTTTGTCCATACTTTCAGAGGAACATCACAAAGAAACCAAAATAAACAAGGGGAAATGATGATCAACTAACTAACTAACTAACTAACTAACTAACTAACTCAAGGTCCAGCAAGGAGTTAATGGAGGAATATGGTACTAAACCATCATTTCAGTAGTTTCAGTAGTCAAGCTCTTAACCACCAGATAAAGCCTTTTTAAGCATAGAAATAATCTATACTCTTCCCTCATCGCTACCCATTTTCAGTGCATTCTGAAGAATTCTAACTAGTACATCCTCTTTATGCCTTCTTAAGACATCAACAGTTTTCTATGTGTTGATTATAAAAGACAAATAAAACTAATGGTTTTGTCTTATGGGGAGGTTCAATAAGGGACACCACACATAAGCAGCTCAGGGGGATGCTCAGAAATTTATACAGATGCACGTGGAAAATATTTGCAGCAATCTGCTGTGAAGGGAATATTGCATAATTACACCTTGAACTGCTGAACTTGTGTACAGGCACTGAAAAAATACTGCTAATCTTTTCACTTTCATTTTGCATAGGTGATTCCAAAAGATCTAATAAATTTGTTTCTTAGCAAGAGAACGCAACTTGTTAGGAGAACTCTTTATCACAGGACCAGACGGAATTTTTGCTGTGAAACCAAGTTTCTTAAAGATTTTGTGAACAAAAGAGAAAGCTTGGTTTGTCTAGAGACAGAATTTCATCTTCAATGAGCCTAACAATGGCTGATCTGTAGAAAGGTTTCAACATCTTTTATACCTCTCCATACAAATAAATGCAAGTGAAAGACTCCCAAACCAACTTCAGTGCCCCCACAGAGGCTTGAGTCAGATTCCACAGGATCCAGTAATCTCTCTATTTGATATTTATTTGTGTAATGGGACCCAAACCTGTGCCTTGCTACAGACATACTGAGTTTCAGAGACAGAAAGCTGAGATCAGAAAATAACTTTTTGCTTGTTTAACAAGTTTTTACTTCCAGATATCCCTTCTTATACAGTGTGGTCAAGGTGCACTGTATTTTTTTTCAATAATAAATCAAAATTGGGAATACAGAGTCAAACCTCACTACTGGCTGGAGCTACTAGAGAGATGGAGCTTCAACAGTCTCAGTTCTGCCAGGCTATGAGACCCAGTGGCTGAGTACGATGGACCAGGCTAACTCACCATTCCATGTCTGGCTGCTTGATTCAAACACTAATAGCATGGTAAAATCACAGTAACATTTTTTAATTAAACACTCTTATCCCTTTGAATTTTGCCATATTTTTTACTGTTAATGTATCTGAAGACAGACTCAGCAGATTTCCTACACCGTGTTTCAGACAGAAAGAAAGATTCTCTAGAGAAAAGAAGCCGTGCGATTTCAGCACCTATGCCACAGAAGTACCCAGGACCAAACTGTCCACCGTTACACTCACAGGTAGTTTGTTAGCTTTAACCAACCGAGTGGATGACAAAAATGTATCTGGCATGCTCTTCAATTAATTTCATTCACAGAAAATTAGATAAATAATAGCTACTGAATATAAGCACCACTTTGAAGTGGTTATTGATTGTGTAATGGTACTACTAAGCCCAAGTAAGAACGGCCACTGACTGTGATGTTAAGTGCAAGGCTCCAAGGCTCTCGGTATGAATTATGAGGGAACTAAATGGTTACTCAACAGCAACCTATACAACCAGCTCACTAATCCATCCAGTATGGTGCCACAAACACTAGTGGTAACACTAGGAAGGGTGAACACACAGCTGGGATGAGAAGAATGCAAGACCAACCCTTTCAGCAACAGTACAGGTTAAGACTAACACTAACTGGTCATAAAAAGTAATTTTAGGCACAGTGATAAAAGCAACGTAATAAATGAACATAAGTAAGCAATAACTCTTAAATTTTATTTGAGTGACTGCTGCCAGATACTAGAGCTGCAAAAATTAACTATTTATCATCATATAAACATCACAGAAGAAAATACCAGCTATACTGTTAGAGCAGAAATTTTGCACGTTGAGTAGATCTAGAAATCACAAATGTACATACTGGCTAACAAAAAATCTGATGATCATGAAAAGCCAAATCTCTTTCACAGTAAAAATTACATAAATCTGTGATATTTCAGAAAGGTAATTATAAGTACTGTGAGCCAGGAGTTAACATTAAGTGCATTTTCTCAGGTATCAGCGTCTCTGTGTTGAGCCACCACAACATTTTAAAGTTACTCATCTAATGTGTAAACCTTCAATTGTTAATGCTACACAATTAAAAAAATCATACTTGCAATACACCTGCAGAACCCCTACCTACAAACTTTACTGAATTGTGTCATTTGGCCCTGCTTGCAGTACTGTAACAGGTGTCCTTCCTTTTGCAAACACGCATGGAACCCGTCAAATAGCATCTAGGAGAAGACTCTGTTTCTGCTTAGCACTTAATCACACAGCCATAGTACAGGGAAAAAATCTAATAGTGATTACATACCAAATAACCAAGATACACATTTGCAGAATCTATCACCTAAATCACAATTTAAAAAAATTAAAAACTGGGCAGTTTTAGTGCATTTAGCAATTAAATTTTGAAAGCAGAAATTCTTGCTGAGAAAAGGCAAGATACAGACAATTAGAAAGGAAGATGCAATTATGCATTTGAAGAAATAACAGATGGCTGAAAAGACTATCAAGAAAACATAGAATCATAGAATAAAATCATAGAATCATTTAGGTTGGAAAAGACTTCCATCATCAACTTCAACCTCAGACTAATCACCACCCTGTCAACCAGACCACAGCACTGTGTGCCACATCCAGTCTCCACCTCTAGGGATGGTGACTCCACCACCTCCCTGGGCAGTTTGTTCTAATATTTGACCACCCTTGCAATACAGAAATGTCCTGATGTCGAACCTCAACCTCCCCAGTGTAACTTGAGGCTGTGTTCTCGTTTTGTTGCTTATTACCTGGCAGAAGAGGCTGCCCCACCTGGCTGCACCCTCCTGTCAGGCAGTTGTAGAGAGCACTAAGGTCCCCCTGAGCCTCCTTTTCTCCAGGCTAAACACCCCCAGCTCCCTCAGCTGCTCCTCACAGCACTTGTGCTCCAGACCCTTCCCCAGCTCCGCTGCCCTTCTCTGGACACGCTCCAGCCCCTCAATGTCTTTCCTGCAGGGAGGGGCCCAGAACTGAGCACAGGATTTGAGGTGTGGCCTCAGCAGTGCCCAGGACAGGGGGACGGTCACTGCCCTGGTCCTGCTGGCCACACCATGGCTGATCCAGGCCAGCATGCCATCGGCCTTCTTGGCCACCTGGGCACACCCTGGATCATGTTCAGCTGCTGCTGACCGGCACCCCCAGGTCCTTTTCCATCAGGCAGCTTCTCAGTCAGTCTTCCCCGAGCCTGTAGCGCTACATGGGGTCGTCGTGACCTAACATATGTTTCCAAACTGCATTTGACTATGACTTTAGGGTACAACTGCAGAGTTTTCACACCCAAGCCATCGGTGTGTTCAGCAGCATCCTCCCACCGCAGCGCACTTCTCCCCGCACCGCAGCCCGGGAGGCGCCGCCGGGCGAGCGAGGAGAGCCAGCGTTAGCCCATGCTGCCACCTCGTGGGGACACACCGGGACACGCCGGGACACACCGGCCCTCCTGCTGCAACACCGCCGCGTAAAAACAGGGAATCATGGGCAGTGCCCTCTGAGCAGCTAATGGCAGAGGCACGAGGTGTTCCTTCCTTCCTTCCTTCCTTCCAGGAAAACTACCGCTTTTTTAGGAATGCTTTACCGAACCGCAGGTTTTGTCTTCCGATTTTCAGAGTGATGTGGACGCAAAACTGAAGGGATGATGTGTATGTTTGTTTATTCTTTCAGATACAGGCTGACAGAGATATAAAAACCCATAATATATTCATGATACATAACATAACCTGTATGCACATCTTTATAATTCTCTGTGAAGGCATGGAGAGCAGAATGTGAAGCTATATTTTCTTAGATTTTGGCATAATTAATAATAAAACTACAACTTGGGAATGTGTTGCTATTGTTCACTTAACTAAAATATAAGCAAGAATGAGCTGCCTTCCCACCAAAGAGCAAATTAGGTCTAATTAGGTTTCTCATAGCTACTTACACTGCTTTTAAGACAATCATGTTCTGTTTAAAATTGCATTCAGAGCTCTAATCAAGACAAACCTTCCCTTTCTCTGCTACACCCACAGGTCTGCCATCACCAATCCTACATTTTACTCCTCAGCTGTTACTCATTATGATCTTAAGAAATTGTTTATGAGTTAAATTTTAAATGGGAATTAAGACATAATAAAGAAGATGACAAAATTCTGGGTGTGCAAGCCTGCCCTCACCTTGAAGTAGAGGAAGCAATTTCCAAATCTAAATACATGTTGAGAAAACACCTGAGATTTTAGTTTCATTGCAAAAAGTGATGGGAGAATCGGAGAGGAAAGACTACTGGTGCTCACAGAGCAGGAGAAGGGGGTTTAGCTCTCATGGGTCACACAGAGAGAGATTATTAATTTCTTCCCTAAAGGAAGAAATCTAAAGGAAATTATTTACAAGGGAAATCAGTTTGAGGATAACTTCTGCAAAGTTCCACTCCTCACACACAGATCAGGCTCAATCAAGTGTAGATTAAGAAAACCCCATGCAAACTTGTTTGATTTGGGTGTTTTACCAAAAAGTGGGTGAGGCCCTACTCCATAGGACTACATAATTTTTGAACTTCACAGCTCCTTTCTTCATGCTTCCTTCCTGCTTCCTTCCTTCCTTCCTCATTACTCCTGAAATTCCTCTCCTGCCCTTTCAGCAGACAGGACTGTAGTCTCTCCTCTTTTGGCTCTTTTCCATACAAATACTGTTTGCCTTGGCCACACCAACTGCAGTAAACCCTGTTATTAAGAAAACCTTGAGTAAGGATGGTGTTTAAGCATTCCCTGTCCCCATTATCGGTGGAATGTCCTTCCTGATAAATTTTGATAAGCTTTTAGTAACCTTTCCCTGGGCATATCAAGCCCAAAACCTTAACAGGACAATTCTACCAGCAAGAAACTTATCTTTTTAACACCTGGACATCAGCAGAGGAAAATTCATGTATTTTTATGTTTAAAACTTAACTGTATTTCACCAGAAGTGATTAAACAGATAGTTGGAGAGCATCATTCTACATTTGTGACAGCCAAAAACACAAGTGGCAAAACACTGCAAAACTTTCTCTTACTTTTTCTGCGAGTAACAGGAACACATGTAGAATAAAGCAACCTGAAAGCATGGACTTAAGGGCTTCTAATGCAGTGTTCTGGTTTTGGCTGGAGTAGTGATAATTTCCTTGACAGTGGCCAGTACAGGGCTGTGTTTTGGATTTGTGCTGAGCAGAGTGCTGATAATGTAGAGATGTTTTTGTTATTGCTGAGCAGGGCTTACACAGAGCTGAGGCCTTTTCTGCTTTTGTACTGACATGCTGGGGAGGGGGCTGGGGGGGCATCAGAGGCTGGGAGGGGACACAGCCAGGACAGGTGACCACAACTGACCGAAGGGACATTCCAGACCATCTGACATCACGCTTTGTGTACAAAGAGGGGAAAGAAAGAGGAAGGCCGTGTGTTTGGAGTGAGGGCTTTTGTCTTCCCAAGCTACCACTGTATGTGAAGGGGCGCTCCTCTCCTGAGGATGGCTGAATACCTGCCTGCCTGCCCAAGAGGAGCAGTGAATTAATCCCTCGTCTTGCTTTGCTTACACGCGTGGGTTTGGGGTTTGTTTTTTGCTTTTTGTTATTTTTGGTGGGTTTTTGGGGTTGTTTTTTTGTTTTTTTGTTTGTTTTGGTTTGGGTTTTTGTGGGGTTTTTTTGGTTTTTTGGGGTGTTTTTTTTTTTGTTTTTGGTTTTTTTTTGGGGGGGGGGCTTGTTT
>VWZU01009054.1:2003579-2081120 GCA_013397095.1 Sterrhoptilus dennistouni
CCCTTAGGGAAGGGAGTCGGGGTCTGCACATGGGTGGGGGGGATTGCAGCCAGGGAGTGATGACGGGGATAATCGCGGTAAGGAGGAATCATCCCAGTGAGGACAGGCCGTCAGGAGCGAGGCGGGAAGGGCAGTGCTGGTGCTTCTGGTGTGCCCGGCAGTGCTCGGTGGGGCGGGGTGGGGCGGCTGCTCTGTTGCGTTTAGATTTGCTTTTCGAGGAACGAATATGCTTGGTACGAATTTCTGTGCCTGTCACTTCTATCTTGTTCTTCGCTAAGTGATGTGTGGCTCAAGTGGTGACCTGGGCTGTGCTGTAAAGAATTTGTCACTTTTGTGTTGGTGTTTCTTTTTGTTTTGGTTTTTTTTTTTTTTTCTCAACCTCTTTTTTCCACTATAAACCTGTTGCTGGCCCCTCCCAAGTAAGAATTTAAAAAATAATTGCTAGGTCTACAAAGGCAGAGGTGGTTTTGTTTGTTTTATGCNTCAGGCACCATGAGTGGAAGGGAAGAGTTCTCCTTCTTGGATGATAGTAATAAAGAGCTTTCCAGAAGCAGAATGAAAGATGTGAGGTATGTGAATTTTGAGACGGTGGCCTTAATTTTTTTTAAGCTCTCACAGCATAATTACCAGGAAACAGAATTGAGAAAATGTAGAAATTTAGAAATGTAGGAAGCAATGTTTGTGTTCTGCACTGTTGCAAGTGAGTCCCTTTTTCTGTGTTAGGTATGTGAGTAAAATACTCAGTTTGTCAAAAGTTTCAGTATTTGGAGTAGGTTCGTGGAAAGAGACATTTTAAATGCAATTTGGTATGCTGCCAGATGCTGTATCATATTGGTCTGTATGTATTTTTTGTAGATTAGCTCTATTGATTGATTCACTGTGTTTTAAATAACTAGAATAAACGTAATTAAAACTGATTATGTAGCAATATATTCATGCTGGTTCTAATTACCTGAAAAAACTGTGTGCCTAAGAGCTGTAGTATCCCCTTTACGTATGAGGATTTCAGTGTCACAGAGCTAAAGTACTTCCCCAGTTAAGAGAAGGGAACACATTTTTTGTGATGTGTTTGGTTAACTGCAGCTTCTTCTTCATGATGTCATTTAGTAAAAGTGGATGAGCTTAGCTCTAAAAAAACTGAAAGTCAGAATTAGTTTCTTACTAATATTCCTGATGATCCAAAATCTTTACTTTTACCTCTGAAGGCAGTCTTCTAGACTACTAGAAGAGCATTTTACAGAACCTCATCAGAGAAACAGTGATTTGTGTCATGTGTCAAATGCTCTCCATGTAGAAGGTAAGATTTTGGGAACTTTTTATTTCCAGCAGTTTTATTGCGTGCACTACTCACTCCTAATTTTCATTTTATATGATCTGTTAAGGACAGTGGATGGGATGGTATATTTGATTAACACATTGTTACTACTTATCCAGTCCTTAGCAAGAAAAATCAATTCCTTTTGATTTGGCTCCTGCTCCTTTACTTGACAAAATGATTGACAAGTTTGTTCAAAAAGAAACTTTATTTTTTGAGTTTTTCTGCGTCGGTGACTTTTTGCCAAGAGCTGAACAATTGTATGGGATGCATAGTGTTTATGGGTGTTTATGAAGCAATTTTTTTTCCTGTACTTAACTATGCTTCCTGAATGTGTGGGGTTTTTTGGCTTTTTTCCTTTCATATGGTTATCCTGTACTGACTGTAGTAACAAAATATATAGCTGATGATAACAGATAATGCCCTAATCAGTACGCACAAGTCAGTCTGTGTAATTCTCAGCTAAGTTTTGTATCTGTCTATCTGGATTTCTATTCTTAGCGCTTAAATTCTCTTATATAAAAAAGTCAGGCTTTTTATTCCTGTTGACTTGCTGAATACTATTTAGAAGACTACTCTGGTGATAGTGTATTCCTATTGTCTCATGGTTAGGGTGCTCTACAGGAGTGTGTTTTTTCTGTGCTTGCTTTTACAGTGTTACATGGTGATGGGAAGGATGAAGACACTGATTTGTTTTGCTTCCCTTCTCCAGAAGTAAGTTGGTCTAAAGGTTTCAGTTCACTAGTCACTGTGGTGGTGTGAAGTAGCAGTGTTATAGGATCTTCTGAATTTTCATTGAGAGTGATTAAAGCAGGCTCAGGTCCCCTCTGAGCTCAGGGTCTGTGCTTTGACCCCCTATATCCCCAGCAAATTCTTGCTAGCATCTCTCATATACACAGTGTTGCTGTGTAGTGCATGTCAGATGTCCAGAGCCTGGGTTTAGGAAGGTGTATTTTTACAATTCTCATTAGTACATGTTACCAGAGCTGTTCCACCCTCTTGTATGCACACAGTGTGCAAGAGAGTGACTCATAGATATGTATGTTTTCTGTCAGCTCCCACATAAAGACTTAAAAGATACTAAAAAAAACAACTTCACTTTGCCCACTAGTGCATAAGTTCTGAGGTTTTCTGTTTCTGCATCTAAAAGAAATTGCCTTGCATGTGACTCTTGGGTGTTTTGACATGTTGATGCAATTGTTTCATAGAAATTTATATTTTGGACAAACATGGGATGCCTTTTTTTTCTCTTAGGAAATTGAGGTTTAGCATTTATTGCAAAATACAAATGAGTCAAATCTTTGGCATCTAAGCCCTGCCATGAAGCCTTGTTGAAAAGGTACATTGTAGAATCTGGTTCAGGAATCCAATATGTTACAAGTTTTGCATAATAAAATACTAAGTGCAAAACTATATAAAATAGTGCAAACAGGAAGTCAGGGTTCCTTTTACTAGGAACACCATTTATTTATCACAAAGGTGCACTGATGACTACAGATGTTCTTCTTGGGAGCTCTTTCTGTAGACCTCCCCCTATATAATTCAACAGCACTTACTTTGAAGCTTGGTCTAATTGAAATGTTGGGCTGGGGTGGATACTGGAGGTGAAAAAAGGCTTATAGAATACCTGTTCCTGAGAGTTGGCTGTAACTCTGTGGTTGAACTTGTTTTCCTTTTCCCCTCTGAATTTAGAACGGAATGGACTTTAAGCTTGAGCTGTGTGACAGCAGCTCAGAAAGACAAGCAAGGTAAACCTTTATTAGGACTTTTCATGTCTTTAAATGCCATCCTGGGGGAAGACTTGAAGTAAGTGATTCCAGACATTTTGCTTGGGCTGATTTTTTTTAACGCGTTCTTTAAATTTCATTGACGTGTTGTTGGTAGGGTGGTCTGATAGTGTGGGAACACATTGGGTGCAAATACCATTTCATTGAGAGGCAGCAAAAACCAAATTGGGTTGGCTTGAAAATGTATGGAAGTTTAAGCTCTCTGGTAGATGGCCCATAAGGGTTCAGAGGGAGAGAGATCTACTGAAATGCCAGGCTGTGGTAGGAAGGACTCTGCCTCCTTCCCCCCACCACCTGCTGATCCCATTGCTCCTTCTGTTTCAATAACCAGTCACAACTGTGTAAAGATTAGATGCCAGAAATAGCCTGTGTATTGTCAAATCTAAATTACATTCACTTGCTTATTTGCCCAGTCAGTGAACCTTCCTTCAGAACCTGAAGGAAGTCTTAAAGTGGGTATCTTCCCCCCGCAGTGTTATTGCTGTGGAGATTAATGTTTGTGCAAATAAGAATAGTCCCAGATAATTCTTACGGGTGTGTTGCATAAGGAACCTGTTCTGAAAGGAAGATGTAGAAAATTTATCTTCTGAGTTTGGGCAAGGTTAGCAGTGTGTGTTACACTATCAAAGTGAAGGACTTCGGGTGTGGCTGCACATTTCTGCAGCAGTGTTCTCAGTGTTGGTCAGACACAACAAACAGCCCTGGAAGAATAACACAAGGCTTCCCTCCTGGAATAAGGCTGGTTTATGCAGACTGCTCCTGTGGGTGTCCTGTCAGCTGTTGCAGAAGAGCAGCTGTGGGTCATCATACAAGGGAATTTAAGAGCCTTTCTAACACATTGCCAGTAAATGGTTTTGGTGTCATTGGTCCTGTATTCTGAAGTTTTTAACAGTAACAAATGAAAAATGAATCCTGGAATGTTCATAGTCATGCATTTACTCTCACTGAGGATACGAATCACTACCAGCTATTAAGATTTTGTTCAGCCTTGCCAAAACTGTCAAATGAAAAATAGCTACTTATAGGGGGATTATAGTAAAAAGGAGTGGGTGGTTTGTTTTTTTTTTGTTTGTTTGTTTGTTTTGTTGTTGGTGGTTTTTTTTAAGGGGGTATCTGCTATGTGTGTGAATTCATCTGTTACACAAATAGGTGTGTATATAGGTATTTAATGATGGCTTTTGAAATATGCCTGTAAAGTATTTGTAGGAAGTTTGATACTTTATTTAAAATGCATAGCTCTTCTCTTTAAAAGTTGGGTTTTTTTGCAGTCACAATACCAAAGAGAAAAATGTTCAGCACCTGTTTTCTTCCTATGATGGGCTGAGTGATGGATCAGCTCTCGCTCCATCGTCTGACATGGTGTGTTAACATGGAATTTCCTTATATTCTCACTTGGTTTTGTATACACATAGTTAATAGTGCATTTTGTAAAACAAAACCTCTGCAGCCTTAACAGTTAAGTGCTATTGCTGTGTCTTACCATAGAATGGATGTGCAGCTACAGTGTTCATAAAATGACTTGACAAAGTGAGTGCAGCTCAGATGCCCCAGGGACATCATATCTAAAGACTGTTAGTTCTGTCCAGCTGCTGTGAAACTATGTATTTTAAATTTAGCTTTTCTTAAAAAATAACCCAGGCTTCACAACATTTGAGTTTGGGACTTCTTTGTTTGTTTTTAAATCTGGGGCATCTGCAAGGCTCTTGCTCACCTCCTTAAAACAGTAATTCAGGGCAACAAGGTTGTTAGACAAATGGGTCTCTCTTTAAACATTATATTAAATTTCCTAACTTCATCTTTCTGAATGAGGTTTGTGAAGTTTTAGACCAGGAGAACTTAAGTTGTGAATATTTTAAAAGTGACTGGAAAGGAACTATATATCCAGTGCCAGTCGTGTTTCTTCTGTGGTGACTGTCCTGTACACTGGCCTTGAAAAAAATCATAACTTGCAGATGTCTGATGTGATTTCTTAGGTAGTTTTGTTACAGTGGCCTTTAAAGTTTGAAAATGGTTTCCTTGTATCAGGAAAATACTGGGAGCTAGCTACATTTTTGGGGGGTTTTCCCCAAGTGATATTCCTAAATATTTTGCTTTTGTTCTAGACTGCAGTATTCCTGTTCTTCAGTCTTCCATGTTTTCTCTGTTTTAGTGACTTTGTTTAGCCTTTTTTTGTGTGCTGTTTTAATTTGATTTTTGTGTATGAGTATGCAATTAAATTTATTGTTTAAAGAAACAAATTTAGAATCTGTTTCAGAAATCCTACAGTGTAAGTGTCCTCAGTGAAATTCAGGTGAGCCAAGTATTTTGTGCCTGATGGCCTGTGCCTTATGGAGCTGCTCAGAGTCTTCACATAGCTCATCAGGCACCCACATCAAATGCCTCTGTCAAAATTGCAAATGGTTATAGACCATCTTGTCTTTTAGTTGTGCAAGCAACTTTTATGTTCATTGGCAAACCTTTCCTCAGGAGAGCAACACTGGGCAAGATATTGATGAAGCTTTGAGCATAGCTGTTAGTAATCTTGGCCACTTCCATGATGCAAGCAAGGTGGGTAAAAATCAGTTAAATCATGAAATAAAAAAAACACTTCTAGACTGAAGGTTTTTGTCGTGAACAGTCACACGTTAACACACTATTTAAATGTGTTTTTCCTAGCTCTGTTTTGATATCTGTTTTGTCTTTCAACTGTTCATGTTATTGCTGTGAATACACAGCCCTAAAGTCCAGGCTACAGCCTGAGAAGTAGTCTGCAAAGGAGTACACAAGCCTGTGTATAATTTAAAATTAATAGGTCATTTAGCAGAACCACATGCAAGCCAGTCTTTAAGTACCAAGTTTCTCTTTCCCTGGATCAGGGTAAAATTCACCTTTTGTTTTTGCTCTAGCAGCTACTCTTAACTTATTAATTCTAGGGTACCTCTTTCTGCATTTAAAGTTGGAAAAAATGTTACAAGGGCAGCAGAAATAAAAAATGCAATAGAATGTGCAGAACAATGTAAATCGAATAATACATTTTTATGCACAGTATAAAACATAGAATCCTAAAATACGTGGCAATGCTGTTAATAGGTTTTATTGAGTAAGTTTTGACTTTTATCAATGATAATCAATTTATTTAAACTTTTAACTCGTCTAAAGTGTGCTGTAGAAAAGCTTTCAGTTCTTTCTTTGCCATTTGTTTGCATTTTACTTGTAAAATACAGAGTATAGAAGTATTTAGTTTCAAAAGCTTAGTTCTGTTAAGTGTGGTGTGAAGTGTCAGTGAGGCTTGTCCTCCGTTCCCTTTCTAATGACCAGTCTTTCTGTTCAGCAAAGTTATGTTGTATTCCTAACTCAGACACTGATAGCATCTTGTAAAATCTTCCCATTTCAGCAGGTATAATGTAATAATCCATAGGTATGACTGTGGTCTTGCAACGGCTTTTCAGCAAAGACTGAGAATTGCCAAAGCAGGGCTGCACTACTGAGTTTTTTTCCCACAGTCTCTTCATTAGATGTAACTGTAGTGACAAGACTGATATTTAGCCAGAGGAAGGATTTTTTTTTTAATTTTTATATTTTCTCTTTATGCTCACAATGAATTTTAAAAAACAGTGGAAATCTCAGCATGCTGTTATCTGTGTATGGTGCTGTGTTTGAATGTCAGGTAAGGAAAGTGAGACACTGAGCCCAAGATCTGTCTGTTTCTTGCCTCATAGACCTAAAAGCTTCAGTTGAGGAGGATTCAAACAATGCCAGCTGACTCCAAGTTAGAGAAAACAGAGGGTTGTAATGAGCTCTAAGTGATTTAATGTCACTCTATCTGCTGGGGTATCCATCGCTGTCTTACTGTTCATTGCTTCTGTTCTGAATTTTAAAAGAAGTAGTATTGTGAGAATATTAAAATAATAATGAAATAATGCGTGTTTATTCATACTGAATGAAATAGGTGCTGGAATACTTGGAGTTGAAAATAAAGCATAAAAAAGACGAAGTTACAGAAGCTGCGGATAGAACACTTGATGAACTTATTACTCTTCTGTCAAGGTAGTAATCTAGATTTGTAGTATGGCGTGGGCAAGTTACTTTTATCATAAACCTCTTTCTAATTCAGGTGAAAGACTAAAATTTTGTTCAGAATTTTCTCATAGCATTATTTCATAGTACCTGTCATTTTTGCCCTTTCATTGTGGCATCTTGGAGCTGGTTTGCATAGTTGGAAAACACTAGCTTATGCTGTCTCTGCTCTTGAAAATAACAAAAACTAGTCATAATGTTATTTTTCTGAAAAAGCTCGATTTTTGAGATTTTTTTAATACTGTTATTATTACTGTGGATGATAAATTTTAATAGCATGGTCTTTTTAATTGACTTTCTGCACATTTTCAAGCTGATAAAAGCCTGAGGACATTTCATTTCTGGATTTGCACGAATATTTATATCTTCAGATTGAGGGGAGAGAGGTGTTAAAGCTCAGGTTTCCAGAAGAGCCTCTGGGGAGTGGCAGGGGGGCAGTCTTCGATCTTATCTTGGTAGAATGAACAGTAAGATCCAACTTCAGTTGGATGTGTTTGGAAATATCAGGAGGCTGAGATAGGAGGGTGCTGTTGATATTTAATTAATAAATACTTTTTCAATGTGAGCTCTTCAACTCTTGCATTTCCTCTGGTTACTGAGTGCATTTCCCATGCCTCTGCTTTGCACTGTTTGGGGAAGGTCATCCTTGTGTGTGAGATGTATCCACTTTGTATTGTGTGGCTGGCAGCTGTGTGTTACAGTTCAGATTTGAGTCTGTGCAGCTGTGTGCATAATGAATTCTGAAAGGTAATGTTTTTAACACAGGAAGAGGAAATTGTTTGCAGAATTGAAAGAGAACATCAACAACTACAGTTCTAGTATTGCAAAAGCCAAGGAAGTCATCGAAGAGAAGAAGAAGCACTTGATTGGTGCCATTAGGACAGCAAAGGAACTAAAATATTCGCATTCTCTAAGAAACTGTTGTGATCTTGCTCAGGTAGTAACATGCTTGCACTGTGAAATAATTTATTTTTAAGGAATATATTCAAATTTGGATTGAAAGTCTGTGGTCCCAGTTTGCTGACTTCAGTACTGACACTTTTGGGGGACATATTCTTACCCTCACAATACAGAATTTGTATTTGGTCTCGGTCACAAGTTACAATCTGGTGACTGATGTGAAGCAAAAAAAGGTGGTTCTTGTCTTGAAGAGTTGGGCATCTGAAACAGGAAATGGAGGAGAAGGATAGGAAAACTGACACAGTGCTGATCAGTGGAGAGGTGGTATTTGGATCCATTCAGTTTCTCAAACCTTTTCCATTCCAGAGCTCTCTGGCCTTCTCAGTGAACTAGTCCAGAATTCATAGCCACACTCACTTGATCCTCTTGGTCCCAGTCCTTTACTTTCATTTTTTCTCCCTATCATATCTGCTGTTCATAGAAACCCCATGCTACCTGCCATGCTGTGTCAGAGCAAAGGTCCATGCTGTGAAGAAGTCTCTGGCAACCGAGAGGAAAGATGCTTGGAGGAAGCATTCAAGAAACTGGGGATGTTTAAGGTTAAGGATTTTAGCATCAGTAGGATACATCAGGGTCATTACACTGAATAAATGTTACCTTACTCTGTCATAAGCTTGTGGAACATCATCTTTAATGTCATTGTAAAGCTTGTGGCAGTGTGAATGGGTGTGTACATATGTGCATTATATGTACATAGGCATAGGTAGTGTCAGTGAGTTCCATCTTTTGCTATTTAAAATGAGGTTTATGTGAAATAGTTTCCTTTTTCTTTCAAAATGTGCCACCTAATTATTTCCTTTGGAGCCTTTGTAGTCCTTGTGTTGAGAAAAAAAAGAATAGGTCTTGTCATTCTTTGAAGAACTGTGCTTTTCAGAATCTTCCCCACTGTGTCCATTTGTCACTTTCCATATGAAGAAACTGGATCTTCTCACCCAGAAAAGAAGTCTAATCCTTCCTTTTTTTTCTGTTATTTACTTCCATTTTACCAGTGTGATTTTTTTGGGAACTGTCAGGCACCACTCTCCTCTTACAGGCCTGCCTTTATACTTAAAGGTCACTTTCTCATTAGATGTTGAAACAAAAGGAATACATTACTTTTGCTTCTGTTTATATACTTAGATTACAGAATCCCAACCATTAAGCTAGAATAAATATTTGAGAATTAGCTGTTGGTTGAACTCAGGGAGTTTTTACCATAAAATTAAGTGTGTCAAGCTATAGATAATAGGTGTGTGTATAATCTACTTTTCTGTTTAATGGAAACTAAGATTGTACTTCTTAATTTCAGATTATTTATGACCTGAAGTTGCCAGTGGAGACTGAGCTCTCAGAAGTGAAGAATTTAAAAGAAAAAATACTTTCAAGGTAAATGAATGGAGTGGGAGATATACAGGGAGGTAAAAGGACGCACAGATTATCTTAATTACAAAAACGGTTCATGGAACAGTTAAACAGCAGAAATTGAGCTTCTTCACTTGCAGTTGACTGAAAAACTACTACTTCAAGGCGTAAGTATTAACTCTTCACTAGAAATACGCAATAACCCTCATGTGAGGCATGGGGGAGAAAGCACATACAAGTTGCTGAAATGTAGACATGCACATGTATTTTAAAAATCCTTCACAGACTTCTGCCACTTCTAAACTTCTCCCTTACAAGCAGAAATAAATTGGGAGAATAATGGCTTAATTATTTTTTTAGTGAATCAGTTTCTGACCTTCAGGAAACACTTAAATGCTTTTTGCTTTACTGATGTCTAAAGAAAGTTATGGAAAATCCCAGTTGCTATGTTGTCCTCACTGGAAGTGACTGATGGTTTCTGTAGCAGAAATGAGTAAGACAGTAGGTCACAGCTGAGCTACACCTGACCCCATGCAGCTTGGCCATAAGGCTGGTGAGGAGCACTGCAGTTTATGATGTGTAACGGCGGTGATCAAGAATGATGGAGGGACAGAAAAAAGATGGTTTGTTCCAGATACTCTGGAACATCTTGGGGATCCCACTATATTTCAGGATGTGAAACCATGCTGGCATTAGGGTGGGGGGGGTGTGAGTCTGGCTGGCACAAAGAAATTAAGCTTAACAAGTTGGTTATTTGCATGCTAAATGCAAACAGTTTTTGTAGGATCACAGAATCCTTCAGGTTGGAAAATACCATTAGGATTACTGAGTCCAACCATTCACCTAACACTACCAACTCCACCTTTACCATGTATTTAATTGTAGTGTCTGCATATCTTTTAAATCACAAAATTATAGAATGGTTTGGTTTGAGAGGGACCTTTAAAGGTTGTGTGGTCCACATGTCCTCCAGGGAGCAAAGGCATCCTCAGCTAGATCAGGTTGCTCAGAGCTGCATCCAGTCTGACCTTAAACCTTTCCAGGGATGGGGTATTTACCACCTCACCAACAAGACCACTTGTTCTGCTGTTTCACCATTCCTACTGTAAAAAATGACTTCATCTAGTCTGAATTGACATTCCCTTAGGTCAAGGGTAATGGTTTTAAACTGTCTCAGGAGGCTCTACCAGAAAATTTGTGCCTGTCTTTCTGGAAGGTGCTGTAAGGTTTCCCTGGTGCTTTGCCTTCTCCAGGCAGAACAGCCCCAGCTCTCTTAGCCACCTGCCTCCGGGGGTAGTGACTCAGCCAATCCTTGGGTTGTGCCAATGCTAGACAAAGATTAGGGCCCTTCCTGTCATGTTAGTTGAATTCTTGAGTTAGAGTATGGATAAAGCAATCTGTAAAATCCTCTTCTAGAAAATTTAGGCCCTACCTACCAAGTCACTATTTTGAAGATACTGTCAGTGATGAATGGCAATTTCAGAGAAGTCTCTTTAAATGCACCATGGTAAACTCTCCTAACTTAAAGCTGAAACATAACAAAACCCAAATTTTTTTGCATTGGAAAACTTTCATAGAACTTCAGCTGAGTAGGGGACAAAGGAGACCTGATGAAGGATAAATGTAAAGGTATTAGATACCTTGGGCCACTCCAAAATTAGACCAAAGGTGAAAAAAAAACACAAGTAGGAGTTGCATAGAAGTTGAGGCACATGCTGTTGACATAAAACGTAGTGGAAAGAGTGGATACATTCCTGAAGGGGCAAATGAGAGAGAAGCACAGACAGCTGTTCAATACTACTTACATTTCAGTTTTCATGAATTAAAACTGGATAGAAAAGCTAAGGCATGTATTTCAGTTATATTCATAGTTCCACTAGCCTAAATGTAAAAGTGTTTAAAAGATTTTGCTGGTTTTCATGGGTAAAGAAACTAGTTAATAGTGTAGTAATAAACAGAAGCATATATTTTGGACTTCAGTTATCGTTTTGTTCTTTACAAAGGAAAGAAAATTCTTTGTCTCTGTGCAGAATATTGAACTAAACTGAGTGTAGATGTGAAAACTGAGTGTTGCAGTACCCTGTACATGAGGGAGAAAGCATAAGACAAGAATTTTTAAGTAGGAACATGAAGATAAATAAGCAGTCAAATCAGTTTTTTGTAGGAAGAAATAAACTAGAGTAGATAATCTCTTACTTTGCCCCTCCATTAATATTGTGCTGAAAAATATCATGGATCTCAAACTGCCAAAATGATTTAGGTATTCTTGTCACCTTCTATAATATTTGTTCTCTTCTCTTGAGATTGTTCCCGAACACTTTCGAGATTACATCTTCATTAGAAAATTTGGGCGAGATTAAATGGGGAATGACAGGGAAGTAAGTATTTTCTAATGAAAGAGAATAGGTACAGTAATTTACCTGTTCTAATGGTTAAGTATTTATTGGAGATCGTATTTAAAAAACTGTAGGTGCTTATGGAATTCTAAGAGTATATTGAAGCAAAGCAGATCTTTATATGCTGGCATTTCAGTCAGCATTCCAGTCAGACCAGTTTGTGTTTCAGTTCTAACATTTTGGTTTTACTTGTGTTTTGCCCTAGTATATTTTGCCGAATCACTTAAATTATCCAGGTTTTATTTATGCTGTGTACTTGTCAACTTTGGTTGGCATTTAATGATTCAATCATGGAATTAGTTAGGCTGGAAAAGATCATTGAGTCCAACTGTAAACCTAACACTGCCAAGGCATCCACTAAACCATGTCCCTGGGTGCGGTGTCTACTATGTTTGTAGCACATGTAATAGAGATGCAAGTCATTTTAGCACATGAAAATGCATGTAAGTATAAATCATTCTCTAAAATGAACAGCAAGTTCTGAAATTGGTAGTATTTCCTGTTCACAGTCTAAATACTGATTGTGTCAAATGCCAAAAGAAATTCCTTAAGATTAACCAAATAAACCCTTTTGTTTTTAAAATTACAGTTGCTTTTATTTTATTTGGGAGTTTTTGTTTGTTGGTTTTTGTTGTTGTTTGGTTTGCTTTGCTTTTTCTGTGGTCTTTGAATAATACTTGAAAAAATGGAATGGAGTTGCTGTTAGGGCTGTTGCAGTTAACCCTGAATATGCTAAAAAAGGCTTATTGCATACTGTAATATTTGGAAGTCCTACATAGGAGAGTGAGTAGTATCTGTTAGTACAAAAGCATGTGATGTGCCTTTTGTTTTCAACATCAGCTGTCTTACCACAATATGAATATTTTTTTCAAGTGGTTTTCATTTGTACTTACGGTCTCTGATCATCTAGGTGTGGGCACTGTGTCTGTGACAATATTTTTGAGGATTCAGGAGTTACATTACTGGGGGTTTTGTTGTCTTGGTATTAAAAAATTGAATTCGGTTTATTTCTAGCAGCTCTTATGCAGCCTTTTTTTAACATAGTGGTGCATTCTTAATAAAACCTTTGCTTTGACTCACGCTTTTCTGGAAACAGGCTGAATTATGTTAATCTGTTTCCAAATAAAATTTTTCCCAAATACAGTGAAGATAATGGACAAGACACTCGTATCCATGATGACCAGGAAGAAATGCCTGATGTCATAATAGAAGAAATACTTGAAGATGACATGGAAGGCAAGTATCTTACTACCTCATTCTTTCAGTGTTTATTATTGAGGGTGATCTTATTTTTGGGTCTTGCATTACGTGTGTTTGGCTCATGCAAGTTCTTTAATGGTGTCTGTTTCTATTCTTTTGTGTTTTTTTCTTTTTGTTCTCCAGTTTAGCTCACTGAAAACTTTATCACAAGCTCTCTCAAAGAGGGTCACAAGCACTGTCCACTGTGATGATTGACTTGTGGTTATTGCAGTTGCCTCAGTTTCTTTCATTGGCTCCTGGAGAAGTCTTTTCTGTCAGTTACCTCAGCTTCTTGAATCTTCTCCCAGGCCATTGTGCTATGATATTTGGCAGGAGCAGTTAGGTTCCACAGTTTGTTGGATTTTCTCTGGATTGTACTAGTAAGATGACAGGATCCTTCCCCTCTGTTAGAAGACTGAATCTGGAATGGATGCAGTGTTAGAGCCTGTGGTACTGAAAGTCGCTGTCACGCAGGAGGGAGTCCAGCAGAGCCTGCCAGGCTGTGTGCACGAGGTGCTCAGGATCTTAGAGGTGATTTCCAGCCTTAGAAATTCTATGATTCTGTGTGCAAGACAAGATAGCTGACTCATCATCACTCTTTGGAAATGGTGACCAGGGGTGATCCAAAAGAGGCTGTGTCCCTATAGGGGAAATCTTCCAAGTCATTCAGACTTTTTGTTCGGATGTCATCTTATTGGAAGTGGCCAAGAGAAATCTTGCATCTGTTCTGGATGCAGCATTTCCTGAACTTGGAGGCATAGGCCTCGATACCTGCTCAGATTGTTTCAGATGCCAGGTTCTGTGAAGCCTTTCACCCATGGTGTTTTGCAGTTCAGAGATGGCAGTGCTGAGATGGTAGTGCTCTAGGATGTTGGAAATCTGTCTGGTTGGTGTGCCCTGATCAGTCATGCAGGTGACTATCTAGATGATGTTGTCCACTCTTTGCAGGAAGCTTTGTGGTATAAAGTACTCTGGTAAGAATTGGGTTGTGGGGCTTCTAATACCCTCTGGCCCAGTAACAGCCTTTGTTGAGTAGCTTCAGAAAGAGAAACCTGTCTTTTGTATCCGAATGGAAGGAGGTACCTGCAGTACAAAGGATTTGGATGCTTAGTCCTAAGTCCTACCTTACATAGGGTCATCTCTTGGCTAGTTCCTTGGTCTTCATGCACTAACACTGAATAACTACAGGGAAGTGCTTAGCATACCTTCCTTAAAGGTAGGAATCTTAATGTCTAATTTGTTTTCTATGTCTTTGTTCGAGGGAATAAAAGTTCTGTATTACCCACTTAAATTCAGGCTACCACTTTGTGAGACAACCTTTTGTTTTGGAGAGTAGCATAAAGGAGGTAGTTCAAAAGAACAATTTCATCAGGAGGCAAACATGGTAATAGTTTGAAATAGTGTGAACAGACTTGTCAGATTAAAATCATGATTAATGCAACATAAACTCAATCGTATGCCTGATAGAGTTACTTGGAGGGTGTTTGATAACTTGTGTTATGTCTTATTCAGGTTTGACAGAATTGGTGTTTGTAAGCCATGTTATAAATCCATGTCATTTCTATATTCGGAGATATTCACAGAAGAAAGAAGCATTTGCTTTGCAGAAAAAATTGGAAGACTTCTGCTGTAGTAAGACTTCCTATCTCTTGCCTTCAGACGTTTTGGAAATAGGTAAACAGTTAATTTCTAAAGGTCTACTACACAGCTTAAAATACCACCTTGCATTATACCTTCCTTAGTATCATATCCTTTCTTTTTTCTCTCCTCCCCCCCCCATTCCTTTATGTACCAAAGCAGTCCTTGTAAAGTTCACTGACTGAATAGAAACCATTCTAGAAATCAAAATGAAAAGCAATAATACATTCTTAAATCATTAAAATTACTTCATAACCCACATGTTGATAATCTTGCCCACTTCCACATAATGTGTTCAAAAAAACTGACAAAAATTATGTAATAATGTCATCAGGGGTTTTTCCACTTTACTCAGAGCTATAGAAAGTTTGCCAGAAATTAATTCTTGATGCAAGTCAAACACCTGCCAGCCATAAAGACACTGTGTAAGTGAATATGAGGGGAACTTCTGGTGGCAGTGGAGACAAGGTTTTTACTGTTGTTGTGTCTTTATTATAGCAGTAGCACTTTTTTATTGTAGCAGTAGCACTCCACACACTACTTGTGTGAAGGGTGGAAACAGGGATCATTATGCAGAACTGTAATAAGGGTTTCAGTGTGAAATACTTGAAAATACTGAATTTAGTCCTTTGGTATTTGCTTCCATATAGGTGCTAGAACTTTCATTAAGAGTAAGGACACTGGAATGTGGTGCCGTGGAACTATCACTGAACTAATTCCTGTAGAAAGTAAAAATCAGAGGAAGAAGCTGGGTGCTCCAATAAGATACGAAGTGCGCGATGTTGCGTTGCTAAAAGTATTCCTGATTGATTTTGGAAGCTCTGTGGTTCTGATTTTCTCAGGGTATGTTTATGGGGAGAGGGGTTTTTGTCTGGAGTTGTTGTCTTTGTTGTTATTCAAGATCTCCTCTGAGAGACAAGTCCTTCCTCACCTTCACACAGGGGGATAACCAGATACCCAAATGGCTCTGGTATTCTCTTCAGACATGTTCCCCTCCGAAAAAGCGGCACTGTGTTTAGGTGCACAGCTGTACAAGCCTGCATACGTTAAATATTTAACTGAGACTTGAGTTGTAAAAGAGCATGTAAGCCCTAAATACTTTTAAGAAATGCGTTTCACTGAGACTTTAAAATTCTGTTTCGTTGACATTTATGACATTATGCAAATTACTGCAATAGCAACTTAATATAAAAGTCTGGGGTTTGGTTTTGGCAGTTTTAGGCATTGGGTTTGGGTTGTTTTGCTTTTAAACTAGTGCTACATTTATTCCCATTGACATTAGGTATGATCCCACTGAAAAGCCTGATCCTGCTACTCTGCAAATTATTGAAACCCATGACATTTGTCTGTTTGTGAGGAAGCCTGACCAGCACATTGAGGCAGAGCTTGCAGCCATTCCTCCTTTAGCAGTACGGTGTTCACTGAAGGATGTTGTTCCCAAAAATGAAGTAAGTACAAACTGCTTGAAGTATTTTAAGAGCTTCTTCATAAGATTTCTGTTAAAGAATTTAAATGTGGAATTTAAAATGATGTTATTCCAGTGTAAACAGAAGGAAACTCAAGAGTACAGGGTGTATTTTTTTAAAGTTAAATTCTCTTGTAAAAATCTCTTGTAAAAAGATATGTTGCATTGTTTTCATTGGAAAAGAAACGAGCTTATAGCAGTCTGCCTGTGAGACTACAAATGGATAATTTCAGGCTTAAATCTCACTGCTCGTGCTTGTGGCGTGTTCATTTGTGAAGTTTAAAAATTAACTGCAAAATTGATCCTCTTATTTTGTGTCTAACTATGCAAGTAGTAACTTTCAAAAGTTGTCCAAAGAAAGAACAAATGGCTTCTTAAAACTTTAAGAGGATCTCTTCAGAGATGATACTTCTTACTCTAAAATTTTTGCCACTATTTTAAAGTGTTATTTATTCTCTCAGTATAACCACAAATAAAGTACTGTCAACCTTTACTCCATTACAAAAAAAAGCATATATATTGCAGTATTATTTTCTTCAGCATTCAGTTTTTGTTAGGCTTGCTTTATTCTTGCCACATTCACATGGAAATGAACTAAGTCCAATACAGCTGTGCATTTCTGACAGTATTAACAGTTGGTCAGTTTTGAGGGGCTTTTACCAGTCTGATGTTGACTGAAATAACTTCAAATAGGAAAGTTCTGGAGCAATTTTCGCAAGTGTAGATAAAATGCCTTCCTTATATGTGCATTCATTTTTTTCTGTGCCTAAAAGGCACATATTTGCAGTATCAAATGAGACATGCATGAACTTGATCCCAGAGAAATAAATTCAGACAGACTTTTTCAAGGTGGATAAAATGTTACACAGGATGCTATGGAGAGCAGCAGTGTGTAAATTGATTAAATCACATTGTGCATTTGTTTAAATTCACAAGATGACAAACTTAGATTTCTGCTCTCTCAGTTCATGTGAGAGTCATGAAATGAAACAGATGAGGTGATTCTGGTTTACATATCAAAACAGTCTGAGAGGATCTTCAGAGGAAACATGGTGGAAACTGCAATCCTTTGATCTGATTCAGTTTTATACAGTTTAATACACATACTAATCCATAATAAAAGAACCCTATTCAGTGCCATCCTGCCTATGGACTAGACAAGTCTGACCATGTTCAGTATTTAGTCTGTTCAGATGCATCTGTGCTCTCTTCCTTGCATTTATTTTATTTTTAATTACAGTTTGTATTTTTTTTGTTTTAATGTTCTCTGACATCCTCAGTAACTTTTTCTTTCTAATACAGGATGAAGGTTGGGGAGAGGAGGCAAAGACAAAATTTTTAGAAATGGTAAATAATAAAGTTGTTTCAATGATGGTGTTTAGAGAAGAGGATGGTGTTCTCATTGTGGATTTAAGAAAACCTCCATTTAATGAAATAAACAGTAACATACCACTGTCTCTCAAGGATGCATTGGTTTTCTTGGATTTGGCAAGGTATGTGTCCTCCTTTGGTTCATACTCCTGTATGCTGTAACAGAGAACAGAATGATGCTTACCAAATGAAGTTTACTAAGCTGGTTGCTTTTGCAGTGCTCCATATATCAATGTGTGATGTATTGACCTTCAGCAGTGTCTGTTGATTTCCTTTTTTCACCCTTACCAATAAGCCCCATGCTATACTCATTTGCAATAGTCAGGCTTCATTTAGATAAGGAGCTTTATTTTAGAAAATGGCAAAATATATATTTCTGTACAAATTTTAAATAACAGGGAGTCTAAATGAGAAGCCGTTGGTGTCTATCACAGACAGAAAACCACACAGAAATGAGCCTGGCATCTGCTTGATTTGGCTGGTAGGCAATGGGAAAAGCATTACAGATAATTGGCTGCACCACTTGCAAGAAGGAAAGTTTAGGCTATACATATAAGTATGAATCAAGGAATTTTTAAAAGATCATTTTGTGGTTCTTTAATGAGAAATTTGACATTTGAGTATAGAAGGGTTCATTTGCAGTTAATTTTGACTTTATTCAAAATTTTGCTTTGTTTAGGTTTAAATTACAGCTTCCCTGTCAGTTAGAAAATTACAGCATATCTCACTACAGTCCACCAAATATTCCACAGGAAGGAGAAGAGGTCTTTGTTGTGGTTTGTCACATTAATAGTCCAAGCGATTTCTATCTCTGCTTGGTAAGTTTAGAAATAAAGTCTGTTTGGATGAAACTATGAATAAACATTTTAATGTTGAGCTGTTTATAGTTTACATTAAATAAGCTACAACTTTTGTTTGGATCTGTTACTTGACTTGTTACCAGTGATAGGATTCCTAGAATTAATAGGTGAGATTAATTCCAGCAGTCCTTGATTCAGCCTAGTTAAATTCCAAGAATTCTTAAAATCCCATAAAGTTTTTCAGTTATGTAACATGATGAATTCCTTTGTGGGTGTGCAGTATTTTACTGGTTAGAATGGTGATTGAACAGGGCACTGTTCAATAACTGTTAGGCTCTTTAATTCACTTTATGTATTCATGACCACTTTAATTTTGGAGGGAAGGCTGGGAAGTACAGTATTAGAAAAAAAATATCCCTTTAAAGAGAAAAAAATGCCATTAAAAAAGAACATCTGCTGTGTATGTGTGGTTTTTTGTTTTTATTTCAGAGAGAGAATGCGGAATCTTTAGCTCTTCTAGAGAAAATTCAGGAGATATATAAAAAAGAGAACGGCAAAAACATGGAAATTTTCTGCCCAGTTGAAGGCCAAGCCTGCATTGCAAAACAGGAGGATGGGAATTGGTACAGAGCACAGATTATAGGTGGAGTATTGATTCTTTAGCTCTAATGCTAGGTTACGAGATGAGGTGGTAGGTCAGAGTCACACACTGGGTATGAGCAGTAACATCCGGCCAGTATTTTCAGTAGGAATTACGGTGCTACCAGGTAACTATATAAATACTAATAAGTACTAAGTACTAATTCATATTCTTTTGTTGTTAATAGACTGGTTTATACAGCTGTTCTTTTTTAAGTAGAGATGCAACATATTCTGTTTTCTACAGATTATTGACATTCTATTACGTAATTATTTAAAGTAGTATTTCTCTTATTATTACAGTTTAAACTGCAGCTTTGGCTATTCCAGCCAACCTGTGAGTGTATCTGGTGTTGATGTATCATTCTCTGTAGTAATTCCAAAGGGAATGGGGAGGTTGTGCTTGCGCTGAGTCTGTGTTGCCTGTGTGTGGGCAGTGTAGCATGTCTGTGCTTACATGTTTACTTGGCGTGTGTTCAGTGTGCCAGTGTCTCACAAAGGGGGCCAAACTGCCAGGGCTGTCATTTCAGGGACCTGAAAGAGCTGGCTCCTAAAGAATATTCATTTTGATGGGGCTATAAAAATTTTTAAAAATGTATACCAGATCGTCATATGGCACAAATGTGAGGTCTGCTCTGAAATTCTGGTTCTTTAACCTGTATCAAATACTAATTTTTTGTTAAAATAACTTGGCTTGTTTTCCTTGAAGGGCTGCCAAGTTGTCAGGAAGTTGTGGTAAAGTACGTTGACTATGGCAACATTGCTAACTTAACTAACAAAGACATACGCAGAGTGAAACAGGAGTTTCTGAGCTTTCCTGAAAAGGTAAATGCCTGGACTGAACACTCAAAATTAACAGCATCTCAGTGAATGAGAGGGGAAAGAAAGAGATGTTCATCTTTTGAAATATGTAAAATAAAATGTTAAGGAACTTCCTTTTTGCCCACCATTATGAAGTGTCTCCATGTTTTGGGTGTATACTGAAAACTCTTAATTTTTTTAGCTCTTTTAGATGTAAATTAAATCTAGTGCTGCTCTGCAGTATACATACTGCAGAAGAGGTATATATACAATGTGTATATACATATGTACTTAATTCACTTAAATTAATTTCCGTAATAAGCCAAACGAATTTTTGCATTCTTTCCCTTTTAAATGATATTTTTGTAATAAGGGTTTTTAAAATATATTTTTGTTTGATTTATAGCATTTAAAATTTGTTGGTTTTCTAACTTGAGGAATGGTTGGAGTGTCCCCCTTTTGACAAGGAGCAAAACTTGACTGGGAAAGAAAATGGCAGAGTGTTTCTGTCAAATAAAAAAATGCACATAAATGGAAATAATTTTTTTCTTTGCTATTCACTTGATAATTTTGGTTACCAATCGCAGTTACACTGAACTTTGAAATTTCATCTGTTGATGGGGTGGTTTTTAACTAATTGAAGGCATCAGTAGGCTTTTTTTTATAGAAGTGCAGTAGTCTTTAGAGATCTCTTATGCCTTACCATAAATGGAGGCAGAGATTTAAACTCTGTATTTCAGCAAGATCATCTCTGAATGTGAGGTTCATGCTCAGCTGTGGAGAAGGGAGGGATCATTTTGAACTGAACCAGATTGTGGCAATGTGGAGCCAGAAGCCAAGATTGTGCTGTCTTGTATGAGTGCAAAGCCTGTGATTCAGCTGTAATGAGATGGTCTTGATCTGTATGTGATGTTAGTTGCATAATGTTGAGTTATTCTTCAGGCAATCAGGTGTAGGCTGGCTTGCATTGAGCCATTCAAAGGGGCAAATGAATGGAACAGAAAAGCCAAAGAAAGATTTGAAGAAATGACTGAAGATAAGCTTATGTTGTGTTCAGTTATTGGTAAGTTATCAGGAGTGTGTTCATTTCTGTTTACATATTATTAAGTTGACTCAAATGTAGAAACAATCACTTTGATGTTTACACTAGTATTTATTTTAAATGGCTGTGTTCATACCTGGTAGAGATAGCCTGGAGTGAGAATATCTAAATTCTGTCCTCTGATTGGAGGAGGGGTAACAGATAAAACTTGCAACAAAAGTTCTGTTCGTATCTTGCCTTACCGACCACACCAGTGTTACGTGATATAAGTATTCTGGTTATTCAGATGGGCTTGTTTCCAAAAGTACTAGCTGTCCTTGATGTTTTCTGACTTCAGTGGTAGCTGGGAGTGTGATTGCTGCTGCTCTAAAATATTTCCAAAAAAGAGAAATAATTTCAGATAACATATATATGCGTTAGTAGGATTTTCTCTATACCCTATATTGTTCGTATGTAGCTACTTACTTTTCAGCCCTTGTGGAATGATGATTTGGAACCCATTTAATAAATGGAATTATGTGTGGCAGTTGGAGTTTTTATACAAAAGCATTTTGTGGATATTGCTGTATTTTAAGTTAATTTTATAGATACATGCAAAGCTTAAGCATCTGCATATTGTTGGTGTTCAGAATCAATTATTTTGTACATCAAATGTAATTTTGGAGATTTGTCTTTTAGTAGTATTTGTCATTCCTCTAAAACCATAGTCTTCATACTGTCATTGATTGGCACTAATTATGTTGATATTATTCATTCACAGAAATTTTAGATAATAATATCTTATCCATTGAACTCTTCAATGCCTCTGCTGATAATGGGAGAAAATTTAGTATTAACTGCCAGCTAGTTGAGGAAGACTTAGCATCCTACATACCTGGGTAAATACACTGTGCATAACTTTTAAAGTGTTTGGAAATGCAGAATTTGTATATTGAAACTGCTGGTGTTGGTGTGTCATCTCCAGTGGCTGGAATTTGCCACACCTGCAATAAATTAATTCTCAAATCACATTCATCAGCTGGTGTAATTTAGAGTGTGACTGCAGTTTGATAGTTGAATTCTCAAACTAAATCTTGACTAATATATTGAAGTTGTACCTGTGAAAAATTTGGAGATCAGATGTTTAGATCTTACTTGTAGTGTCCTGAAGTGCCAAATCTTCCCAAAGTGTTTACTGTTAAGGTTTCCATTCCCATGTAGTGAGGGAAAAAAATTGTGTCTTAAAACTGCAGCGAAGGTGAGTCATCTCTTTGAGAGGTCTGTTACTAGAAAACACTTGAGTAACCAGCTGTGACAGCAACAGAAGAGTTGGGAAGATAGCACAGTTGGGAATTGTGGTGGGGGAGATGAGGCTGATGAGGATATAACACTGCTGCATTTAATTTGCTGGCTTTTTACCAAGATAATCCATTGGCTGTATTCATGCAAATCTGTAGTTACTCTTTCATTAATAATCTTTGAATACGGATGGAAATATATCATTAAATGGGAAGTTTTCATTCCAAAAGGAGATTCCTGAATTTGCTTTTTTCAGGAGGAAGCATGTAAGTGGATTTTCTCTTAGCTCAGAAACATAACTAGGTCTTAGTGATACTCTAATACTGTCACAGTCACAATTTTTAGTAAGATTTTTGTAAGTTATGCAACCTGAACAGCTGAACTATTTTTATTCTGTCACAAAGATGTTTTGTTGTGTCCCATCTGTACTTAGATGCCTGCTTCCAGCCTTCAGTCAAGGGGGTATATTCCTTTAGCATAAGTTGCTGTGTAATATTTGATGCCTTGAATAAGGTGGGTTTTGTGATCTCTTGCTTACTCCCCCTTCTTTAGTTGCACTAGGGAGAAAAAAAACTTGAGCAAGAAATAAATAAAGACAGAAAACACCAAGTACTGTTGCAGGAAAAACAGACTTGATTTTACTTGGTTATTACTAATTCAGGCATTGGTACACAGAAGACAAACATTTATAGCACCTACCATCTCCCTTTCCCAGGGTCAAATTTATTCCAAGCACCTCTCTTTCCTCTCCTGCACTTGAGTTACACTCAGTCCATTCAGGGAGGCAGTGAGTGGTGCAGGGAGCCAGGGTCAGGACACAGCAGCTTATCCATGCTGCTCCTTCCTTCTTTTCTTCCTATGCTTTAGAATGGGCCCTCCACAGGCCTTTGTCCCTTATTTTGTGGGATAAAAGGCACACTCCAGATCTTCTGTTCTTATGATCTTGGTGTTCCCTCTGCTATCTCTTCTGTTCCCTGAATGTGCAAGGATGTGCCTTCTGAAGGGGAATAAAAATGTTACTACCACTAATGTTTCAGACCTAGCTCTTATAAATGTTTCTGTCTAAGTTACAACTCTTTCATGTTGAATAATTTCTGTCATTTTGTTATCGAGCTTTTTTCATTTTGTTTAAAATCTATTTAAACTTTCCATTCTAATTATTATATGCTCCTTACAGGTACACTGAAAGAACTGAAGTAAGGCCCAATGAAATATGGGATGATCCTCTAGAAGAAATTTCTAAAACCTCAGAAGCTTTCATTCCTACAGACACGGAACCTGTGGATGAAGGAGATTACAGATCACTTTGTAACAAGGAGTTACATGGGAGAGTTAGTCATGTTGTGTCTCCTAGTAAAATTTTTGTACAATTGCTGTCATCAGAAAGTATACTGAAAAGGTACTAAAATTCAAAGAACTTCCCTTCAGCTAAGGTGTTCCTATTACAAAGTGGTGAATTATAGTTAGAACAAACTCTGAGAGTTGCATTTGACTGTGTACTTCTTGAAGGCTGCTGACTTACTTGCCTTTGTTGAGGAAAGTATAAGGAGCAGAAGAGATGTTGGCACTCTATTGTGGCTTATTAATAGTGCTATTCCAAATTAAGTATATGATCGCACTCATACTTCAGATCAGTTTTATTGGGGCCTGATGAATGCAACACTGTCCAAAAATATTAAATCTTCATGTTCTGCCTTCTCTCCTTTCTGTTCCCTCATTAGAAATCTGGTTAAAAAAACCTGTATCCCAAGTCTTAGAACTTACTATTAGTAGTAGTAGCAGAGGGATTTTTCCAAGATGTTTCCAGTACCCTGTTAGGAAGTTTGACGATAATTTCTAGATATAGTATGTATCAGCCTGCTTTTGGTAGATATTCAGGTAGTCATGCCTACTCTTTGAAGATAGTTAAGAGTGTGTCATGGTTTAGTCCAAGTTGCTTATTTATTTATTTATCTTTTCATCTTCCTGGCTGTAACTACCTAGAGTTCCATTTATGTAGTCATGACATTGAGTAGACTTTCAAGCTGTCAAGAGAAAACCATGTAGTTTTCAAAGAGTGCCACATAAAGCGCTGAGGGTGGCTTCCTTCAATTCCAGTGTCTAAGTTAACATGATAGGTTTACAGGCTTCTAATCAGCATGCATGTGTTTTGTGACTTCATGATAACATATCATGAAGAAAAACTGCAATACTGTACATCTGTTAAAACTGTAAATCGTAATTGTATGCTAGTGAAACAATGACTGAATAAACCCTTTATTTACTGCATTAGATTTCATCTCTAGAAAAGAGGTTTTTCGAATGTTAGTTTACAGGAGGAGATGGCTTCCTTCTACAAAGAATCCCAGCCAGAGTCTGTGAAGTGGGAGAGTGAAATGCACTGTGCTGTTTACTTACATGATGTGGGACAGTGGCAAAGAGGTCAGATCAGCAGGATTGTCTCTCAAACAACTGCAGAGGTAAAGCTCTTATCGTAACAGGGTTTGTACCTTTATTTCTAAACTTGCAAGGGTTCACTGAATAAAATAAGGTCAAACCTTTGTTTCTTCTGTGTTAATATTTTCTCACAGAGTCTTTTGCTTTTGAGAGTTTAAGTCATGCTGTACATTGCTGCACATCAGTTGACTGTTTTGTCAAAGCTCAGGTGCCTTTAGCAGGGAATGTGGTAGTTGAGGAAAGCTCATGAGATTGACTCTTTATTTACACTGTCCTTGGAACACAGCAGAGATTCCCAAGCTATAGTCTAACAATTCCTTTTAGATTCCAGTAGGTGTGTGAAACTGAGGGTCACAGTCGTTCAAACTTAATGATCCTTGCTAAAAGATGGAGCCAGTTGAAGCAAGTGCAACACCACAGGAACACATGTAGTTATGCAGTTGGATGAACCCTAAACTGATGGAGATGCACCGTGCCATGTAGCTGTAACATTTTCCACAGTAAGCTCACACAGTGCTGCTTGAAACATGCATTTTGTTTCAAGCCAATTTGAAAATAATGAGCACCAGAAAAAGCATTTTGTGACTAGATACTTGTGTGTCTCCAAAGTAAGAGTGGCTTTTTGATCAAACTGAAAATCCAGGACTGGATTGCTATTGGTTTTTTTCCGCCATCATCTCGTCGTGCCCAGTGTCTTCTTAGTAGGAAGCAGAAATGGGATTTTGTATATCTCCGGTTGGCATCATCTGTTTCCTGCACCTAAGAGCCTTCAAACAGCTATTTAACCCCATCAGAATAAAAAGCAAGGGGTGGAGGAAGGCTATTTCAGTGTTTCTTGGTTTACCAAGAAGTCAGGAAAACACTTAAACCCTCTTTGAGCACATTTGTATGATTTGCCCCTTTGCTATGCTATGGCAGTTGCTTGAGTTGTGATGAAGTATTTCAGTGCAAAAGGCATTTGTTAAATCCCAGTAATGTTTGCAATTTTTTAACCTCCTCAGGGATGCTATTTCTTAAAGGTGACAGTGAAGGAGGGGGTTTTTTTTCTGTTCTGTTGTTTTTGCCTGTAACAGGTACTACTTTATGATTCTGGGGCTGAAAAAACAGTGGAGGTCAGCTGTCTAAGAAAACTTGAGGAAAACATGAAGACCATTAAGACATTAGCAATAGAATGTTCACTGACAGAAATAAGGTAGCCTTTCCCTTATACTGGGTGGCAGCATTAGAGACTAATAATGACACACCTTTGTTAGCAGTGATTATCTAAGATTTGGATGTGGTTTGCTTTTTGAATAAAGAAATGGGGTGGTTGATTTAATAAAGGTTTGGAGTTTTTTCTAAGGGTTATACTGTATTACAGTAAAGCAGAAACTCTGCTGTAAAAATAAGTAATATTTATAGGTTGAGTTACAAAATAACAGATTTCATTGAATATTCTTTTTCCTTGGCTCAGAATTTGAGATGAATTTGATCTCATGAAACTGTACAGAAGGTCTCTTTTCTAGACTGTTGTGACAGGTGTCATAACTTCTAGAACTCATGATCCTCGTCATTTTGAAGTTCTGGGCTTATATTTTTTAATTTTTCCAGTTGTAGAAATCCAGAAATTAATAATGATATCATGTTGCTCTTGACTGTAGTAGAGTTTTTTTTTTTCTGTAACGCTTTAGGCAATTAAAAAAAAAAGCCAAGTTTTTAGTAAAGAGGAAGAGTTGGTGGTTATGCTCAGGAGGTGACAACTTCTTTTGTACCTAGAGATTATCATTTCTTCTGTGTTAGACCCACAGGGGGAAGCACACAGTGGACAGCAACAGTGTGTGAACACTTATCCTATTACCTAACTGGAGCACAAGTGAAAATAGTCATACAGGTTTGTAATCAAAACTGGTGGTATTTATAAAATTTCTGTCAGGCTGTCTGCTAATTCGTGATTTTTTTTCTGAATATTGTACCTTTCCAAAAGTCATGAATAGCGCTGTTTGCTCTAGGGAAAAAGGTGCTTTTTCTTCTTTCTGCTTTACCTTTGTTATTCACTGGAGCATTAGAGCAGTTGACTACCCAGTGTAGAGAGAACTTCATCTTTGCTGTATTTGACTACTGAAGATTAATAGGTGTATCTTCGGGGTCTTCAGATGCTGACAGCCTTTATGGACAGATAAGCAAGCTCAGGTTCTTGATGGCAATGACTTCAGCAGCTACTATGTTACTTTTCAAGCCTCAGAGACTGAAAGCATTAATCCAGTGCTGTATGAATATCATTAGTAATTGTTCTCTTCTGTGGTTTAAAAGAAAAAAAAAAACCAGGATTATTAGAAGGGTTTGATTTGTTCAGTATCTGTTGGCAGCTGCCAGTGGTATTTTATAGTGTGTGTGGAAAAAAAAGCAGTGATGAGAGAAGTTATTTATGCATGGGTTTAAATGCTGGAAAACAAGTGTTTGGCACTTGATTCTATTAAAATAGCCAAGGGAAAAAGCGATTTTTTTATTCTATAACTCTTTCTTAGTGTCATATGTAGAACAGTTGGTAAAACTGTTGGAACTGTCATATGGATTAAATAAATTTGTCTTCTCATGTGGGCATCAGTTGTTCAAGGATGTCTGATTGGCAGTCAGTACCAATAAAATGAAAAATATGCCTGTTGTTTAGAGGAAATGCGTATTTGTAATTTGTTGTCCAGCTCTCCCCTTTTTTCCAGGAAAATGATAAGAGTTGTGCATTGCCTGTGAAAATTCTTTGCAAAGATGAAACAGGAAAAATGACTGATACTTCTGAATACCTTATTAAACAGGGTTTGGCCCTTAGAAACAGAAGGTTTGGATACTTTTATATTCTCTAAGATTCTGATGTTCATATTTGACCAAACAATTAAGTAAATCAAAAAATTTGGATTGTGTTCTACAGTTCTAGCAACAGAACTCCCATCTTCAGTGGACTTACTTGAGTATAATGTTACTTATTGTATCCATGGCACATTTCAGTTCTGTAGGCTTGTAGATGACATGCTTTGGCGCTTCTGTGTGTTTGGTTTTGTTATTTGTGTGCTTCTGTGTGTTTGGTTTTGTTATTTGTGTTATTTTGTAGTTTTGCACTTTTCAAGTTCTTTGTCAGTTAATATATTGATATTTGATTGAATCTTCTAGATTCAATGGGGCTTGTTTAGTCTCAAAGGAACATCTTGAAGTACATATCAAGCAGGAGAGCCCACAGCTGGATGGTTGTAATTCCAAAATTACATGTGGAAGAAACAGGACTGTTCCAGAGGAAAATAGTAGTATTTCAGAGGGTGAACAAAAATTACTCAAAACATCCAAGCTTCATTCAGGAATGGATGAAGTATATAAATCTCCCATTGTTCCTGAAGCAAGAATTTTCCAGGCTATAGTGAGTTGTATTGGAAGTGATGGAACTATTTATATAATACCAAAATCATTTGGTGAGTTTACACAGAAGAAAATACATTTATGAGTCTGAGTGCCCTTGGGTATCAGAATGTGTACTAGAACACCTGTACATGTTCACATGTTCACTGTTCTGAGTTTGTCCTCCTGGGGAGGTGATGTCCTTTGGTGTGAGGGGCAAAGGTTTTCTCTGTCCTTAAATCAGCTTTCCTATCCTTCCACCCTCCCAAGAAATCCTAAAACCCCAAGCACTTGGATGGGCAGGTACTTGCCTTTCTCCTCTAGGCTGTAATGGATGAAGCAGCAAGTGCTTTATTTTGTATTGTTGACTGATAAAGTAAATGTAGTGATTTACTTCAAAGTGATGAAGTTACAGTCATAAAGATTCTTGGAAGTTAGCTTGGTTCTCAGACACTGCTGGGTTTTTTTCCTTCAGTTTAAGCTCAATACACAGTTTCTTCAGACCCTTTATTTGCCTTGTGGTACATTGTATAGCTCACAATGTTTTCTGTTTCTATTGTTTGAAAGAGGTTCCTTTTCTTCTGGCAGATGCAGCGTCCCTCCTCAGTTACATGTTAGGATATTTTGCTTTAGAGAAACATTTACATATGAGAACATCATTTCTTTCTTTTTTAACTACTAGATTATGTAACTATTTTTATTCATAAAACTTTGACATTCAAAGTACAGTAACCTCACTTGTACAAGAGTGTGTATTCCTCCTGCAGTTCATGCTGTAGGCTGTACCCAGGTTCTTCTGGATACCTCTTCTGTGTTGTTTCATGGTGTCCTACCAGAGAAACACTGGTCTGGGACTTGTTGTCTTCTTCATGCTTTGTTTGGCTCTGATATTAGTGCTGCCCTAAGTATCAGTTACAAAATTTATAGACTCTTCTATAAGTTCTTCTGTGATTAGAATTCAGAATTGCCAATGGCGTCAGAATTGGAAATGCAGTTTACTGTTTAGGTAATAAATCTTCTGCATGTACTAGATATTGAACATACATATTGTATCAGTGATGGAAAATATATTTGGGAGCTGCACACGTCTTCATACGTGTCTTCACCTGAATCTGATGGGGTTTAGTGATGGAAAGTAGTGTATTATTTTACATTATTAGTAGTACATTATTAGTACATTATTTTACATGAATGTTAGGGATTATTTTTAATTTATTTTTATTTCACCCCCTCTCCCAAGAAACTGCACTAAACAAATTGATGGCTGAAATACAAAATACCTTCAAAGGCCTTGGTCTCCTGATACCCTACTGCTGGAAAAAGGGAGAAGCCTGTGTTGTAAGAGGATCAGATACTGTGTGGTATCGAGCCAAAATTATAGAAGTCAGCGGTAGTATTCTCCAGGTAAGTTTGATTGTATGGCGGCAAGGGGGGAGGGTGTATGTGTATCTGCATCTGTGTGTTTAAAAAAGGTATACAATCCAATCCTCTAAAATAAATAATGGATTCCACATTTTTTCTTTTGGGTGACCGACTGTCCAGATGTTCATTCTGCTTAAAAGTTGATTACCGTCCTCTTTTTACGTTTATTTTAAAGATGAAATCTGTCTACTTATTTCAGTTTTCACAATTTTTCCTGTAGTTTCCCTAGTAATGATAAGTTTTATTAAATAAAAAGCTGCTCTTGATCTCCTGTAAGTAATCCCTTTTAGGTTTTTTTATTTTACTGTTCTTACCATATATAGAATGCTTTTAAAACAATCAGGTTTAGCATCCCACACCTGCCCTATCTCCACCCAAAAAGTATTGGCTGTCTGTTTTGAACTCTTTCTGTTGCACAGGTGTAGAGCTTCTTCTCATTAGCAGTTAATCTTACATAAGCTCTTGAGTCTGCTCATGATTTTTGAATGCAGATTTGCAAAATATATCCTAGTTGATGAATTTTTTTTACTTTCAGTTTTAAACTGTTTTAGTTACTTCACAGAAGGTAGGAATTTTTGCAAGAGAATTTTGCAAACTGAATTTCTAGTCTGCCATACCATGTTTTTAATCCTTTCTTGCTTTTCCACTTTGTCACATCACCTACTTACCATCAAACCATTAATTTTTTTCCTCAATAAAAGTAATGCTGTAAATTCCCTTACTAAACTTCATGCAGAAACTAGGAATTATTTCAGGAAAGCTTTGCATTTCCCACAGGTACAGTACGTAGATCGTGGTTACATAGAGAGCATTCCTCAGTGTCACCTGTATCCAACTACATTTTACACTGGCGTTCCTCCATTTTGCATCCCATGTCAGCTCTACAAGACGCTGCCGGTGAGTAGTGGCACATCTGTGTGTTAGTAGGTGGTTACTCAAATCAATACTCTGCTCAGTCAGAAAGGATGAGAGTGTTTGTTGTTATCTTCTCTTGCCTGCAAGGATTCAGAGAAGAGATGATGAGGTCCTTATCAGGACCCCACAGATTTGCTTTATGAGGGGACCATGCTAAAGGTAGCTGGCAGTGAAGTTAAACCTTTGTGAGACAGCCCACTGCAAGGTTGGCAGGGGGACACTCTGAAATGATAATTCATTTTGCAATAGCAGCAAAAAAATGTCCTGGGTTCCTTGATGCGGAATGGCCATATAGTCTGAAATTTTCAAGTCCTGCCAAACTGTGTTTCTAACATTCTGAACTTTGCTGTGTAGGATACTATCTGAACTAATACAGATTAATTGTTTTAGGTGTTTTTGTCAGTAAGTAATCGGTGTGTAAATAAAACATCTTCACATACCATCACACCTTACTTACTCTGAATGGTGCACTTAGCAGAAGTGAGTTACTGAAATCACCAGCTTGCTTTTATTGCTAGAAGCAGTTAAACTGATAGAGTAAGGAAGGCTGCAGCTCCAGCAGGGCTGGTGGGGTAGGGGGTTGTCTGCAATGTGTGAGGCAGGGACAGGTGGCAGACTTGCCAGCGAAAGGTAGCAGGATAGGAAGGGTAGCCCAGGTAGGAAACCTCGTGCAGCAGGTGGTGAGAGGCCTGTGTAGCATCAGGGAGGCTGGGGAGGAGTTGGAGAGCTGATGACAAGTGCAGTCTGCAGTGGACCCGCAGCCAAACAGCCAGAAACCCTCCCAGCAGTACGGGTAGAAGAGAAAAGGGGCAGTAATGCATAGGAATGGAACCTTGCAATGGCAAGCACCTGCAAGAAGAAGGGATTTTCCCCAGAGTGTGAGGTGCACTTGCAGCACTGCTTTGTCGCTCTGCAGGCTGATGAAGACAGAGCTGCCACATCAGCAGAGAAGCCAGGGCTGAGGAGGCCAGACCCTGCTCCCCATGTATCCCCCAGTGCAGCTGACAAGGCAGTGGGGGTAGGAGTGGGTGGATGGTCCCTTCCGAGAGGGTTGGGGAACCCATGTGCTGACCCCACACTCTATAGAGAGGGATGGTGCTCCTGCCTATTTGTATCAGGGATATCACTGGTACAGCCTATTCATTGTTAATGCCGTGGGTTATCTACTGCTGTTGGCACCAGGGATACTCAGACTGTTCCTGGCTGGATCTGCAGGAGTTGTAGATCTCAAGAGTGTTGGTAAGGATCTGTGGACTGCTGGTAGTTTTTTCATCAGTCCTGTCTCTGAGGGAAGGGGTTTGAGAGGTTCTGTCCAGTCTGGTGAGTTAAGAAATCATGACAGGACTGTTGCCACAGCCTGTGGTTGGGCTGCTTGGGTGATGGCACTTCCTTTGAGGTGCCTGGTGTGCTGGGGCCCTGTGGGGCCCATCTCTCAGAAAAGGGGAGGAGCATCTTTGGTCCGTAGGCATGCCAAGCCTGGAGAGGGATCTCAGGTCAGCAGGAGAGCACCTGAAGAGCAGCACCTGTGGGAGCAAGTCCAGGGAAGGGCAGTGAAGATCAGGAGGCTGGAGCCCCTCTCCTGTGAAGACAGGCTGAGAGAATTGGGGCTTTTCATCCTGGAGAAGAGAAGGCTCCAGGGAGCCCTTCAGCACCTTCCAGTACCTAAAGGGAGTTAGTTACAAGAGAGCTGGGGAGGGACTCCTTACAAGGTCATGGAGTGATGATAGGACAAGGGGGAATATCTTCAAACTGACAGAGGGCAGGTTTGGATTTCACACTAGGAGGAAAACCTTCACTACAAGGGTGGCAAGACATGGGAACAGGCTGCCCAGGGATGTTGATGCCCCATCCCTAAAGTGTTTAGGGCCAGGTTGGAGGGGGCTTGGAGCAACCTGGTCTAGTGGAATGTGCCCCTGCCCCACAGCACGAGGGTTGAAACTGGATCTTTAAGGTCCTTTCCAACCCAAACCAGTCTATGATTCTATGAAGGACAGGCTTGTAAGCATACAGGTTGGAAAGCAAACGGATAGAGCAGAGAATAAAAGGAAATATTTACGGTTTTATGTTTTATCTTAGATTCTGTAATTCTTTGGATTATGCTTCAGATAATTTTGTACTCATACATTATTGTGTTGTGTACATAGAGTACATAGTATTGGTATGGTAGTGCAAGCAGCATCTCTCTAAACTGTTTCAGGAATTGAAAAGTGTGGGTTGCATCGTCACATAAATTTTGATGCACCAAATAGCAGATAGTATTTAAATCATTGTAAATAAATGAAACTAATGATGTGTGTTTTCAAGTCAGATTTTTTTTTTATGGTAGTCATGTATTTTCTTCTATCCTAAGAGTAGGAAGAATATTAGTTGTTAGCATCTTAATGTGTGAGTTTCTTGCTTTTCCCCAAATAGATTGGAAATTTTTGGCAGCAGGATGCAGTAGACTACCTTCAAGAACTTTTGAAAAATGAAGAGGTTGAAATTCATGTTGAGGTAGCCTAATTTATTCATAGATGTGGAATGAAGCGAAACTTTTGTTGTCTTTTAACTATCATTAAGAATGGTACATGAAGGAGTATAGCAGTAAATGTATTTCTTAGACAAAACAGAAACCACAACTAAACTTACTTCTCCTGTGACTTTACCTTTATTATAGTTTTCAGGCCTTAAATATTTGAGTTAGTCCTTTTTTTGTACCCTGTTCATATTGAGCTATCATTCTGATAGATATCCTACCTATCAGCAGCATAAATTGTTCTAAATTCTATTTTAAGTGATAAAATTCTGACATAAGTAAGTATGGATGTGCCTAAATTTATTTACTAAACTTATAGGGAAGCACATCATCTGTATTGTCTGAAAACAAGCCATTTCAGACAGTTTAATGGTAAATTGTGAAGGAAAAGGGTTTGAGTGAGCAAACATGGGATAATATTTCAGTGTTAGAATAAGCAATTGGTGCTGTCACACCAGGAGAGATATTCCCATTTGTGTTATAACTGATGTTAATAGGCATCTTGGTCTCGTATCTTTGATTGTTACATCAACATGAGAGGTTTGAATTTCTTGGTCACTATTTCTAAAACCTCAGTCCCAGTATTACTGACACAATCTTGTTTTGTCCTCTGTGAATAGGAATTACCAGATAACCCATGGGGCAAGTTGTCCATCAGCCTGTATTTTGGGGGGATGTCGCTTTCGTCCTTCATGGCATACCAGAACTACTGTGTAGCTGAAGATGGCCACGACATGCAAAAGCTGGTGAGACTTGTCTCTGTGTGTGTGTGTCCCTTTTGCTGTTGCTGTTCTAACATTGGAAAGATTTTCTGTTGCTTGTTGTGACCTCGGAGGATTTGTTACGTTTTAAATATTTGTGTGGTTTTGTGCTGTAAGCAGCAGTGGGACTGAGTACATAGATCTGCAGCAGAGCAAGGGGAGCTACAATGTGCTGATAAAACTCTGTGGAGCAGCAAATTGCCAAGAGTTTGTTCATGGACTATAATGAAAAGAGTTTTTTGCACTTCCATTTAAAGTCTGACTTTTTTTTGTGTTCCTCTGAAACACTAGGAATAAGGTAATACTTTTATCACTCGAAGGGATTAGTTATTCATGGAAATATATCCAAGGATAGAGTAAACTAAATCAAGTATTTAATCATAAATCCAGTGATTTATAGGGGAGTTACCTAGGTTCTTTATTCTAAGAGTCAGGACACTTACCTGGTGTTCTGTAGGGGAGGATTGAAGTTTCCACCTAACTCCATTGTCTTAACAAAAAAACCCTGTACACAAGTAATTTCTCTGTATTCATTTTAATTTTTTTGTTCCTTGAAATCTGAGGATCGTGTTACTGAAATTTCTAAGACTTTATTATTGTATTTTTCTCTTAATTCTGTTTAAGTCTGCCAATATACTTTTCTTTCCAACATACATCTTTGCTTCAGAAGACAGTTTTCCAGTACAGAGTCTGCTGCTGTCACTGCTGGTGCAAGGCTTGAGTTGTCTGCCAGTGGGCTCATGATGCATTTAGAAAAATCTCTCAGTGTATATTAGAACTGAGTAACCATGGAAAACCTAATTGTAAATCAGTCTCTTGATGCATTTTCATGAAGTCAGCACAACACGCGGCTTTCGGCAATCTACATGTGGATCTGGAAGTTAGATTTGTACCTTTAACACCAAAATTAAATTAAATTTGGAAAACAAAAATAAAACTGTGTGAGCAGGTTGTGAGCAAGAAGCATTCAGAAAGCCCAAAGTGCTTTCCTCAAGGAGTAATAGCATTAAGCAGATCCATTCCAGGAATAAGTGACTCAGAACAATTTGTAAGAAAACGGGCATCAGAAGTGTTCAGTTGTAGACCAGAAAAGAAGCAAAGCGTCCAGAACTTGAGCTGATCCTCAGGAACAGCAGAAGTGGGAAGCAAGCAGCTCTGAACACATTAAAATATAATCAGCTCTGGTTTTAGCTGTAGACTCAGCAGCCATGCTCACAAGACAGCTAAAGTGCATTATTTTTATGTCAAGTGTAACCATTATGTATTTTATTCTGTAGTTTTGTAACTTTATTCCACAGCTTCAGATCTGTGATTTGGGGTGAGTTAAGCTGATAAGGACTTTATTCTGTTTGTGAGCCTTGCAACTGCTAACAGTGGCTTATGCAGAGCTCCCTGTACCCATTGCTGCAGTGTGTCACTGCCTTTGAGATGTGCGTGTGTTGAGCTGCAGAGATGAGATTAGGAGCTGGTCTTTGTTACTGTATGACAATCCTAGCTTAGGCATTAGCCTGAAAGATTCCTGGTATGGCAGTAGGATGTTGAAGAATGCATCAGAACCTCTAAGTGTGCTGAGCTTTACAGCAGCAACTCTCATTCCAGGTGTGTTTGTCCAGCTGTAGTCAGGTGGTTTCTGACTCACAGTGCTCCTGATAGTTTTGCAGAAATCTGGCATTCGGTTTGTGTGTCTATGACTTAGTTAGACACCCTTTCTTTACTTGTAGGAGTATGTACTTCGAATGGAAAAAATTCTTTTTTCTAAATTGTTTGAAGAGCATAATGATTTTTTTGTACTGCATCCTCTGTCAGATCCTGTAGAGGAAGGAAAGGGTCAAAGTGTTTCATTTTCCAGTTATATATGTTGCTCCTACTTTTCTGTTTTCTCGGGGCTTAATGAAAAGTGTTCATCAAGTAAATGTGTAAAAATGTGTTTTGGAGAAATTGTATGTTTTGTTATGCATCATGTTTTAAGTACAAGAAATAATAGGAACTCTCTTCATGACCTATGATCTAGCTGAGCTATATGCCATATATCCTTCTAAAAGTATAATTGAATGCACCAGGGTTTAGTTTTTGGTGAACCAAATGCAGTAATGACATGTAGACTGCAAACTAAAATACATGGTTCTAAAAGAAGATACTGGGTAAAAGTATCTTTCTTCTAAACAAAATGATTGGGCAGTGCTATGCTGCTGAGAAAAATCTGTATCTGTAGGATGCAATGTCGGTTTGTTTCATTAAGGACACACTGCTTATCGTTATTATACACCTTCTTAGGTATGACTTCTGGTTCCAAGGAGTTACCTAAGTTAGTTTCTATTTTGTTATTCAGTATGATGCTCAACTGAAGTCTGTCTTGGTCTAGGGAGTATTTGAAGGAGACCTTTCACCTTCATACCTGCTGCATCCACTGCCTGTTCCAGGAGAAATCTTTCCTGTCACAGTTACCCATGTGGTGTCCCCTAAGGAGGTGAGTGTGTCTGGTCAGCATCTCACATGCCACAGTCCTGTAGAGCTGGTGAAAAGGAAATCACAGCTGGCAATCTTAGAGCATTAGAGGCTGCAAAATCCTCCTGAACTGTTGGTGCAGGGGGTTGTGCAGGGCAGCTCTCCAAATGAACTTTTAGCTGAAATAGGTGGGGGCAGTGAAATACTAATCATTCATTTTCTCTAGAAAAATGAATTTAAAGAATGATGCTACTGCAGTCTGGTACTTAGCTTTTTTAATAAGAAAACAGTGGGAAATTCTGTGTAAGCCCACACAACTTCCTGGAGTTCTGCCCAGCCTCCCAGGCAAAAGGCTGAGTGTCATGTGCATTGATCAAATAAAAGATTCCTATGTGTACGTTGAAGGATGAAGTAGAGAAGAAAGGGGAGCAGGGTGGTGCTGAACCTTTCAAAGATGGGATTTGGATTAAAAGCAACCTTTTAATAATGGTTGGAATTCCTAGTTTCTAAATTACCTGCAAAAATAGTAACATCAGAGTCTTTTCTTTAAATAGATTTATATTTGTTTTGATTCTCCTGGGAACCTTACAAAACACTCTGCCACAGAGAGAGCTGCCAGCCATGACTCGGAGAGCCTTAATAAAGCCCTTAAGTGGTGCAATAAAATTGTAAAGACCCTTCCTCATCTAACAAACTTCGAAAAAGGTACGTTGTGTGTTTATTTTCCCTGTTGTTTCATGTGGATATTCAGAAATCCTGAGTTTCCTTTTCTATTTCTATGTATCTTTAAATAAAAGTTTTGGAGAGTAAGGAGTAATATCACGCTGTAATTACATGATACACTGTAATATATTTTTACTCTTCTATAAATGGAGGCTTTTGCTCCACTGGAAAACAATGGACAGAACTCAGACTTGTGATGCCTCTTATATGAACTGACTTCAGATCACATTTGGCAGTAATGAAACTTTTCCCTAAAGGCACCTGTCACTGAACTGTGAAAATTTTATTAGATATTCAGAAGACAAGTTACAGAAAATCATGTTATAAAGGTTTAGAAGTTGTGTGAGCCCTAAGGAGCACCACTTTAATGTCCACAGCTGTTGGGTCTAAGCTAACACAAGTATGGCTGTCTAAAACCTGGTGAAGAAAGCAGTCCTTGCTTGTACTTGATTCTGCCAACTCATAAAACTCTGGGTGAGGTTTTAGGCTTTATCTGCCTCCTGTCTTCCAGACTTATGTCTATTCACTTGGAGATCAGTCTGTTTACTAACTGGATTGTGCAGATGAGTCCAAGTTGGAACATTAAACTGTTTTGGATCACTATCTTTTCACCAAGCAATTTGCTGTTATTTCTCATCATTGGCACGTGAGGTGGAGAAACTTGACTTAAATTACATAGTGCTGATTGTGTTGGAGTTCAGAGAGAATTGGAGGATGCATGGAACAGAATTATAGTACAATTTTGATAAGGAAGAGGGGACTTAATCTTGGTTACAAAGTAAAGTGGATTTTCAAGGTCAGTTTGTACTGTACTGAGTACTCTGGGGTATTGTGTGATGGTTTTGGTTTTTTTCTTTCTTTTACAGAACTGCCTTGCCTTGCAGAATATCTGGATGGTTTATGGTATAGAGCAAAGCTCCTCTCTATTACACAGCTTGTCCCTGTTCAGATTCTGGTTCAGTTTGTTGACTATGGTACTTACTTAGTTGCACCATCAAGCAGGTAATTAAGTAAGAAAAAATGCACTTAGATCATAAAATATGTACTTCTAAATAAATGTGTTACATTTATTATTAATTCTTATATAACTACACATACATATTTTACTATCATTTACTACTGAATTTCAGTTAGAGAGAAAATGGTTTGGCTGGTTAAATAATTTTTGTCTGGAAGATGTGGGATTTCTGCACCTGCTTCTCTGTTTCAGGTTGTTTTGAGAAGCCCATTATTATAATATCAGATTTCTCCATTATCTCCAATTACTTAACCTGTGAGTGGGCTCACGTTAATCTGCTTCTGCACCTGAGAACCTTACTCAAAATAAGGGCTGAGCCCTCCAGGTGTACAAACAAATCCCAATCCTGTGTGACTGTAGTCTACACAGAAGACAGCTGGGGAATAAACTAAGGGATAAGGGAGTATCTGAGTGGGACACACCCTGCTCTGCTTGTGTGGAAAATGGAAATTGAAATCCCTGTTCTGTGCAGTTCTGAGATGCTCTGGACTGGTTCTGTGCTGACACAGATGGCGGCTGAGTGTCTCAAACTTCCCAAGCTTTTAGGGTTCCTTAAGGCTATCTGATTTTCTCATATATATACATTTATATATATGGAGAGTACATAGTACTACAGTGCATATATAGAACCTATATATATAGTACATATATATACACACATGTACTGCTTAATCAGAATGACTTGCTCTCAAACTTATTGTGGAATGTACTCTTCCTTGCTGAAGATGATGCAGAAATGGGGATTTGAACAGGTTTTGTGCTTTACAGTCTGTTAGGGTCTTGGGAGACAGTGTCTTCCATTTCAGAGTTGCATTTCCTGCTCTGCTTCCCCATTCCCTTGTTTCTGGAATAGAAAGATCAAGAATGAGGAGATGATAATGTAAACCTCAGGTACCCATTTCCAGCAGTGTGTCTAGAGCACATTAAGGCCTGAAACATTTGGACCACAAAGGTTTGTGGAGCTACATTGTGATGGTCCACACTTGGATTCCTGTGCTCTGATGTGTTTGGCTCTTGGGGAGGGGTCTCTGATGCTGGGCTGCTTTTTGATAGTTCCTGTGCTGAGTCCTTCAGAGGGCCTAGCCATGCCTGAGGAATTGTTGGGTCTGATGTTGGCATGTTCCTGTTGCAATGGAACATGAAAGAAAGATGCTTCACTCTAGTCAGAAGGCAGTAGAAATCAGAAGGCTTTATTTACAATGCATTCAGCCCCTTAGTGTGCATGCTAAAAGGCATGTTACTGGTCCATAGGACTGACACTTCTCCCATTGGCTAAGTAACAGAAATAGCAAACATGTGGTGTTATGGGAAAGGAATATTGTTTACACAAGGTTGTTTTGGGAAAAGCTGTTGAAAAATTTCCCTTGAGAAGAGCTAGGTCTTCTCAAGCTCAGAAAATAGCCAGTCCATGTGTTCCCGTAGAGCAGGGACTCCAGTTCTGGTTCCCACACCATAAATGTGCTGTGTGAGCCACTCAGCCATCCCCACATCCCTCCTGGCAGGTGGATTGCTGGGGGCAAACACGTCTTATTTCGATTTCAGATTGCGTCACATACCTTGTCCTCTGCTGAAGTACCCAGTGCAAGCAGTACGAGTTCTGGTGGCTGGATTTAGACCTGCTTCAGATGACAAAAATGTAGAAAGAATTCCTTATTCCCCAGAATGGAGCTTGAAAGCATTGTGGGCCATGCTGGACTATGTTGAAGGAAAGCATCTCTCTGCCTCCATAATTGTAAGAAATGGCTTTTTTTTCTCCTAGTTCTTGCTGAGCCTAAAATTCTTATCAGCACTCTAATTTCTAAGTCTTTGTTTTACTGTGAACCCTCCTAGTTTAAAATTGAAAACCATTTACCATGAAGGAATGCCAAGAGAAAATGATATGGTGGTCTTAATTCTGGAATCATAAAGTTTCTGAGCATTCCTATTATTTTAAGACCAGTTTTCTTTACTTAAAAATAGAGATACTCTTTTTATATTCACAGTTCCATTTAGACAGTGAGTGCAGCCAGTAAAATCTTACACTGTCAGCTTGAGATTTAAATCTGTAACTGTCAACACTGTAAACTTTCAGACTCTTTCACCAGAGGTTACCATTTCTTTGTATGGAGATGACAAAAATCTGATTCATCTGAAGTTGATAGAAATGGGTCTTGCAGAGTTGGATGAGTGACATGTAAGTACAGTGACCATGAACTACAAATTCATACCATTGGGGAGGGGTGATTTCAGAAGTTTTAAGCCAAGTATAAACTGCCAATAATGTGGACAATTAGGGTTTATTTTAAAAAAAATCCCTTCTTTCCACACATCCATTCTATTACTGAAGTATTTAACATAAAGCAGAAAGCTGTTAATTTTTAACTTCTTCACATACCATTACTGAAACTCACAGTTTTAAGAACCTTACAGGTATGGAAACAGAGAACCCTAGGGTGGTATAAACAGCTTGTGCTGCCAGTAACTGTAGAAGGCAACTGGCAGAGGTGGCAGTGTACTCTGCCCAGACAATCAAAACTAGTCTTCTTTATTTTCTGCTTTTAATCTGTGTCAAGTGCTGGTGGTTCTCAGTGTTGCAGACATCCATGATAACATACTGGCATCCACATGTCTAGACTGTTTTTAATGAAGAACCATATGTGTTATCCACGGGGAATACCAGAGACTTGGATTTTCAGATTTCTCGGCCAACCCTGTTATGTCATATTTTTCCTTCCCATTTAATAAGCACTCTTCTAGCAGATGTGAACAGAAGATATTCCTAACACTTTGTAATATTGAAATGGTGAAACTATGTATCCACATCTTAAGTTTTTCTGGCCTTGGAGCCTTAAGTATTGTTCTGTTGATACACTTCTTGTAGGAGTGATGGAACTAAGGCATAGTGGTGAAGAATTAGATCAAAAGCTGATGCTGGGACCTTTGTTCTAGTATCTCATTAGAAGACTTGGAGGGAAGATGATAGTTTTATTATCGTGACATAACTCTTGTTTGTGTTTCAGGTTTATTTGGTGACAGACATCTCCACCCAGCACCAGACAGGAAGCCAACAGTGGGGGCTGCATTACTGTCTTTGTTCTGAAACATGTTTGCATTGTTGCTGGTTTCTGTTTTCACTTTCAGGTGGTGTTACATCTCTTTCACTTCAGAGTTTGGGAATAAACAGTTTGGTTAGCATGCACCTGAAAGCTTGTTTTCCTTTACTCCTACAGTATGTGAGGTTTTTTTGGGTGTCTCTTTGTTGTACTAAATCCTTTACCTGTAAAGCTCAGCCCTTCCCAGTCTCTCCAGTGAGAGCTTTGTCTAGAATATCGAGGGAAAGACTTTGTGATGTTTGTGTGTGATGAAGACTCCACAACTTCTCCAGGCAGCCAGTTCCTGGGCTCAGTCACCCTCCCAGTAAAGCAGCCTCTTGCTGTTCAGAGGGAACCTGGTGTGCTTCAGTCTGTGCTCATACACACGTCTCTTCCTTCAAGCTCCCAGGAAAGCAAGGGTCCAAAGCTGACCTCAGTGCCCAGGCACAATGGGACAAGCAGTAGAAGGATCCTGCCACACTTCCAATACACATTCTGGTGCTAACCAAACATGTCCTAGGTGCTGTTGCACATGCTCATTTTCAAAATGTTTTCATTTAAAAGAGACCCATCGCCCATCTTGAAAGCAGCTTAGCCCTGAGTTATGTAACAGCTGCTGTTTGAGCAATTTGACCCAAAAGGCCAGGACCTGGTAACTTTCTGGGTCTGAGCACAGTTTTCACTGCCACCTTGGGAGTAATAAGGAGCATAGACAGAGTAAGGACAGAGCTTGCCTCCTCTGAGGAGAAAAAGGTGAGGGGGCAGATAAGACAAGGAGAATAAAGTATCTACCTTTTGAGAGAAGGAAACAAATTTTTCAGCATGCACAAGAATGGAGGCTCAGAGCAGCCAGCCCAGCAGCAACCTTTTAGTAGAAGATATTGCAGAAATTTGAAAGCTTAAAAGTACTTGTTAGGTGGGAAAACTGGATGACTTTTGTTAATTTTCTGGTGTTTCTGAGTAGCTTGGAGAATGAACCTGTCCCCCAGTCTCACCTCTGTTAGCCCTGTAAGTACAGAGGAGCAGTTTATAGAACAGACACTGCAGTCTGCTAATGCTGTTGCCTCCTAACTCCAAGATGAAGAAAGATGATAAAGGAAAAAGAATACCCCAAGACTGCCATTCCTTTGATCTTTTAAGTTAAACAGTAAGTAAGCTGATGCTAAAATAAGGTGTGGTCTACAGCTTTTTGAGTGTTCACTGACAGCTGATTGAAAAAACACCCTTTTAACACGACATGGCTGAATACTGAATCAATAAACTGTTTCTTAAACATAGAAATGGGAAAAAAGAATTAGCAAAAGCTCTAATGTAGTAGCACCCACTGAAAAATAAATTTATTTAGAGAAAACTATAAATAATATATACACAACAAGCTTTAAGCATTTTCACTTGTTTACAGAAATATACATTATTTTTGCTGATGTGCTAACACTTCAGCAGTTTTGCCATGGTCTACAACTTAGTGTCTATGATAATATTACCATCCTTGTCCTTTATTCTGATTCTCCCCGAGACATACTTGGTTTCCTGCTGTCCATTCATGTACACAGTCTTGACAGTCCCATCTGGATACTCCCGTCTCTTAAACTGTGATGTGTGGAGTTCCCGCTGGCCATTATTGAACTCTATAGTTTTGCTTCCATCTCTGCAATAAGCCCAAGGAAAATGCATTGATGTAAGATTAGTCTCCGAACAAGTATCAGATATGTAAGCCTAAATGAAGGAAGACTTTTAAGAACAGTAGTTGTGGAAAAATCTGTAAAATACTTCAGCTGCTTCATACGTGAACACTTGCTTTTGCAAAATTGATACGATTTCTTTATACTTGAGAGCCTCCACTGCACTTTATCTGCATGAAATCCATCACTGCTAGAGTCCCAGGCAACTTTAAAACTTGGTATTTTGAGCACTATCTGTTATCTGCTGTCAGTCACACCTGCTTCCCACACCAGCCAGGTTCCTAGATATTTTGTCTAGAATTATGTGCAAGCAGAGAAGTCTCTTAGGTTAGGGTATGAGACAATATACTGTCTCTACACCTCTTCCATGCTAAGAAAAAAACCAAACCAAAAACAACCCCAAATTCAAGCAGTAAATAAGTGTTTGCAGTACAGTCCATTGAGAAGTAAACCTTCAGGGGCTGTAGAAACGCACCTGTCCCCATCTAGTGCCCCTGTCACCAAGCCCCAGGTGTTCCCATCCCCTGCCCAGGCCAGGGGCCCAAGAAGGAAAAGCTCACCGCTGCACACGAACAATGGTGCCATCAGGAAAGATACTTTCTTCTTGGCCATCTGTAAATAAGTTCTTAATTGTTTGATCAGGGAAGGTTATTTCCTTCTTGCCATCAGGATAATGCTTCTCTGAAATGTATTTTGAGACAATATGCTTATTACATAAATACATATCTATATATGGGCAGTAATTCTGACAGCTGGGTTGGATGATTTCTTTACCTATTTGTCCATTTGAAAACTGCAAGACCTCCAAGCCATCAGAGTACGTAGTGTGAGTAGTCTTAGCATCAGCATAGTAGTAAATCTGCAGACAACAGTTGAGATTTAGTGTTTTAGCATAACTGCTGAGCTTTTAAATGAGTGTACACATGCAGACAAAGAAGTATTTATTGAAAAATGCAGATATAGGATACCTACCACTGTTTGATCAGGCATAATCTGCTTCACATCCCCATTGAAGAAGGTTATAGTTACAGTCTTCCCATCAGAGCCCACTTTTTTCCATGTTCCATTTGGGAAAAATATAAGGTGACAGCCATTTTTCAAAACCTTCTCAACCTAATGAAAACATGAGCAAGGTCAGTATTGAACCCTCACACTCATCTTTCCCAACAGCTGTCTTCCAGAATTTCCAAGTACCAGGCTCTCATTTTACCTTTCCATCAGGATAAGCAGTTTCTCTCTGTATCTCTTCACTGCTTGTAAATGCAGGAGCAGATGGTGGTGACATGTAAGCTTCATTAGGAGAGGTGTCCTGAGATGACAAGCAAAACCTCAAATCAAGCTTTGTCTTTATGTTCTTTTTTCCTAGGCTGACAGGTATTTTAGGAAACAAGGAGCATCACAGAAAGAAGAGACATAAACACAATCTGGGGTTTAAGCAGCTCCAAGTATAATTCAGTTGGTACAAGAGCTGGAGACTGAGCAATCACTGGTTATCTGTGGTCAGTTGTAGTCTGGACTAAAGTGGAATTCAGTGACGTGCTGTAACATGGTGCTCAATTTCCTTAAGAAATCCACATCATGGTATGAAACAATCAAGTTCTCTAAAGCCTAAGTGAAACCTACAGCAATTAATCTAAGAATTAATTAAACTATTTAAAAGATCCTTGCACAGCTGCCCTACATGGAGCATATGAACATTCATCTTTCTTTAGCCCTCCCAAAAGGTAAAAAATTTTGCAAAATTCAAGAGAGCAGGAGATTAGTAGTTTGTTTTTTTTTCCTGAGCCAAAGAATAATGCAACTACTAGACAAAGGTAAAACACTCTTCATTGACTGGTACATAGCTATTTTCTGTTATGACAATAAAAGATGAAGAACATAAAAAGATGAGTCAACAGCCTCATCAGTCATCCTCCAGATACTCACTAACTTTTCTGTTTTAGGCTTTTTATTCCCTGCTTTGAAAATTAAATCAAGACACAGGACTTACTACCATAAAAGTCTGAGAAGAATCTTCTAGTGCTGTCATTGCCTCAGAGTTGTTTCTGTCATTAGCAGGTCCTGGTGTAGGTGTTCTAGAAAGTTTTCCTACTGAGATACATGTAATAGTTAAATTGGACAGAGAAATTAAAGTGTGGTTTAAGAGTTACAGTTAAGAAATAGGAGGTCAAGCTGTACAGGACAGCTACATTTCTTAACTGCAGTAGAAACTGAAAGCAGGGTATTTATTAAAAGAATAGGCACATGCCCAGAAAAGAATCAATCACTGCCATTGCTTTGTGTGTCAGCAAGAAGCAAGAACTGAAGTATGATTACAATGGACATTTAATGCACTTTCTTTCCTATTTCATCTCTGTAGAGCTACAAAGGATTTGCCCCATCTAGAAATTTAGACATTATTAGTTATGCCTTATAATGAACAAAGGAAGATGAATATGAGCTTGTAACAGGAACTGATCAGCATATTTTTTTTCCATGTCTCTCCTATCAAATTACCAAAATAAAACTACTTTCAATTCTGGAGCATACTCCTCTAACATATAACATGATGGTTGGATAAGCTGTCAGAGTTGTCAAGGAAGTACCCTTCAGTTACTTTCCATATGTGATCATCCCTTCGGAAAGCAGACAGCCTTTGCTCCTAACTGTGAACAAGGAACACCTGCCACAGCATTGTCTATATGATTACAGATCCTGGTAACAGAAGGTTCTGGAGAGACACAGCAGTTCTGATGCTATCAACACACTCAACTAGACCTTAGGAAGAAATTCTTCACTGTCAGGGCAGTGAGGCCCTGGAACAAGTTGCCCAGAGAAGCTGAGGATGCTCCATTCCTGGAATGGTCCAAGGCCAGGTGGGATAGAGCTCTGAGCACCCTGGTCTAGTGAAAGGTGTCCCTGCCCATAGGAGGGGAGTTGAAAGTGGATGATCTTTGAGGTCTCTTCCAACCCAAACCATTCTGACTCTGATTTAACCAACATCTGCAGCTTGGAGAACACCAGTGATGAATGTCATTTTTGATTACAGAAAACAGCTTCTGCAGTGCTCCAGACCATCAAATATGACCAGAAGCATTTTTCTCTCCAAAACTGATCTCATCACAGCTTTCTCCAGAATCCTACCCTATGAGGTATTTATCCATATGCTCAAGCCTGTGACAGCTCCCACTCTATTTCCTTTGGAGGTGGTGATGCACTCCACAGAGCAAAACTTTACATTCCTTTTATTTTAAAGACTTAACAGAATTCTCTGCATAGACAAATATGTTTACCTTTTGCCTGTGAATAGCTTTTGCCATTTATCTTGCTGCACTTCTGTACTGGAAGAAGTGGAGATGCAGTTCGACTTCTTGGGCCTCTATTTGGTAGACACTAAAAGAAAGGAAGTATTTGAGGTTCATGTGACATTTAATCATAACTGTTCATACAGAGTCAACAAAATTTATAGACCAAATGACATGAAATTTACTGGAAGCTTTCTTCACAAACTATACAGTTTTGAGACTTGATCAGCAGAAGGGCTTGTGTGATGTAGCCCAAGCTGCACTTTGGAGCTCTTCCTCCATCAGCTCCCTCACTATCGACAACTCCAGAACGTTAATTGATGCAAGCAATCCAGAATAATAGTTATAGTTTCAAAACTTAATATAACTGCTTTAGACAATCATCAACTGTTTGTTTTGCCTGGTTGATCCTAAAGAGGCAGAGGTTCACAGGTTAGACTCCATCAATTATTTTTCTTTCATACTTGCATCATTTTTAATTTCCAAGATGAGTTCCTCAACAAAAGGGATGCTGCACATTGTGAGCATTGATGTTTGCAGAGAATGTGACATTAACAGAATTCTGTGTCTGTCACCACTAGTGTAGTCTCCGCATCAGTAAATTAAAAGTAAACAGCTAAGTTGTAGCTATTAGAGTCCAAGTATATAACAGAAAACTCACCAGTGTTCACACAAACATTTAAAGCACCAAGATTAATAACTTACAGATTCTACTCTATTTAGACTCATCCCAGGATTTTCTATTTTCTTTTTGCTTCCAGCAGCTTCTACTTTCTTCCAGGCTTCTAGACGAAACTTCTCCATAATTTTGATTTCCTCTTTTAGCTCAAAATTCTCATTTATTAAAGCTTCTATTTGATCTTTCAGGCGTCGATGGGTGGTTGACCATTTTGCCTCTTTTCGTTTTAAATCTTCCTGTAACTCTGCAATCTGCTGTTTTAAAGCCTTAGAAAAATGCATGTTTATAAAGAGTTTCCATATAACATATAGGTTTTGATATACTAAAATGTATTTTAGTCTCTAACAGAAATACAAACACAAGCAAAAAAGGCACAAGTAGAAAAAAAGTTGAACCAACTTAATACTGCAGGGGTGAAAGGTAAGGAAGTTTTCTTTCCTGAAAGAGTGATTATTTATTTTACACTCCCAACTTTATAAGCTCTACTCCAATAATAGGAATTGTTTTCCTTGCTTTCTTGGCATCCTTTATACTTCCTAGATTGGCCAGTACAAATATACTTGAGACAGAAACACAAAATCATTAATGCTACCCTTGGAGGGTCCTTCAAAATCTTGGCACAGGAAAAAAAGGGAGGAACACAATCACACAAAACACATGTAAATCTGCCTACTTTAGCAAATGTCAATTCAGTTTTTTGAAGTAAGGGAAATTTGTAGGAAAGGAAGAGGGAAATCCCTGTGTAGTCTTTAATGTGGCTCATTTATACATCTCATATACCATACATCCTGACGATGAAGGAACAAACAGATCTTGTTCATTACATCCCTGATACCTAAAGACCTGCAAGTGATAATAAAATGTAACTTTGAAAATTGTAGATTACTACATAGACTGTACAAGAGTTATAGACAGACTAAAACCCTTGTGGAGTTCTAGTTTACACTTTGATCCACTACCACGAATAAAAACTTACAACTTAATATTTTACCTTTGGTCATTTTGTTTCTAAGTTGAAGATCATACTATCAGTCACCAGCAGTTTTTAGTATGGAAATGGGGAAAAAAGATTTGCTCATTGCTCAAAAAAATCAAACAGTATTGTGAAGACTGTAGTTCCCTTCCTCAATTAGAATAATTTAGATTGGAAAGCAAGTTTTAAGATCATGGAGTCCCACTGTTAATCCAGCACTGCCAGGGTCACTACTAACCCACGTCTGCCAGCAGTTCCCAGCTTGAAATCACTTGTAATCTTTGAATTGAGGTAAAATTTAGTTCTTGACTGCCTTTAAGTGAATTTACATGTTCCGGTGTGGATTAGAATAATAATTATATTCTTATACCTGAATTTCATCCCGTTCTTTTTTATCTGGAATTGCTCTGGCTTCTGTGGTGTATTTTTCAAAAACTTTACGCTCCTTTTGCAGTTTTTTAATTTCTTTTTTTTTATATTCTTCTATTTCAGCCAGTTCTTGGGCTTTTTTCTGTTCAAAGTCTGCAATTTCTTTCCTATAATTATGAAACAAAGTTGTTGTTTTAGCCAAATCTCCTTCACATCTGGATTTTAAGAGAGAAAGTGAAGACTCAGTATTTTGTGGTCACAGATTGCAATTCAGCATATATTACCCCCAGGAAGACTTGCATATATACGATATTACTTATTTAAGGAGTAAGAATTGTCACACAGTGGGTGCTTGAAGTCCAACAATACATATTTTTATATCTTCTAGTCACAAACATTACCCTGAATTTAGAAAAGCTTTGGCTAAAATCTTGCTACATTCTTCAAAACATTAGAACACCATCGCCCAAAAGCATCAGAGAAAAGAATCTGCTAATAGGAGGTCAAAAATTAAACATTAGCCAAAGACACAATGCTGTTCCCAAACAAAATGAAAGTGGCTGTGGTAGGAACAGATGTGCCCCATTTATGTCATTGGAGGTAATTACTCTGTTCTATATGCCACTTATAAATGTCCCAGTTCAAATTTAAAAATTCTCACTGTGTACACACAAATATCAAATCCAAAGCAAAAGCATTAAGACCAGTTCTGCATGGCCAATTTAGGATTGTGTTATCCTTTAGAACAAAAATATACATTCTCCAAAATACAGGCTTTAGGGACATCATATTAACTGAGCAAGGGTCCTTAATACTATAAATTGTGTGTAATAATTACAGCTTAACATACACATAGAGCAACAATTGGTGTCTAGACCTATCTCCACTGTAACTGAAGCACATGAATTGTTTACCTGTGCTGTTGGTAGCTGGACACTAGGAGAGTCTGCAACACCCTATGAAAGTGAATGCACCAAAACATTTCAATTAACAATTACCTGATACTTGCCAGGGCATGCTCTCTTTCTTCACGGAGTTTAGTCAGAGTTGTGTTTTCAGCTCGAAATCTCTCAATTTCATTTTCCAACTCAGCAAGTCTCTCTCTCAGTAGCTGGGAAGGAACAGTGTTTCCTGTCAAAGCACAGGCACATGCATGTTATCTAAATGGCATTCATAAGACTGAAGTAAACAATTATCACACACCAGCTTAAAAATGATTACCAAAAAAAAGGAAAAACCAAGTAAATACTATTTGAGAGACTGCAGTAATTTTGCAAAGAACTTCTACTATCCAAATAACACAGAAGTTATGCTTTAAAACACTGCGCTATTTACTCAAGTACCTTGAATATGGAGTAGATCCGTCACCCCTGTAGTACTTTTAAGTACTGAATCTATCTTTCATCTTGGTAGAACTAAAGCTATATTTGGAAGCTGAAGTCTCCAGAGGGAAGGGGGGGAAAAAACCCCACCAATTAAATAAATAGATTTTTAAAAAGAAGCTTTCACCAACCAGAGTCATTCTGCAAGCTGTGTAATTGTTATATCTGGCACCAGACATACAACCAGAGATATAGGGGGAGATAAGGGCCATTTCTTACAGCAGAAGTCTGTAGTTAAAACCTTTGGTGTAATTTCAGTTTGGAGCTTAAGCACTAGTAGGGAAGACTTGTAGGATACACCTTCCTCAGCACTTCCTACCAGTGGCTGTTCTCTCACCTCCCAGCTCCGGTTCCACATTTGCTTTGGTTTCACGCTCTGGATGGCAGCCTGCCTTCTGCTTTGGCTTCAATGAAGGAAACAGTTTCATCATCAGGTTTGATATAGGAGGTCCATTTGAATCACTGTCCACTGCAGACTCTTTGGACATTTCCTCTCCTTTCTTTGAGGCAACTTTTCTCTTTATTGCTTTATCTGGGACAGTCATATCATTATTAAAGGAAAAGTCCATCTGCAAAGGTGTTTTAGTATATTTTTCAGGTAAATCAATGCTAACATAATTTTCATCAAGATCACTCCATGTTCTTTCATCATCAAACTCAAACTTATTCCTACTTATACATGACATGCTTCTGTGATCATCTGTAGCTTTTCTAATCTTCTGCTTTGACGGTGCACTGCAATCTTTGTCTGACAAGCCAAGATCAGCATCTCCATTTTTGCTCTCTTTGCCGTCTGTAACAGAACTTCCACAATCAAAAAATTCTGGATCACTTTCTCTATGGTTCACAAGGGCTGTCGTAGCATCTTTGTTATCATGCTTCAATGTGGCCCCAAGTTCACTCTCAGAATCTGTAGCAGTATCACCATTGTCCTCACTCTTATCTTCATATACAATCCAGTGATTACTTTTTAAAGCAGGAGCTGCTTTCATGGAAGAAGTTGAGAATATTACACCATCTGTTTTACTCAATGGATCCTTCATTCTAAAATCCATTCCTGAATTTGAGGCTGTATGCATAACTGGGCTATCATTTATATTTTCCTGTGCCATGCAGTCTGCCCTTTTATTTCTCTCATTTGTAAGTTCAGTGGCCAGAGCCTTGACTTCCTGTTGCTTTGCCTTGATAGGAGTAGAAGACATCCTACGGCCTTTTAAAGTTTGCTGGTCTCGTTCCAAGATCCTTTGTACAAATGAGGAATTACTTGAGAATGATATTTCATCTGCAGCTTGTTCTAGAAATAAAAATTCATCCAGTTCTAGGTTCTCCTTTTCTTTTTCTTTTTCCCAGTTCTCCAGTTTACTCTGAAATGAAAGTTCAAAAGAGAGTTCCGAATCTTTCACAGGGTGACCTGTGGGACATTTAGAAATAGAAAAGGCACTGGTCAGTTCTTGAGACAACTGAGACTTTTCTGCACCAGGTAATTTGGTTTTGATTTTGCCAGTGTTAGACTTAGCAAATTCTACTCTGTTCTCTTTATTTTCTATTTTGTTGTAAATTTCTGATGGGTAAGAATCTCTCATCTGTCCATGATGATTTTTTCCTGATTGCATTCTTGTTTCTAATGGCAAGATATTTTCTCCATTGTGATTCCTGAGTACCACTGTCTTCTGAATAGGACAATGTTTTACTTTATTGGGGTTGTTGTATTTTTTACATGGTGCAAAAGGATTTTCAGAAACCAGTTCTTTGCCAGGAAGCACAGTTTTCTTCTGTATTTGTGATCTGTCCACTTTAATGATATTTCTATCCTCCAAAGCCCTTTGTTGAAGTTTTGAGACATCTTCTCCAAGTTTTGTCATTTTAGACTTGGCATTAGTGAATCTTGTTAAACCTTCTCCTCTTTTCAGGAAGGGTCTCTTGATCACTGGTTTTTGGACAGCTGATCCATTCATCTCCTGAAAATGAGTAAAGAAAAGGAAATGATAAATTGTTAAAAAGCTCCTGACACTGTTTGTCTTCAAACAAATCCCACATATCAGTAGAAATTTACATGGTACATTTCTACTGCATTTCTGAAGACTTAAGCAAGTGGAGTATTTGTGGCTTATTACTTTTAAGAATGTGAATGTTGCATTCATTGTTAGCTTTCCCTGCTAGCACCTTCCTCAGGCACTTTTAAAGCACCTACCACATCTTGGCACAATATATAAAAAAGAATGAAGGCTTTAAAAGTAATAATAAATAACCTGTAACTTCTGGTTTTGCTCTAGACGTTGTTCTTCTAGTTGTATCTGTTCTTCCAAGAATTCTTCAAAAGTTTGTTTCTTCTCATGTATTGCAGCCTTAATAGGCCTAGAGTAATTACAAAAACAACTTTTATAATTCTGTATAAAGTAACTGTGTTTAACATCATGGTATCCAAAGACACAAGGTGTAATTGCATAAAAGATGACAAATTCTGAGGTGCTTTGGCATTAAGTTAATCTGAGAAATGCATTTTAATACTATATGTTTATCCAATCCAATATATATATCTAAGAGATACTGTATGCAAGTTTTGGTGCTTTTTCTTTCACTGCTTTTCTTAATGATCCTTTCTTTCAGACAAATCACCAAACTTCCACTCACAGTTTAGTCACACTACCAATTCCTACAGTCTCACTTTTCCACTCAGGAATGCTACTGAGATTACCTTCCTTCTTCTCCCCCTCTGATACTCCTCCTCCTTCCCAGGAGTGCTGGGTCTGGCTGGCAAAGAGTATGCTCCTTTCATAGCTGTTTTGCCCTTGGGTGACTACAACAGCACTTGTAACATCATAATATTTTAGCTATTACTGAAACCTGCTTGTCCAGCATCAAGGCTTTCTTTGCTTTTTCATGCTGCTGCCCACCCCAGGAAGCAAGCTGCGGGGGGCAAGACCTACCCCAGGGGAGACACAGCCCCATTTCATAGAATCACATAATCACAGAATGGTTTGGATAGGAAAGGACTTCAAAGACCATCTTGTTCCAACCTCCCTACCCCCCTGCAGTGGGCAGGGACACCTTCCCCTAGACCAGGTTGCTCAGAGCCCCATCTAACCTGTCCTTGGACATTTCAAACAATCATAACTCCCCATAATAAACTAAAAAGTCACAGCCTTGCCCTCCTCCCTCACATTACTACTTTCAGCACATAACAGTGGATAGGAGTGTGGGAATACAGCTAGAGAGCCGTGCTGGGAGCACTGCTCAGCTCATGACAGAAATGGACATGTTAGCATTGGCAGGCCACAAGCCTTAACAACCGAAAGCAGAGGTTTGAGAAAGGAGTGTAAGAGACAGCGATGTGCTTGGTACGATACGTGCTTAGCACGCAGAACTGAGATAAGACAGCACATACCTGTGTTAGTTAGTGCAAAGCATGACTTAAGCAATGTACTTGGCAATATTACTTGTTATATAATGAAAAAGTATATAAACTCAGCTAGGCTTATCAATAAACGGCTTCATGCATGCAACCCATGGAGTCCATGTCTCATCGTCACAGGAGGTTGTAATAAATCAAACTGGGAACAGCAATCATAACTGCTTATATACCCAGCTATACTGAAAGGTGCTTCTGAGCTGCCATTACCCCAGGCTGCACACACACCTCTTCACCCAACACACAACACTTCATCTTTTACAGCACAAGCAATTCCAAACAAGAACCACTCTTACCAGAGGTCTCCACATAGAAAAAAATCAAATCCTTTGTTAAGAAATTGCACAAATTCAGAGTATCAGACTCTTTCAATCAGGACTCAGAATTCAACCAAACTTGCGTAATTTGATAAAAACTGCATAATCATAGTCTGAATTACCTTTCTTCTGTATTAGTCAACAACTGTTCACCTCCACTGGAATTTTCAGAGACATCTGCACTTCCCACACCTAAAGGATCCATGTGATTATCTTCACTCTCCATTATTAATTCCATCTTCTTTTCTGGACACCACATGTTTTTTCCTGTGAAAGCAAAAGAGTTGTTTTTGTTTTTTTCATCCCAACAACAAATCAGTTTTCAGCACATGCTTTAAAGAGCATCCAGGCCAGGTGAAAACCAGAAGGGAGTTGCATGGACATGTGATCTGAATTCTTACATAAAACAGTCCTAAGATTTCCCCAAATTAATTCTTACTTGAATTTGCAGTTTCTTTTTAAAGGAACAAGCAGTTATGCATTAGAAAAATTTCACAGACCTTAAATAATCCATTCTGATTGTTCATATGCTTTGCTACTGTTCATGTATGGCTTAAAAACACAACTGAACAAATTTTGATGTCTGCTGTACTGATGAGCTCTCTTATAAAGCTTCTGTTTCCCATATATATGCATAAATTGAGAAGAATTTTATTTTTGGCTCATGTTGCTTTTAACCAAACTCAAATGGACAACAACAGGAACATTCTGAGATCTGTAAGCTGTCACTAAACAAACCAAAATAACAAGTAAACCAACATAAATCATAAAACTTTCAAAATAAGTAGCAGAAAATTGCTCTCAGTGACAAGGAGAAAAAAGCACCACACATCAAGTTATCTTTCTGTGAATGACTAAGCAGTAATGTATTTGTCTTCCTTATTTTTCAAACAATTTGGCCTTTTCAGAGGCACACACAGACCTTGCTTTTCACAGGCAGATACTTCTGAAGGATTGCTCTTCAAAGATGAGGTGCACTCTCTGTTGTTCAGCTTTTGTAAAGAATCGTTGCCTTGTGTATGGGAAGAAACAACCAGAGCACGAGCTCTGTCTTCAAAGACGTGCTGATATCCACACAATGGCAATGGAGGTGAAGGGGCTAAGCCTGTGGAATGCCCAGGTCTCAGCTTTTGACTTTCAGCCATTACAGCATAACCTTGAAATGAGAAGGAACAAAATGGCTGTGTCATTCTATTTGTATCACAAAACCACTGCTCCACGGGAGAAAAGAAATGGCACTGAAGGGCAGGACTGATCACCCAGCCTCCATCCTTATGTCACTGACCAAGAATAAGTGATTAGGCAACCTTGATTTTCTTCTCCTAAAATAAGCCCTAATTTAATCTTCTCAGGTAGGCAGAGTGAAAGAAAGACAATCATTTAAGTCAAGTTGGAGACTGACACTGCCAAGAGCAGAAAATACTCCTCCTCAGCTCTAAATCTTTTCCCAGCCAAGAGCTGTCCCCTCTCCTTGCACCCAGCAAACAAGACTGGAAATCTGATACAGGTTTCAAGTCTTTGTTTTTAAATACAGATCAGCTCTCTATTCTAGTTCAGTTCATCACCTGAATGTGATATGTGTGAGCACAGACAAGGAGGGACTCCTTCATTTGGCTACACTGAAAGCTCAAAGCAATCAAAAGCACAGTGAGAAGCAGCTAATCAGAAAGGAAAGTAATTGTTTCACACTTCAATACAAGTGCTTCGAAGCAAGGGCTCCCACCATAGCACTTATTGATCAAGTCACAATTACAACTGGCATTTTATAAAAATAGGACAGGATTCCTTCTTCAGCAGCACTCAACTTTCAGGCACTGAAGCAATGCAGCATTTATCTTTGACTAATCAAGTAATCTTAAAATGAAGAACACAGAAGACACTTTCAGATTGTAAGTGGAAAATGAGACAAAATTTTTCCATTTATACAAAGTACATCATGTGCTTTCTTTCTCAACTTACCAAGAGCTGCTGGCTGGCCAGATACCATGCTAAGTAGCTTCTGTTGCTCTTCCATTAACCTTTGAAGTTGTTCCATCTGTTGTTTCTTTAACTGTTCCTGTTTCTGCTGTTGTAATTCCTTCAGCTTCTCAAACAAATAAATAAATGTATTAGAGGCTAAGTTGATTCAGAATGTACCACAGAATTATTTTGTCAATAGCTTTCTAAGGACACTTAATAATTCCTCTTAAGGTAATAAATCAGCTAGTATTTATTTAGTCACTGATTGATACTAATGACAATATTTAAGAAGTGGGTAAGTATTCTCCCGTCATGTAAAATACAGAAGAAAACTTCTATAGTATCTGGTAATTCATGGAATTCTACTCTGGAGACTCTCTCTCTCTCTCTCTCCACTCCAGTGAACAGACATAGGGATTTACACTGATGTAGCTCCTAGCAGAGTGGACAAGGACTTCTTAGTCCTCAACAGCAAGCTCTGCTAAAGTGCTGCTGAAAACTTCCAGATAACACAGTTTGTATCCAGTAATTGGGAAGAGCTTGGTTGACTGACACACTTGCATTAGGGAAAAAAACCAGTAAGTAACAAAACAGCATTATAATTCTACACCTTTTTTTATCCTGATGTCTTGGATACTTTATCACATTCAACACTAACATATCTCCTCATCTAAACAGAACCAGGTATGTCACACCTACTTTGAGAACTAACAAAAGATGTTGCTATAGATACAAGAACATTCAGCTCCACTGTGTTATGAATGTCTGTGGTCAAGCACTACCACTGTCATGACCAGCACCCCATTTCCACAGCCTCAAGGGAAGAAACATTGTAAAAATGTGTGCACCTTTCCAGGTAAAATGATTTTGAGAACGATTTCATTTTAAACTGGAACTTGTGCCACCTGGAAACAACAGTAGTTACACTCTCAGTAAATGCACATCATGAGGAGAACACCAACTTTCATGTTGGAGCATAACTGGAACTTATAATTTGCCCTTTAGGCTTTCTGTGGCCTATACATTGCAAGGGGTTTGCTTACTTGCAGACACGACAAATCGTGTGCAGGAACAAAATAAATCTTACCCTAAGTATGTAAAAGAATTTTAGATGTATTTATTACCTGTTCAAGCTTTTGCAAAAGTGGATCACTGTGACTGGACTTCTTCTGACCATCCACTTCACCATGGACTAAGTCTGGTTTAGAGCTTTCTAGGTTTCCAGCTGCTGCTGGAAAAGGTGTTCCAGTGGTACATTGCTGAAGTGCCTGAGAGCTGCCAGATCCTTCACACAGGGAGTCATCACTTACAGAACAGCTGTCTGAAAGATGCAGCACTGCTTCAGGCAAAGCTGTGATGTTTTCAGGTCCAGGGAACAAATTCTCTTTCTTGAAGTTCAAACCAGTAAAACTAGGACCTAACAAGACTCCAGCACGGGAAGTATTGAACATCCAATGTGCACTGAAGTTTTGCTCACCACTCAGATTTTCAACAGTTGGCATCTTGCAAATTGAATTCCAATTTCTTTGCTGATCAGCATTAACACAGTAATATTATGTTCTGTAGGATTAAGACAATATAACTTTCAAAGTTCCAGGTAGCTGGTATGGATGGTTATCTATCTACTTCTAGCACCTAGAAATTAAGCAGATAAACAAAATCAGAAATCTACAATAACAGTAAAAGAAAGTTACTCTCTCATAACCAACCTAGTGTATTTATAAAAATCAGTCATAATCAATAGAAACAATTTAGACAACAAATAACAAACAGATTTTCTGTGCAGAAAATCAACATAATCCAACTCTCAATCGTATTATTGGAGTACAGATAATATAATCTCATATACCATAAAACTGTACATAATGATTTCTTCAGTAGTACTGAGAAGGATTCAGAATTTTTTTTAAACACTTGCAACAAAATAAATTATTTGATGAACTGAGAGATCTCTGCCACGTGGCCTTCATATTAATGCAAAGTTTCAGGTATGTCCATCTAAATACAAACATTTTATTGCACATATTTCAACGCAACACTTATCATTTTCAGCTCGGGTTCAGGAGTCCTGTTAATCAGGAAATAACTTCTTAAAGCTTCCTCATGCCCAACAGATCGTTCATGCCAGCTCTCAACCTTAATTTTCCCGCAGCAAAAATACTTATGCTTCCAGCCCGAGTTTGAAACCGTCACCGGGAGAAACATTACAGAAACGTTTCACGTAGAAACATTCTGTTTGGACACGCTAAGGGAAGTTTCCCAGCGAGGTGCAAGGTGAAGTCTGGAAGGTTCCCGGTCTGTTTCACCCGCCCGCTTTCGGAGACCCTCCGGACGCCGCCTGCCAGTGTAACCCTCCCCATGAAATTTACGGCAGCAGCACCTTCGTGCCAACCGGAACAGCCGGCAGGGATCAGGCTGGTTCGTCCCGGGAAGGGGAGGCGGGACAGAGGGGTCCCCACACAGGCGGACAGCGGGGAGACGAGCACAGCCCCGCTCCTCAGCCGAGCCGAGGCGTCGGGCCCAGCGCCTCCTTCCCTCCCCGACACCGCCCGCACAGAGCGCGTCCCGAAGAACCCGCACCATGACAGCTCCGACCTATGGCCCCTCGCATATAGCGAGGCAGCTGCCCCGGCCCCGCTCCTCAGGCCGCCACCACAACGGCACGCAACTCCGACTGCCACAGCCTTCTCCTTCTATTACAAACCTGCCGCCATCGCACAGTCTCCCGGCGCCACAGGCGGGCACCGCCCCGGCGCCCCGCATGCTGGGAGCTGTAGTTCGAGCGTCGCACGGCCACCTCGCAGCTGGCCGGGAAACGCGGCGAACTGGGACTACAGCTCCCAAGAGCCTCTGCGGCGGGAGGGCCGTTGATGGGCATCCGCAGCGGCGGCCGTGCCCCTGTTCGTGCCGGGGCTGTCCGGGCGGGAAGCGGCGGCGGGATCCGCTCCTCGGCCGGGGCTGTCCCTGGCTCCCGAAGGCCGCCCTCAGCTCGGAGTGGCGCCCAGGTGCTCCTGCTGGTGGCCCTTTGCGGAGGTCTCTTGCGGCAACACCGCTCTGCCGCTGGGGCGAGGCTGCGAACTTCAGCGTGCTTTAGCCGCGGCTGCTCGTAGCCTTTTAAACTTTAAACAGCAGCGCGACCGGAGGAAGGCAGCGATAAATAGGCAAAAGGCACCCTCAGGCTCTCTGACATTTTGTGCTTTAGGCATGCTCTGTGTTACTGAGGGAAATTAGTGTTCTCGAAAATCCGGAAAGCGACAGAGATCCCGGCGCGGGCCTGTCCCGGTGCTGCCCCCCCCCACCCCTGGGCCGCTCCTGCACTCCGCTCTGGGCTCTGTGGGCCGGGACAGCCTTGCCAGTGCCTTCTGGCAGTTTCAGGTTTTGCTCTTTCCTTCTGTAGTCCCACAGGGCTCTTTCTGCTATGCTGCCACCGTTTTTCCTCGCCTTTGGTTTAGCAAGTTACAAATACACTGTCAACGTGATTGTCCTCAGGCTCAAATCTTCATTAACAGTGATAAACTAACGTGCTGGAATATAAAAGGGTTTGTACTTGTGTCTTTCTAAACCACAGCATCACGTTCAGCCCCTTTGACGTCTTTAGTAGGAAAACAGTAGTAAGAGAGGCTGGGAGTTTTTTTCCAGTTTACCTGCACACTTATGGTCTTACAGTACTACAGATTATCGATGGTCTATTGTTGGATGATAGAAATTTAATTTTGGCTCCCTCTATGTGCTAAAAATACAATCCATTACTGACAGTGGTGTTGAGTTTGTGGTTTGACCATGAAGTACAGGCTTGTGTGCTTGTATGAAATCCTTTTGAGGCTGTTGGGACCCTAAGGATCTCCATTGATACGAAGTGGTACGTTTTAAAACAGGGAAAATTGTCATAAAAAGAAATTAAGTTTGTCAAGCGGGACTTTCTCCTCATGAACCCATGCTGGCAGTGACTGATGACTGCATTGGCCCATTGTGTGTGTGTGTGTGAGCAGAGAGTACTTTTATGCCAAAACCACTTCTAATGCAAAAACAACCAACCAAAAAGAAGAATCACAAAAGGTCTGTATTGGTCTCATGTGCCCTTTGATCTGTTATCTACCTGACCTAAATGCACCTACTACCATCACAGAGTTGCCAGTTCCATCAGGTGTATGGTGTATACAGACATGGGTAAAATTGCATCTCATGGTGTTGATTTCCCAGGTTTTAATAAAAATCCAAATTCAAAGGGATTATGTTGCTCTCTCTCCTTGACTAACGACTTATTTTTTAGCTAATAATTTGTGTTACTCCACAGTAGCTGGCCATCTGATTTCCTTTTTACTGCACTGAAGAAACAATGCATACATTGAAAATCAAATAGGTCAGAGAATAAGAAAATAAACATATTCCTTAAATGTAGTGTAGGTAACATGCTCTCAATCTCAGCCTGAAAATAGCTCAGGGTAATGTGTGTTGTTGGAGTTTTGTTTAGTTTTGGGTTTTTTTGTTATTTTTTAATCTGAAACCTTATCCTAATCATCTCCTCTCAACTTGGCCCTTGATAAATTAATTAAACCATAATCTTATATCAGATTATCAAGTGCTGATGTCAGTGCCATTTAAACATTTCCTCATTGTCACCGTCTCTTGATTTATTCTCACTCTGCACTAAACCAGAATCTTCCTGCTGGGTTGATGCAAAGGTTTTATTGACCTTGTAAAAGTTTTGACACAATTCAACAAATAAGTTTAAAGCCAGAAGGACCTATTGGGTAATTAAGTTATTTGGGTTTAGTCTAAAGAAAATATTCTAATAAATGTTTCCCCATTTGCACTTAAATAGGCTAGAAAAATGTGAATTAGGAAATGAACACAGGTACTTCAAACAGCATCTGCTTTTTTTTTTTTTAGTCTTGAGTGTAGGTGTTGTTTATTTATAGAAGCTTAATCAGAATTTGCAGTCTATGTGGAGCTCTCATTAAGACAGAGAAAAAGCATTTTTGTTCCAAATGGCCTCTCCAAGAGAGAGAGAAGTTGGACATCAGATGTTTTTGCAAAGTAGAAGAACTGCATTCTTTTCACATTACCTTTGGACGAGCAGTTTCTGATTTCTTCTGCCTCATCCTGCAAGCACAGGAGGAATTTAGAGGGGCCAAGTATTCTAGAGTGTCAGCTCTGTCCAGTTATCTTACAAATAAAATTACTTGGCCTTAGGTCACTGTGGAAAATTTACATCATCAAGTAGCCTTTTCAGAAATATAAATAGAGTAAAAGTCATTATTACTGACATTGATACAAACCTTCTGGATGAGATACAGACATGGTGCACTGGGATCCAAACATTCCCTGGTGAAAAAAATTTATTATTTGAATGTTTTGTTTTACAAGCCTGTGTTCTCTTCATACTAGTTACTGTAGCATTAGCAGGGTGTCTGCACTGGTTTGGCTAGGAGCAGTAATGCCCTTTTAACCCAAATCAAGAGCTGCCTAAGGTTAATTAAGTTCTCAGTAGTTTTGGACTGTACCCTCTGAATGCCTTTCAGAGAAAACTAAACTGTGCCCTGTGCTTCAAATAAGCTTAATGGGGGCATTGGTTTTGGCTTTGTTCTGTCTGAACCCACCGAGTCATAAGACCCGCTAGCTTGCACTTAAGACTTATTTTCCACCAATAGTCTCTGAAACCCTAGAAAGCCCCATGACATGCTGAGGAGCTCATATGCTATATAAAGAGGTCAGTGTTCTGTGCAGTGTGCTCATTTACACAGCGTATCATTCTTTTAAAATCAGCTTTTAAAATAACTTTACACTCAGAAGTGCCCAGGAACACAAATACACATTAATAATACATTTTAATCACTTAAGCCAATTTTTGACAATTTGGCATTTTGTTGTCATAAATTCTACTCCTGTTTAAATGAAACTTTCCTAGTCTCTCAAATCTTGGCATAGTTTGTCACAAGTGACATGCAGCTGATTTTCATTCAAGTTGTTTTACAGATGATTTAGATTGACACTGCTGAGAAGAGCAGCACTCCAACTTCTACCTCTTCCCTGCCTCACCCTCATTTCCACTGCCAGAGGTGAATTCTATCAGAAAACAGATCTAGATGAATACTGTCCTCTTGGGTCTGGGGGTTTTGTTGTACTTGAGGTGTGTTAGTCTGGATCAGTTTTCCAAAGTTCTTTTTAGATGTTGTGCAGTGGGGCTTTTGTTTTGGGGTTTTAAAAATTATTTTCAGATAATTAAAATTTTTTAAAAAGACTCTTTTTATAATGGTTCTGTGTGAAAGGAGAACTGAAAGCCGGGTTGTTCCAGTCCAAATTAAAGTAATTCCACATTACTAACAGCACGTATTAGCAGCAAGAGATTAAGAAAAGAGTGTTCACTTAGTTCAAGCCATGATTTTACTGAAAATGTAGGTCACACTAAATTTTCCAGATAATTAAACAAAATTAATAAAACTGATTAAGATATGTTCTGAGTGGGTTTGAATAACATGCTGATAAAATGAGATTTGTTTTGGAATTCCCTGGAATTGCAAGAATATGATGAACTACTTAAGTGGATAGTGGGAACAGAAGTTTTCTCAGCCAAAAAAGTATCTTTTCTCTTTTAACAGGACAGCAGTGGCAATCTTTGCAAACTGTGTGTTCTTTATTAAACTGAAATTCTTGCCTATTCAGGAGAAGAGCAAGTTGAAACCATCCATTAAAAAAAAAGGCAGAGTAGTTAATTTTGTGCTGAATCACAAAGTAAGTGCCATACTTATTTCTGAGATTTCAGAAGGAAAATACCAAGGAGTGCAAGTGTTGTAGAGTTTTGCCTTCAATATTTAAATTAAAATATTCCATTTACATTTGTAATGCATGTGATGCTGTAGTACTGAAATGTCATATAAAAAAATGAAGAACAATATTCTCTCTCCGCAAAAGAACCAGGGAAGGTTTTTACCCCCTGCTAAAATTGCTATGCTGTTGTTCTTCTCTCATTGTTGGAGAGGGCAAACTTTGAATAAAGAAACACATCACTGAATTGGGTTTTAGTTATGTTATTGTTAATGTAAGAATTTGGGGTCTGCAGACTGTTATGTCCATGTACCTGATAATTCTATGAAAGGCCGGGATAGTTTACTAATCGAATCAGTGAACAACATAAGCCTAAATTATGTAAGTCAACTCTTGTTGCTCTGTGAGGCTAAATATGTAAATGCTGTTAGAAGTAATTTTTTCCAGGAAACACGTATGTTGTGTTTCAGATTAAGATTAGTGATTACAATTTTGATATTTCTGTACTTCCACAAATCCATAAAATCAAAGAATTGTTTAGGTTGGAGGAGACCTTTGAGCTCATCAAGTCCAACCATCCTAACTCTGCCAAGTCTACTGCTAAACCATGTCCCTAAGTGTCATATCTGCACATCTTCTAAATACTTCTAGGGATGGTGACTCAACCACTCCCCATGCAGTCTGTTCCAATCCTTGCTTCAGAGACTTTTATCTCAAATTTTGCTGTAGGGCCATGACACTAAAACCATGCTTTACTTCCCTAGGGTAGATGATACTTTTATTTTCTAGCAGTTTACACGATTTTCACGATCCCTTTCATGAGATAAATCAGATCATGCAAGAAGATAGTCACAGAAGGCAGTGCATGCAGCAGGTTTTGACCATCCTTCAGTCAGCCATTCTCTTGTAATGGAAAAATAGTTTTAATTATAGTCCCTGTTGCATTATCAGGTGACATGTAATTAATGCAGAGCTACTGTTGAAGGCCTTTGGATATTACAGCTGTTATTAAGAGCAACTGCCTATCCACCCACCCTTTTGTTAAACCTATGGCTCATTTAATCCCACTTTCCCACATACTTCAATTCTTTTACCTTGCTATCTAAACATTGAAGAGGATAATCTTCATTCATGTAATTTGAGTTTGTATGATGTTGGATGGAGGGAGACTGACTTAACCGATGTTGATCAATCAGGCTCGATTTTATTTGTTTTCTCGCTTACATTTATATTCTAAATAATTAGTTCATACATATTGCAAAAGCCAAGCTCCTGATTGGTAGTGACTACACAATAGCTTACTTCATGTTATATCAGCATATTGCAACAGTTGTATCACCTTGTAGCATTTAGTTCCTCTTTTCTCAGTTTCTCTCCCTCATCCTCATGCTGGCCTTGTCCTAGCTTCTAGTTACAATATTAGTCTAAGAGCTATTGTGTCCCTTATCCTCTACCCATTCCTCAGCTATCTTCTCCACAGTATGACATAACAAACAACTATGACTTAACAACAAGAAGAATAAAATCACTGTATAAGGCAAGAATTTTGTTCATCTCTGTTATAATTGAAGGCAAAATTATTGGAAAGGCAAAAAAAATTGGAAGAGCTTTGCCAGTAGAATGTTCCCCAATTCTGGAATGACTTTGCTTAAATCTTATTACAAAACTCACTTTTGATGCTCTTCCTCAATTTCTATATGGCATAAGAGTATTCCTTTCACATTTGGATGTGGAAATAATACATATTTGTATGGGTTCAGGTGAATAAGAAGTACATTAGCAATTAGAGTACATTAGAATATAGTATAAATGTACTAAGAAACCATATTGACTACATTGCATAAATCAGCAAAGATATGAGGAAACACTATTTGTGGTAAATGCTTTTTGCAACATGCAATTGTTTGGATATTAAAATTCCTGACATATTTCGGGTAGGTGAAATTTGATAAGTATTTGGTAAATAATGTTTGATCATTGGTAGCTTTTACAAGAACTGAACCACAGAAACAAAAAAGATTCTGAATCTCAATGCATCTGTCTGTAAGAATACAATAAAACAGTTTTCCTAACTCTTTCCACTTATAATTAATTTACAAGAGAAATAGCATTTGTATTGAGTGAAAAAAATCTCAGTAAAAAAACTTCACACAATAATCAAGAAGTGGGATGTTGTTCAGTTAGATTAACCTTTCATTTTGTCCCAAAGGCATTTGAGAGATAGAGACTAGTATGGATCAATACTGAACTGCAGTAAGACATTGCTATGCAGCCTCTTATGTCAACATTTTATTAGCTGTTGCCTGTGGTTCATGTAAAATAAAGAGCATTTTGCCTTTTTCCTCTTGCCTTGAGAGGACAAAATAATAGAACATTCATTACTATCATTTCATCTGTAGGTTGCACTTCATAAATAAGACTTCTACTGTGTGTTTTAGGATCATGTGGGGCATTTAAACATTTAGTAAGAATTTTATTATATTTTTTATGTTATTTCATCAATATGTTAAAGCTGGCAATGTGAATCAACATAATGTTGTTCTCTTTCAATCTGATTTGTATTCCATTTTATTTCAGGGAGGTTATTTGACTGTGTCTTAGCTCTGCTTGAGGTACTTTCCAAGTAGCCCAGTATGAGGGCAGAATAATATCCAACTGTTAAATAGTTTTCAGATTCTAACTGCAATAATTTATTTCATGGATATTGCACTAGCAAGAGTTAAAGTTTTATTTCAGTGTGGAATTAAATGATCCATTTTCAGTATCTGTTTCTTTGTGCTCTTTCTGCAATTTTGCAATAGCAAAAAAATTAGCAGTTTAACAGTCTCTTCTTTTACAGGTGAGCAAAACAGAAAGTATTTTACTCCAAGATAAAAATGGACCTGGATGAGGGAACTGGTGATGAGGCACTATAAGAGATGCTGATGGAATTCTATGAAGTTAGACATCACCAAACTGAAATAGAGTACATAGTTTCCAGAAAGTTATTAAGAAAATAGGACGTGTGGCAGATAACTTTTTCATATTGCTTGCAAACCCTGTGCTAGACCAGTTCTGAACATAGTCACTAGGCAAATTGACAGAATGCTTTGCATAACTAGCCACAGGCTGTAAGTTTAAAAATAATTAATTTATTGGAATCTTATTATTAGAGTAACACTTATGGGGGAAATTCAGTGCTTTCATCAGAAGGCCAGTTGCTCTGTAAATGGCGACAAGAGCTCCCATGGTAATCATTGTGAGGGCATCTCCAGCTTGTTCAAAGGAGATCCAGGGAACTATTATAGTCATCCATTGACCCTAACAAATACTCCAGCATATATACATAATCAATTTCTCTTGATTATCCTAAACTATATGCAAAATATATCTGAGCTGTTGTAACTGCCTGCACAGACTGCTCTGTGTACCCTTTCCTGCATATGCCAGAACAGTTTCCAGAGATTATTTTAAATTACCACTCTATGTATAGTTTGGTCTCCTCCTTCACCTACAGCATAAACTGCTCGGGGAAATTCCTTGGACTGCCTGGATTGTCAGAGCAAGAAGTTAGCCAGCCTATCTAGACAGATAACACCTTCCAGCTGGCCTAAGCACAGCTGGTCTGCCCAGGGCAATCTCCAAGAAACTTGTCCTAAGCACCTGTGTCAGTTCCTTCATTTTTAAGCTGGGTAGGGGTTCAGTCAGTCAGGAGATCAGTTACTGTGCTGCAGGTCAGTCCATTGTTTGTCTTTGCAGAAACCAGCAGGGAAATGCTCAGCCTGCTGGGGAGGACTGGTGGCGGCTCTGATTGTGCAGTGCCCAAATAGGAAGAGCAGAGCAGGTAGCTGTGACTGCTGGTGATGGTAATCATGGTCAGTCTGTTTAGCCTCCTCATGGAGACTCATCTGCAGGTCCACATCAAACCAGGAGCTTGAGTCCATAAGGATCTGGGACAGAACCAGGGAGGTGCAAGGCTGCATGCAGACATATTGGCAACGTAGTTCAGCTGAGAGACCATGGGTAAGAGCCTACGTTCAAAGGCACATGAGCAAAGGAGAGGCAGGAATTTGCTGTCTTTTCACACCAATCTTAGGCTCCACAAACGTGCTGACAAGGCTGGCACTGAGCCCAAGCCCCCAGGCCCTCTGAAGAGGTGACAGCCAAAACTCTGACAGCCACATCATTCTTGTAAGTATGGAGCAAACACAAATTTCCCTCTTTTAATGCAATTATTATATGAGTTCTATAGATCCTGTCAGAAATACCTCTTTTTGGTTTTTTTTTTTTTTGCAAAGGATATCTAGAAGCCTTGCCTTGCTGACAATCAATTAAAACCATTTCAGTCTGTAATTGGAATGGAACTAGAGCAAGAGAGCAATGACACAGAGTCATTGTCATTTTACATTTACAATGTAATTTACAATATGCAAGTAAGTTTTTTTTCTGTTTATATATTGACTTGTTCCTTGAGTTTCATAAATGCTTGTCAGAACCCTATTTTGAGTACTTGTTTGAAGTTAACATAATAAAAAGTAATTTGTCATTTGTTTGTGGATGTTACCAAATTAGTGGTTACCATGTGGCATCTGTGTAGCATCTGCCTAACAAATTTCCTACAGGCATAATTACCAACAGCAGTTGCAACTCCTGCCACAGTGTGTTTCAAGAGAAGAAGCAAAGGAAGTACTTCTACATAAATCATCAGATGGTCTTTAAATAATTCAAATGCAAGGTTCTAAACAAAGACCTTGTAAAACTTAAAAAACTATCCTGAACTCATGGTCTCTTAGATAGACAGCCTGCAGCTCAGCAGTGCACAACACAGGTTTCCATTACAGAAATTTAGTGTTAGTTTTGTGTTCTGAACCTCATAAATGAATGTGGGCCATTGATGAAGGATTACTTTCAATCATTCTTCCTATGTGTATCTTTCAAAAGATGGCCTCATGCCTACTTTCAAAAAGTAGCTTTTTAATTTTTCATAAACTCTTTATGCAGCCTATGCATTACCAAATGCAAATCTTTCGAATCCTGTAAAAACTGGTCTTCAGGACAGATTGGGAAATGCATTCCCTCTGGAAGGTGTCTATATTATGGCAGGGATGATAGGCTTTGTAGCCCAGGAAGAGTATGCTATTTATTGTCCTTTTCCATAATTCAGCCCTGAAAAAATAATCTGTTAAGCTATTTTTTAGTAAAAAATGCTATTTAGTAAAAAAAAAAAAAATTAAAAAGGGGTTGGTGGGGGGGGAAGTTCAGTCTCTAAATGAAGGCAAGTCCTGAAACTGAGTAGAAATAGTTTTTATTCTTAGAAGTATAGTGAAACAAATACCTAAAACTCTTTGGCCAGTGAAAGGTTTGGGTCTATTTTTAAGTTTGGTTTCTGCATATATGTAATCAAGTGACTGTTGTTGAGAAGCTTCCTGCAGTAGCATAAGCATTCTGTCCTCTTTAAAAGACCTCCTTGGCTGAACTGTAAACCATGAGGAATACCTAGGATGATAAAAGGTTTCTGGAAATATATTCGTCTTTTGATTTTGGCTTTGGTTAGGCAACCTAAGTTAGCTGTTACAGGTAAAATATCAATCGCTCCAGAAGAAGTTGCTATTCTAACCTGAAAAAAAAAGCTAATAAAAGTTAGCCAAGCAGGCTAACTTAATTTTTAGTACATATTCCATAAGAACACATTCTGTCAAGTCACAAGTCTTTTCCAATCCTGCGACATAACTCCACAATCTCCTCCCCTTTCAACTACATCCTGCCCCAAGCAGTCTCAATCATGCTGGAGTTGTGGCTTCACCAGATCTGTCACTTGTGTCTCTGCACAAGAATCTGTATTCACGGGGTTTTCAGTGCCAAAGCAGCCTCACAAAAGCAGATAACAAAGGTTTTTGTGCTATTACGGGCATAATGCAGTGGTAATTTCTTTTGTAAGCAATAGCTTGACACCTCCAGCTCTGCCAGTTTAATAAATAACCGTTAGAAGGCCATATTTTCCTCTTCTTCTGGAGGAGATTTAATTAATGATTTAGAGATTAGAATTCTACAGCTGTATTTCTGGAGATGTCTATTTGTCAAGCACTGATGAATACTATACCTTCATTTCTAAAGTATAAATAGAAGTTCTAATTGTGTCATGCTGATTGACATTTTGTAGTGAAAAGCAGTATTACACTGAAAGTATTGATGTTTTAATCACAATTTAAATATTGCACAAAAAAAATACTCATTTCGGGTAGTGATGTTAGCACCTTACACCAATTAAAACAGTAAATCAGTTGAAGCTAAATATATTTTTCCTTTGGATGATAAAGCTGCTATTTATGGATTTGAAGCTTTTATCAATGGAAAACTCATCACTGGAGAGATAAAATATTTTTGTAGTTTGCCTTTGATATAGTTCCTTCAATCTCAAGATCTGAAACCACTTAATTAGTAATGAAGGTGTACAATGCTAATCTTAGTTTCTCTCATGACTTTTGTTGTTGCCACTTAGCAGTATTCCAATGTAGTCGTGTCATTTAAGAGAATATTGGCTAAGTTTTCTGTCTATAGAGATTAAATTACTTATTTTGGAAAAATCTTTCATAGGTTAAAGAAAAGAGTGAATCAAAAGAATAGGTAATATCAAAAAGCTATCGGTCAGGGTGATGGAGTTTAGCAAATGCACCAATATATTGAATATTGTGGTTTAGTGCCTACCAGAAAATTTACAATTGTCCAGTTACAGACTCCTTGCTGAGTTGTATCCTTTTATTAGAACTTATTTAGACCATACATTTGATACCATTCATCATTTTTGCCAGAAATGTAGGAATTATGAGAAGTTTGGCATTTCATATTATTATTATAAATTCATTATCATTTCAATGCTCCATCAAAAACAAATAGTGGATTCTGTTTTAGCTTTTAGTTTCAGTGCCCCTAAACATTAATTAAATTATTGTTTTGGAAAACATGGGCTTTAATGAGATTATTCAACCTTGTTTCTGGTTTTTGTTTTGAGGTTTTCTTAGGATATTTTCATAATAAGTGTTGGAAATTAATGTTCTACAGTTGTGATCTAATCACCTATGTCACTGCACTGAGTTTTCAGAATGGCTGGAGGTCTTTTCACGTGCCAGCTTCCATGTCACTATGGCAACAGGACAAAGCACTGAATGAAAACATGCAGGTTTGTTACAACACAGTCTTAAAATAACATCTTATTAAGAAGCAAAAGTTCGACGCCTGGAGGGATGTAGTTACACAAGAAACTTAAATAAGCTTATGATTGTTTTCCTTTTAATTTCTCCTCTTCTGTTAGAGGATAATTGTTTGTAATCATTCTTGTCACAAAGCAGCTAAACCATAAATTTAGGCTTACTGTGATTGGTAGAAGGCCTTCTAACTATCTCTGAGGATGTATTTGCTCCTGTAGGACTTGGAGAGTTGACTTCCGTTGGCACATCTCCTTTTTGAGTTATCTGCTGTGTCTGTGCTGCCGTTTCTCCTTTGGCCTGCACATATGGACCTCTCTCTGCAAAATGGGAGGTGATTCTACAACATCATGTGATATCTAGGATCTTTTTTGTATCTTGCTTGTATTATTAGACCTATCAAATTGCTTTTATAATGCTATTGCAGAAGTAGACTAAGAAGCAAGGTCTGCAAATTAAAGCAAAAAAAAGAAAAAGACATGCTGTTTTACCAGTGAGGTTTGGAACAGTTAGCCGGGGAAAATTATGAACTTGCCTTCTCTTAAATCCAGTCTAGCTGGCTGTTATAAAGCTTTGCTTTAAAAAATAAATGTAATGTGTTATAGAGGAGATCATGCCAAATGACCTCTTGAGCCTTTCTAACCTTTTAAACTATGAATCATTTTAAGCTATGACCCCTAATGAATCAATGTGGTTATTCTTTGGGTAGCCTAGGAACAAAAAATTTGTCTAACAAGCTTGGTATTCCCCACTTTCATCTAAAGAGTTCAAAAGGACAGAAAGCATAGCTCCTTTTCATAGATATGTCATGGCATGCAGATTAAACATCCATTTCCCTGGAAATGCCGTTCATGGTTTTTTACTTTTCTCTTTATTTAGTGGATTTTCCATGGATATGGATATTGAGATACCATCTAATATTAAACAAATACATAGTTGTACAGATAAAGGTAAATTAATTTCACTGTAGTCGTGCTTCTGCCTTGACAGTTCTGTTATGTATTTAAAATGGAAATTTTATTCTAGAAAATGCTTGTGTGTCAACTCTTTCACTTTACTGTTCATTCTGCAAGCAGAATGGTTCTCTGTTTTCAGCTGAAAATTTCTGTTGTGCTTGAAGCCTTTCTGGTTTGTCTTCTTATCTAAAAATGCATTGGGGAAAGTGAATGATATTTTAAAAAACAAAAAATGTAAATAGAAACTGTACCTTGTAGACTTTCTATAACCTCTTTGGGAATAGGCACCGAGACTACCAATTAAATCTACTATTGTCATTCTCTGTCCATACAAAATAATTAATATTCACTATATTGTTATTAAATAAATATTTAAGTGCTTTCTTTCCTCATCTAGAAAACCAACTGCCAGGCCATAATTAAGTTAGTTAATGAGGCTTTGTTCTAAATCTAGATTTCTAGATATCTAGATTTCTCACGTGTACCTACCTCAAAAGTGGGTAGAGAAGCATCCCAACAAAATGAGAGATAATGCATAACTTGTACTGTTCATGATGTAATAATGAATATGGTAAAACATCATAAACAGGAACAGCTTCGTTTTGATGAGTATTTCACACCATGGAAGGGAATGCATTTTGATCTGTTTTCTTAAGCTGAACATTCTCCAGAAATTTTCTTTTCAGTCACACAGACTCATCTGGAGATTTTTTATCCTTTGCCTCATACAAGTAGAATGTTTCAACACAGTGTCCAATTATTTCTGTTAAATCACATTTTTTTTCCAAACTGTTGTGCTGCTGTTTGTATTTCCTAGAAATGTGATTACAGTGTTTGATACAGATGTTGCATTTGAAGCAGTGCATGTGAACAAACAAGTCACAGCTGAGGCTGGAACTAAGTGGCATCTGTGAGTCATGTAATTGTTGTACAAATTAAATATAAACAAAATATTAAAACATTACATTTTTAGGACTACATTTTTAGGACTTATAATTTACACTCAAATATTTATAGAATCTGTCAGTATTTTATTCTAAGGCATCTGGCCTTCCTAGATTTTGCATTCTGCTGTAGTTGTTGCTGCTGCAGTGATTTTTCTCAAACATATTTTAATCTTTTTCACTTAAAAGTGAAAAATATATAGCTGACACTTCTAGCAGTCTGAAGTACCCACAAGCAGAACCCATGTATGGCTGTGTGACAGAAAAGCTCATTATCACCACAGGAAAATATTAATAAAAGGTTAGGTAGGAAAGATCAATTCAGTCCCTCTTTCTTTCACTCACAGAAACTACTCACCTGAGAAATACACTTAAAACTCAAGGCAGTATCTTAAAATATGTGATTCCAGGTTATTATTTTCCCACACATTTTATGAAGTCCCTGGAAGTTTTAGTTCTTTTCAGGTCCTTTTGATTTTTTTTTCTTACATAAGCAAAGGTGAAATGCAAAGTCTTCACATGACTAATCTGTCATTCGAATCTGAAATTGATTAAAATAAGTAAGATGACTGATAATATTTTCTTTCCAACAATGATGTCTTTTCTTATTCTTCCCTTTCATTAGTGTTGCTTAGTTTAAATGTATTAGTTTTGGGATTTCTTTCTGATGACTGCAATAATACAGCAACTGCCTCAAAGAAAGAAAGAAAGTGATTCCTATTTATACAAACCTTTCTTTCTCTAGTGGAAACACTTTCACTTCTTCAGGCATTTGATTGTTCCATTTTTGAAAACCTTTGTTTTTATAGCATCTCTGTTCTTAGAAAGGACAGTCTGCACTTCTGGTTTACATATTTTTTTAATTCTAGTACTTCTCACAAACTGATGGTGGCAGTGATGACTAAAAGATTATATCTGTGGGGGTTTTTTTAAGATTTAGAGTCATTGCTGTTTGCAGAAGAGTAAATTGGGTGAGAATATGAAACCACAAAATTAGTTTTTCAGTTTTTCATGTCATACCTGGGATATGGGTAAAGGACAAGGAATTTTGACTTTTCAGGCATTAGAAGTAAATGACACATATATTTGTTAAAACTCCATATATATTCCACATATATTTGCTAAAGCTGTATTCTGCTCTCATTCCAAAATAAGAATAATGAAGATGTTTGGGTACACTTGTAATGAAATAATATTTGTCCACTGCCCTGATAATTTTGCTTCTCCTCCTGTAAGCTTGCATGCTTCTGTTTAAAGCAGATTTTGAAACAGCATTTGAGGAGCAGCTGTCCAATGAAATTATTATTTTAATATATTACTCAAATTCTATGGCAGGCTCAGCTCTACACCAAGCAGAGCCGATTGCTTTACATGTTTTGGATTTTTTTTTTTCAGAGAAAGAATGAATACAGTCAGATTCAGCACAGATGAGTTCCTCTATTTCTTTTTTACCCCAGAGCCAGCTGTTACTTTCTTCTCATGGCTTAATTTTACTCACATTGTTGCTATCAAACCAGCAAAACACACTGAACCATGACCAGGAATGTGTGGCAGTTTGTAATACTTCTATTCTGATATTCCTGTCATAAATCTTAAGCTTATGTTTCCATATTGTTGCTCCATGCTTAATATTTTAATGGTCTTAAAATCAGTCTTTACTCACAGATTTCACAGAATTTTCTTCATTTTCAATGACCATCATACATGATTTGACATCATTTCACAGAATCACAGAATCACAGAATGTGTAGGTTGGAAGAGACCTTCAAGATCATCGAGTCCAACCCAGCCTTAACACCTCAACTAGGTCATGGTGTCAAGTGCCACATCCAGTTTCCTTTTAAACACATCCAGGGATGATGACTCCACCACCTGCCCGGGCAGACTATTCCAGTATTTAATCACTCTTTCTGTGAAAAGCTTCTTCCTAACCCCCTACCCCATACCCTAACCCTAACTCTAACCCTAACCCAACCCAACCCCCGAACCCTAACCCTAAACCCAACACTAACCCTAACCATAAGCCTAACGCATAACCCTGATCCTAACCCTAAACCTTACCCTAACCCAAACCCTAACCTTAACCCCCAACCCTAACCCTAAACCCCCTAACCCCTAACCCTAACCCCAACCCTTAACCCTATCCCTAAACCTAACCCATTTGAAGTGGTTTACTACAGTATATAAATCACTTTGGTTGTATTCTAAAGAATGCTTTTTGCATTGATTGCTTGTCATTGCAAAACTCTTAACATGCCACTTTTTTTCTTTAGGCCAGCTTTTAAATTTTTTCTTTAATTTAGTCTATTTGAAGTAAAGATGCCCTAATAACATTGTTTTGCCCTAAATATGTCTTTCAAAGTCTCATACCTCGCATTGCTTGCTCATAGCAGAAATTACTTCCTTCCTTCTGGAAATCTGTAATGTGTAAGTGAAGGCTGTGCTTAGACCTGTCCTGGGTTGCAGTGTAGGATGTACACAAAGTATTTATTCTATCACCATCCTCATGAACTGTTGAAACCAAGTGGGCTAGTGTTTTCCCAAGCCCCTGCCTTTGGGATGTCTTCTGCTAATGGCCCATTAACGCCTGGCCCATGACTCACAGGTAACTCCCTCCAGGAGTTATCTCTGTTTAATGGGCCATCAAGGACCCACTTCACACTCCTCATCCCATTATGAGATGGTCTGCCCAGGGGGAGGAGCCAAGCATTCTCACCTGGATATAATCTGGGATTTAGGACAGTGCAAGGAGCCCTTACCTACTGGATTCCCAGAGGAGCAGAGCTACCAGACCTTTCTACAGGATCACTGCTTCAGGAAGACCACCTCATCTGGACTGCTTCCACCATCCTGCTCAGGTTGTCATTCTGACTCTGTCAGTGGTCCGTTGTGTTATTGCATTTATTTTATTTTATTTTTACCTTTTTACCTTTTTTCTTATTAAATTATATTTCTGACTGGGAGCCTCTCACTCGTTTTGCTTTCAAACCACGACAAGACCAAAGCGCATTCAGTGAGAAGGAAAATGCTTTTGCCACCAAAGGATCAGATGTAGACTACTTAGGGCGGTTTTGGTTAGTGATGTATTTTGTCAGTGCCAGAAGTAGATTAGAACCTAAGTAAACACAAACTGCAAAATTCCGAACAACCCAAGACCAAGTTTAAGTGTGAAACCTAGGAGAATGTTTGACAAATCACTAATATGAATTCTCTGCCTACCAGTGATTGCATGGTGAAACAATTAATTAGGCATCAGGCAAATGCTGGTTTAAAGGCCTTTGCAGAAAGTACCAGTTTTGTTGTCAAGCAATCATTTAAATAGTAATGTTGCTTCCCTTTTCTTCTTCCTTGGTTCCAAATGGAAAAGAAAAGCTACTGCCATTGATTGCTACTGTTCTTGTGATACAGTTCATACAATGGACAAAGGAATTGAAAGGGACAGTTTTCAAAACTATATCATTATGAGATTCAATGGCTGTATTAAAGAATATCAAAAGCAATATATAATAGATTCCTTTTACACACTTGATACTTTGCTGGGCATGTAGGAAAAGGATACAGAAACAGTCAGGAGAACCCTGGAAATCCTCTTTCCTCTTTTGAGGAATCATATTACTCATTGTCCATCAGGTGATATTTTATATATGCTGGATCATCATACTATAGAAAACTTTGTCTTTAAAACAATTATCATTAGAAGAAAATTTTTTTCCTGCTCCTTTGGTGAGCTTACAAGATTTTGTTATAATGAAACTTCATTTCTACTCACAGTGGTGTTCATTGGGCTTTGTGTTGGTGAAGAAAGCAATAGAGTTGGTAAGAAGGCAATCTCCATCTATTTCCTATCAAGTTGAACTTGGGAAAGATTGGGATTCTGCTACCAAGAAGATATTGGGTATCAAGTTTATCTAACATGAATTATCTTTTTGCATAAAATATTTAATGACATCATTCTTTAAGATAATAACAGAGTTAGCTTTCCTTGTGGTTTTACATACTATCTTTAAGTTGAGGACATTTGGTCTTATATTGTTACTAAATAATAACTTCCACAGTCACACACCTTAAGGTATGGAAACAAAAGGTCTGTTACTAAGTGTTGTTTTTACATATATGTCATATTTTACCTACCTGTAACTGTTTAAAATACCTTAATATTTAATATTTTTGCTAATTTCTGGTTTGTTGCACGTTGTAAAGTACTTTTATGATATCTTTGGTTTGATTTCTGCTAAAATATCATCGTTCTTAATTGGTTGGTTTTGTAATTCTACAGTGTGCCTCAATGCAAACAGCAGAACAGATACTTTTCTACTGCACTGCTTTTCTTACTGATCATAGGTTAATTTGTGAATACATAGGTCAGTTTTGTAAGGAGGAAAGAGTTCTTTCTTTTTTTCCTGTTGTTACTCTGTATTCTGATTTTATGCTGATAAAAAACAAACTAATTAATTTTATTTTATAACACCGAACACTGTAGTCTAATAATAGAACCAGACTAACATTTATTTTAATTTAATGGTTTTTTCACCGATGTTTAATGAACACACCACATCTTCTAAATTAAGGAGCTGCACAGAACAACATTTTGGTACTTTGTGATCTGATGAAATGTAGTTGGAGACAGCACAATGGCTTGCACTGAGGGATTAAGTGGGTATGGAACATACTCCACACTTATTTGTCTGTCCTTTGAAAATACTCAGAAGCAGGAGATTCAACAGTACCACAGGTAATGCCTTATATACTGTCCTTGCAAATGAAGAATGCTCCCTGGCAGTTATACAGAACTAAGAGGTTGCTAAGGAAAACTGCAGAACCTTTTTCATAGAGGTTTTCCTGATAATTTAAGCAAACATGCTTACAATGGAGTAGATACACTTGATCATTTGGAGGACATTGCCAGGAGAGATATCCCAATGTCCTTCTGTTTCTAAGGTGCTCTGAATCCTTGTTCTCAAGATGGAAGAGACTGTCTCATTTTAGTAAAAAATACAAAGGAAATGTTTCTGCTACACTATGAGAAGAGCTAGGATATGAGTTTCTTAAGAACTAGAAAGATTCCTTAAGATAGAAATGATAAACTAGCTTCCAAATCTGCTGTTCAGTCTTTTCATGGTCAATTGCTCCATTACTAGAGTTACCTTAGAAAGCAAATATTGGCAAAAATAGGAAGATTTTTTTTTCTTCAGTACATCTGTCATTCTTGCAGCAATACATCCTACATGGATATGTGTGTGTGGAAGATACACACTCATGCTAAAACCCGAGTTTTGGTTCAGTGATGTGTGATCTCTAAGGATCTGTTTCTGAGATCCAATTGTTGCCTGATCCCGAGAGAAAACACAAACCAACAGAGTGTCAGTTTATGCGGTGCTTTATTCGAGGGCCCTGGGGACCTGAGGACTAGCGGCCCAAGTCAGAGTCCCAAGTTGGTTACAAAGATGCTTATCTTTTATACCTTTGTTACAAGTCTTACTTCATCAGCCTACGTGCGGTTTCCTACATACTTTACTTTAAACATTCACATTCATCTTTTAGATAACCTTTCTAACGGTTATAAATTTTGCATGCTTGCTTTAGCTAAAACTAAAGGTTAATTTTCTAAGCTTACCTTCCACCATAGAAAACATCTTATCGATAACAATGTAACCATATTTCACGAGTAATCTCTATATCTGTATGTACTACATGCTCTACCAAATCCTTTGAACATTGTTACCTGCATCAGCAGATTCTCAGGCCTCATTTCTCAGGCTTGGTTCCTATGGGCCTGCACCAGGAACCAACTCCTTAGCCTAACTACTGCTAACAGAGGCCTTATGGCAACACAATATACTAACACTCTGGCTCTAGAAAAAGGCAGTGAAATAAGCAAATAGGGCGTGGCTTATTTCCTTTTTCTTACAAGACTTCTTTTTTTTCTTCCTCCTACATGTTACAGAAAAAAAGCTACAGTTGCCAAGTACTTCAACATGCAAAATACTATGAAATTTAAAGCAGTTATTTTTCTGTAGTAAGAAACCCTATCAATGCCACAGCAGGACCTTGCTCTGAGATGTCCATGTACATCTTTCTTGTGCATTTCCCCAAAACATCATCCAGCTGAGGGCAAAGAATACCTTTGATCCAACAAGTCCAAGTAGAAGATGCTGCATTTGGATTGGGGCAACCCCAATCAGAAATACCGCCTGGGAGAAGAATAAACTGAGAGCAGCCCTGCTGAGAAGGACTTGGGGGTGCTGGTGGGTGAGAGGCTGGCCATGAGCTGTCAGTGTGCTCTCACAGCCCAGAAAGCCAAACGTGTCCTGGGCTGCACCCAAAGCAGTGTGGGCAGCAGGGCCAGGGAGGGGATTCTGCCCCTCTGCTCTGCTCTGCTCTGCTGGGACCCCACCTGGAATCCTGCATCCAGCCCTGGGCTCCCAGCACACGGAGGACAGGGACCTGCTGGAGTGAGTCCACAGGAGGGATACCAGGATGTTTAGAAGGATGGAGAACCTCTCCTAAGAAGACAGGCTGGGAGAATTGGGATTGTTAAGCCTGGAGAAGGCTCCAGGGAGAGCTTGTAGCACCTTCCAATACCTGGAGGGGGATTACAAAAAAGAGGAAGAGTGATGGGCAGATAGCGATAGGGCAACGGGAGATGCTTTAAGCTTTTAAGAGAGATTTCGATTAGACGTTAGGACGGAGTTCTAAGGGTGGTGAGGCACTGGCACAGGTTGCCCAGAGAAGCCGTGGATGCCCCATCCCGGGAGGCGTGCGAAGCCAGGTCGGACAGGGCTCTGAGCACCCCGCTCTCGTAGGAGCTGTCCCATCCATGGCCGGGCCTGTCCCATCCATGGCCGGG
>VWZU01009054.1:2081549-2164554 GCA_013397095.1 Sterrhoptilus dennistouni
GTGTTCGAGGTGGAGAAGATCCTGGACGTGAAGAAGGAGGGGGTGAGTGAGTGCGCGGGTCTCTGACACTGGGCCAGGAGGATGTGGGAAGAGTAATTCCGTAACAATTGCGATTTAAAGCTCTCTGTGCACAATTGTGCGAGGAGCCTTTTTGCCCCTCGTTCCAGATTCAATCCCCTCAGCCGAGGATAAGTCTTTACTAAGAAGTTGGTTTTTGTCTGCATTGTTAAACTGCTCTTGGCTCGTAGGGCTGAACGGCAGTGCTGTTTTTATGTGAAATCTTTTAGTGCAGAAATGGGCAGGATTGAATATAACTGAGAACTTAGAGGTGTTTTCAAGGTGTGTTGCTAGGGACGGTGTTCACAGACAGAAAATGGGGGAAGACCGCCTAAAATAAGAGTCTTCTCCTAATTAAAATAATTAGCTGCAGTGATGTTGCTTTGTTTAAACTGAAATACCAGACCTTGATTTGTTTCTTTGAAAGCAACCTAGACTGGTTGAAGTTCTTGAAAAATTTTCCTAAACCGCAAATAGAAAAAATTATTAATACAGGGGGGTTTTATGATTTTGTGCCTGAAAGATTTTTATTGTAACTAACTTATGTTTTTTATTTGGGGCTTCAGTCATCTACATGATTATAAAATCCTGTCAATTTCGTGTAAACGGTCAGAGTCTTGAAACCCTTAGGCTGGAGAACCTTCAGATCAGCATTTTCTTCGATATTTGTGATGTTATTAAATTGCACCTTAGCTGAAATATGTTAATGTCTTAAGATAATGTTATACTTCCAGCATAATACAGTATTTATAGCTTTGCCTGTATGAAGTGTTGGTCAACATAAGTCAGGCTTCAAAACAAGAGGATTCCTTTTTTTTATTTTTTTTTTTCTCCCTGACCCACCCGCCCCCAAGGGATGGAACCTGAAATATCTAGGTTTGGATGGTCGTGGCTTTTGTACTGCACCTCAGTTATACTTAAACAACAGGCTCTGCTGCAAATTGTGATGCTGCCCAGTGGAAGTGGGAAATTTTAACTCGGCTGTTTAATGACGTGGTGGTAACCCCTTTCCATACGAGTTTGTTCTAGCTGATCACTAACTCACAGGCGCTAGAGCAGTATAAAAATGCTTGGAAGCATTCTATTTTTTTTAAGTGATAAGAGAGGGGAAAAACCCCCAATATTGAGTGAAATAATGTTGATAGGTAAGTGTAAGACTGTGTCTGTGAAGTGTGAGAATCAGTCTTCTGCCTTCACTTAAGCTGAATTTTGTATCACTCTCCTAAGCTGCGTTTTTCTGTCACTCTGCATGGACAGGATGTAGTCATTCAACAGCCAAATGGTTTTGCATTTGCATTAGACGTTGTTTTATGCAGCTTTCTCAGTTAATGAAAAAAGGACTTGTAGCTTATTTGGTAGCTGAGTTACAAGGATGTACCTAACTGTGCAGCTAGCAGAAGTCCTGCATCTGAAAGGGCATAAATAACCCTGTGCCACCAGGCAGGTGAGTCAGCTGGCTGGGATGCAGATTTGCAGCAAAGGAGCTAGGAGTCCCCACAGGCAAGTGAGGTGAACATGAATCAGCAGTTCTTGCAGCAAAGAAGGCCAGCAGCATCCAGGAGTGCAGGCAGAAGGTGAAGAGGTGCTTCATTCTCTCTTCTCTGAGTGCTGAGAAGCATCCTGAGCACTGTGTGGAGTCCTGAGCTCCCCAGGACAGAAGAGATGGAGAGAAGGGGGATGAAAACAGTTAGGAAGCTGAGAGCTGGATTTGCTTTGCCATAAGAAGAGAAGACTCAGGGGAGATCAAAGTAATATTTGTATCTAACAGGAGGATGTTGAGAGGACAGAATCAGATTGTTCTTGGGGGTGCACAGGGAAAGGATGAGACAGACAGTGGACATAAGCTGGAAGACAGGGAAACCTGCATAGATGCACTGACTGGGCAGATTGAGCAGCCTGATGTAGGCAGTCCTGCTTTGAGAGGGCATTTTACTTGTTAGCTCTGGAGATCTCTTGTAACCTAACACACTCTGACTGTAATGAGAAAGTTACTGATTGCTTATTTTGTAAGTAACTCCAGTAGAAGAAAGAAAGAGGAGAGGGGAATATGATTTTGAAAACTTAATTCCTAAATCAAGAGAAATGGGTTAAGCTAAATTTTAAGGGAAATGTTGAACTAAAGTGTTTGAATATAGGCTATTTATTTATTTATTTATTTATTTAGATGTATGTGAAGTAAAATCCAGAAGATTGTAAATAGAAATGGTTAATTGGTTGCTGAAGTTTAATGGCATGTATGTACACTTGGTCGATAGTTAATTATGCTCAGGCAAAAATTTATTCATAGATTTTTAACAGTAAGTGCCTAATGGCAATTTTTCTGAAGCTTTCTTTTTCCAGGCTTGGTTAGCACTGTAAGGTCTTTCAGATAATCATCAGTCCATGTTTGAAAGTGAGAGGTACTATTTTGCCTCTCCAAAAGGTGCTTTCCTTAGCACATTTGCTAAAAATTTAAATTTAAATTTAGTAATTTAGTAGAAAAAACTAGATAGAAACTCCAAGGTGCATTTTTATCCCTCAGTGAAGCTCAATACTGTTGAGACAATTGGTCTCAGATTTTTGTATGTAATCTACCAAAATCTTTGTAACTCCACTAAGATGCACACGCTCAGATTTTTGTCTAGGTTTAACTTGATCTCATTACTGGGGTTTTTTTCTCTAATTGTTGGTCTTCCAGTTTCTCAAAAATGGAATTGATTACAAATATAGCATAAATTATAAATTCCAATGTGAAACTTGGTGAATGGTGTTAATTCATTAGACGTCTTAAGGGTTTATATCAAGTTTTATATCAAGCTTAAAATTTTTAAGGAAGAAATACTAAAACTTTACCAAAAAAAGTTTCGTAAGTGTCAGAAAACCCATTTTGATAAACCGACTGGGAATTTATGATATGTACATTGTAGCTGTGGTTCTGAAAAACTATTATGTACTGCAAGTATTTTGGATAAAACTATTCCAACTACAGAAATACTGATTTTTATATACATAAAATTGTATATCCACTGACATTTTCAAGAACTGACCAGCTGATGCAATACTGTGCCATATTGGATTAAATGTTGTGGGTTTTTCTTACAGGGTAAAATTCTCTATAAAGTCCGGTGGAAAGGATACACCTCTGATGACGATACCTGGGAACCAGAGGTTCACTTGGAAGACTGCAAAGAAGTGCTTCTTGAATTCAGAAAAAAGGTTGTGGATAATAAGCCTAAACCTGTTAAAAAAGACTTACAGGTGTATTTCAACTTGCAGTATCTTACATTGGAGACATAATACCTACCTAGACTCTAGTAATGATAGGAAGGGAGAAGAGGAGGCATTTGAAATGTGTAATTATGAAGATTTAAGGAATGTCACCTAAAACTGCTTTGTTTCTTCTGAAACTTAGTACTGTTGCTGTTCTCTGGTAGGGATTTTTTTGTTGATGAGTTTGCTTGTAGACTGAATCCAGCTAAACTTCAGTTCCGTTTTTAATGGGATTATATAAGTAATGTATGGTCATTTTAGTTTGTTTTTGACAACATAAATAACCCCCTTTCCCTACCCACATGTATATTGTCTTGTCATTTGTCACTGTCACACTACTCCAATCACTCTCCTGCTTTCTGTAGGAGATCAATGAGTTTTAAAATGTAATCGTTAAGTTTGGGAAGAGAGGAATACAGAAAGCTGAGATGCCAGAGGAAAGAATATGGCTTTTTCTTCTTTTTAACTGTTCAGTTAGTTTGAATAAGCAGTGTAAGGATCCTTTTTGAAACCTGATACCCTGCTTCTGGGAAACCTGTAGGTAAATCTTACAGAATCACATCAATTATTTTTGATGTAAAGTAGCTCAGATTTAGTTCTGTGGTGGAATCTGGGTTTTGGATATATATTTGGTTTACTTGAATTGTTTGTGCATGTATTGATTCTCATCCAGGCAGTTAGTAATGTAATTTAGGTAAGTAAGCTAGAATTGTATTATCACATTTTGCAATTTGGCAATGAGGAATGATCTTGGCAGGGATCAAAATATTAAAGTGCTTAAAAATTTATTTTTCCCAAGCATGACCACTACCATTTTTGTATACTTTGTACCAAAGTGATAGTTTATTGGGGAAGAAAAAACTTTAATTTTTTTTCTTTACCTTTTAGAAACTGTCTCTAAATGATGATATATTTGAAGCAGAGTCTGACAGCGACTGGCAGAGTGAAACAAAAGATGATGCTTCATCAAAGAAGAAAAAGAAGAAGTCAAAAGAGGGAGAGGATAAAAGTTCAGATGACTTGAAGAAGAAAAAATCTAAGTCTCCAAAAGTCAAGGAAAAACCCAGAACAGAATGTGAAAGTTCCCCAGATACTTTGGTTTTAGATTCAAAGTCAAAAAAAAGGACTTTAGAAACTGAGGATCCAAAGGACCCAAAGAAACAAAAGAAAGAAGACACTAAAGAAATCAAGAAAAAGAAGGGAGAAGTTAAAGATTTAAAAATAAAATCTAAAGAAGATTCTAAAGAAAATAAAAAGTCACAGAAGGGGAAGCATGGAGATGTTCAGTTTGACTCAGAATCAAGCACTGTAGATAATTCAATTTATCAAGGAACTGATAATGAAAATTCAAACATAAATTCTGAAAATAAAGATGAGAAACAAAAGGTAGTAAGTGGAGAAGAGAGATTGGAACAGGAAATTGATGAAAAAAATGCCATTACTGATAAATGTCTTGATGGATCAGCAAGTAATGAAGATGATAGTATTGATACTAGGGCAAAAAGAAAGAAGAAAAAAAATCAAATAGCAGAAGACTGTAGAGAAGAAAGTGGAAAAGCAGAAATTCAGGACAGTCATTTAGAGAAGAAGAGCATGCACAAAAAGCAAACAGGTCAAGAAAAAGTACCTGGAGAGCTGGAGAAAGTGTCACCTGCTCCTTCACCAGTGCAGAAGAGTTTGAGATTGAGCACTGAGGAAAGGATGTGCAAGCCCACTGATTCCCCTGGGGAGGTAAGCACAGTTAGAGTAGGGGCTGGGGGTAAAATCAGTCATCTTTCAGGCACAGGTACCTCAAACCATGACTGTTCATAATGGCAAAGAGAAAAGTACAAATTGGAAAGGTACTGAGCTGCCGGAACTTAAACACCCACTGTACAATGTATAACAGACTGGGAAATTTCTGGATTCTGAATCCTCTAAAGGGGGGATGCTTTAGGAGAGGAAAGCATATTTAAATGTGAAAGGATAAATTTCTCCCATTTACTGTATCTTAGAATGACATTTCCTCTTCTTGCAAGGCGTGCTGTTGTTTTTACCCATGTTTGCGCCCACCTTTAAGAGTGTCCTCATCTGACTTTCTTCTACTTGTGTAGTAATATTGAGCAACAGTACAATATTGAGCAAGACTTGCTCTCTCAGACACTGGCCATTAGGGTTTAGGTGTGGTGGCACCAACCTGAGAACTGGAATGCTGAAACCACTTCTAAAGCCCAGGTCTCTCAGATAATTGTGTAGCAGGCTTGTCTTGTTAGAATTCCTGGAGTGCTTACAGCAAGTGCTTAGTTTCATGGCATGGTTTCATATTAAATAGAAATGCTGTACCTGTTGTAAGAAATGAGCTAAGCAAATACTGGAATATTTATTTTTCCTTATTTAAAACAGCAGTGTTTTAAGAAAAGCAGTATCATAAAGGCAAAAGAAAAAAATATGACAGAAATAAATGTTTTTTGTAATGTTTCTGGGAATATAATTTCTTTCAGCTGCTTCAGCCTGTTCTAATACAGTGTGCAGTTCATAAGGCACTGGCTGCTCAGAGCAGCCATGTTCTGATTTAAGAGGATTGCAGCAAAAGCACCTTGATACTTACTGGACTATATCCCACTTCTGAGACTGTAATTCCATGGTGGAAACTTTCTTCTGCAGGCTCAGCAGTGGTCCTCTGCTTGTGATTGTTTTGTGTATGGAGTAGGTCACCTTAAGTAAGTTATTTTGGGGATAAAGAATTACATGGCATAATCTCAGAGTAGAGCTACACAAAAGAGTGTTTTTGCACAATCTTAGTGGTGAAAGCTCTGGAAAACAAGGAATTACTCTGAGGGATAGGCCAGTGTCAGAAAGCTGTTTAATTACTTGAAGCAATATGGTCCTTTTATTACCCAAATATTTTATTACAGTTCAAGGCTATATATATGTGAGAGAGAGACAAGAATAGGGAATATCTTGGGAATTCTGTTCTGTTTATCAGTAGTATAAAAATCCTGTCACCTTGAGCATGAATAAATGAACAGCAGAGGAAAGTGGGTTTGCTTGTGGCTCCTCAGTCAGCATCCTCAGTGAGTTGTGCCTGTGCTTTTCTTGTGGTCATGCTCTGAGGTACCAGGAAAGTATGGAAGGTGTTCTGCTCTTTGCTTCTTTTGAATGTGGAAGGCTCAAGCAGTGTTTTGTGTTACTGGTTAGGTATTCTCTGGAGCAGCTGTGGACTTGTGTGGATGGGTTTGGTGGAGAGTTCTGCAGGGTTTTTTTTTATTCACTGAGTTGTCAGCCCAAGCAGATGATGCCTTTTAAAGAAAGGTGCCTCTCTTTCCTTATGTAACTCTGCTTATAGAACAGCAATCATGTCAATTTGTAACACAGTATCTTCTTTTTGGGGTCAGTTTGTACCCTGAACCATTCCTGCCATTTCTTTTGCCTCCAAAAATAAATGTGTATGTTGTGCATGTGATCAGCATTAGAAACCTGGAATAGAATTCAGGATTACTGATTTTAACAGTCCCACTATAGCAAATAGCTGCTAGTCCCTTTAGTGAGTTATGGATTTCCTCTGAAATACGGAGCATCTGGCAGGGTTAACAGCTGCCTGTGTCAGCATTAATCACATCAGTGATCAAAAGCTGAGGTTTGTGGAGGGAAGGGAGGTGATGAGGAAAGCAATTAAATGCCTCAGCTCTGCTAATACATAATGATACACCAAATTAATCTGGTTTAATTAAGGTTTTTTCTATTTCAGATGGTAGCATATATAAAAATTATTGTGAGGACTTCTTTTGGGGCAGTTTTTCAGAAAGACAGTGCTACTACCTGTGCCAGGTTAGTGTCAGAGACTGATACAAAGCCATGCCAAGGAGCCTTGTCCAGCCTACTCTGCAGTGAATTTGCTGAGTGGAGAGAGAACATTACAGGAGGAGAAAGGCAAAACTTTGGTAGAGACAGTTGAATTCCATTTTGGCAAATTTGATTATGTATCTATATGTACAATAAGGGTTTTTTGTGATAGTAGATACTGCTAAGCTCGGACTGCTGCAGGGATATCATGAGTTTGGGTGGGTTTTGCTGAGTGTCTGTTTTTCACAAATAGCTGTTGCCATAGTGTTCTGTCTGTGTAAATTGAAAATCCTGGAACTTTTTGTGTCCAACTGTCAACTTTTCTCAGTTGAGTTCAAGTCAATGCTACCATAATGCTTTGGATATGGTGCTATAAAATTTTTTAATACCCTGAAATAATTACATACTGTTCAGGTTCACTATTTGGAACAAATCTTAAGTTAGTAATCTTGAATTTCCTTCAAAATACTGGTTTTGTCATATCTTCAGCTCTTCCATAAAGCAACTTGAATGGCTGGGATGCAGTAAAAATATGAATTGAAGTTACTGTGTTCAGGAAATAATACCTCTACTGTTAGGGAAGAAGCCTTCACAGACTTAACTCCTGACTCACCTGTTTAATTCTTAGGAATGTCTACAAGACTGTTGCATATGGGTTTCAGTAGTATTAATTGTAAATATACTTTATTGTTGGAGTGGTGAAAGGAGTTTATTTTCTATTTTTTTTTTCTACCACTGAAATTTGATCTTTGTTTTCAATTTTAGGAAAAAGAAGTAAAGAAAACTGAAATTAAAGAAAAAACTCAAAAGAAAGAGTCTGAAAAAGAAGAAAAAAACAGAAAAGAACAGAAGGTCCTAAAAAGTAAGTGCTAACTTTTTGAAACAGGGAAAAGAATGACTCTTCAGGACATTCTCTTCTTATTTCTATAAGGGCAGATATTGTGTAGTTTTGTAACAAACACACTCACCAGAAGTAAGGAATCCTGTTTTTATTTTAGGAAGCAAAAGTCTCCTGTTTAATGGCTTTGCTAATACGTGCTTCATGAGAATGTTAATATATGCTTCCTGTGTGAAGCACAGAAGTATCTAGAAGTCTCTGACATTTTTGTAGACAAGTCATGATTTTGCCCTTTTTAATTTAACATTGACAACTGTGCTTCTCTGGCATGTAATCGTAATTTTTTTTTTTTTTTGAGAAATTCATCCAACTGTTGGCTATTTTCAGAAGTGTTCTGGTGAGATGATGTGTGTATCTAAATATACCCCTTATATTTAGAAAAACTAATAGGGGTTCCCATCAGACAAACATCTTGCCTCCTGCTTTAGCCACAGAGACACAGAGTTATATTATACAACCCTGGATGATTAGATACACAGCAAAACATGTCTAGGTTCTGTTTCTAGTCCTAATAGTGTAATGGATTACTAGTGTTACGCTCTTGATCTCAGGATGGCTCTGGATTACTTTATTCAGAATACATTCCTTCGCTAGATAAACACCTTTTTCTGAAAGTGGCATAGATGCTTACAGTGCTTAAGGAAAGTAGTAAGAAGCAGAATGATGAATGATTTTTCTGTGCAGCATTTGTCCTTTGTCTGATCATCACAGATGCTGAACTATAATTTAGAAGCAGTAGTTTATGCACAATTCTAAACTGCATTTCTTAAAAGGAAGACGGTATCATGTTGAAAGCAGCCAAAACTCAGACTTGCCAGGGTAGGTGGGCTAGCTCTCCCTGACTTTTGTCTTATGTTAAACTTGCTCCTGTGCTCCAGTACTTACAGAAAGAGAACAGATCTTTTCTAAATTGATGCTGGTCATTTACTTAAATTTTGTTATGTAATAGTCTTTAGTGGCTCAAGTAGTCACTCTTGGTAACTGTCTTAATGTTCTAGGCTTTAAGGTCATCAGAAGTGTATTTGAGTTGTTTAATGTAGCTTCAGAAGAACAAAAGAGTAAATATTATGAGAACAACTGCAAAAGAGAAGAATCTTTGCTAGAATATAAATTCATAGAAGAACTAAAAGAGTAAGGTGTACAAGGAAAGGAGAAATAAAAGACCTGAGGCAGACACATGGAGTTGCGTTGTTGCAGAGGGTGATTGAGAAGTACTGGATGTGTGTCAAATGGAGAACACTGGTAGCTGAGATTTTCTTCATTCCTGTTTGCATCTCTGGTGCTCCAGTTCTTGTCTCTGCAGGGGGCTGAAATGAAGTTTTTTTTTGAAACTCACTGATATCTTTTCAGTGTGTTTCCACTGCTTCTGCTGCTAAAGTGATGGAGTGTTCACCTTCCTATAATCACTTCAGCCTTATTTATTACGACTAACAGTTTCTTTCAGCTGAAAGCATTTTATGTAGCCTTTGTAGCCTAATGTGGCCTTTGCTGCTGAGAACCATTTCATGCTGACTGCCAGAGTTTATTTGAATGAAAAGTAGCAGTAGTTGTTAGTTAATCTGCTGATCATTGAAGCAAGGGCAAGCATTCCTTAGCTTGAAAATTTACAATTGGTTACTTATTTTACATGTTTTTTCTTCCACAAAATTAAATACATGATAGATGGCAAGCAGCAAGTCTTGAGTTTGGGTATGGACATGCAGTTAGAATGGCTGACACTAGAAGAATTCCAGAGGCATCTTGATGGAGAAGATGAGAATCATGTATCAACAGAACCTATATCAAGTAGTGAGTATTTTTTGGGAAGAAGGGGTATTTCTTAGCTGACATTTCTAAGGGAAATATCCTATAACAGCATTGATTTTATTTTCTAGCTCTCCTGAGAGATGCTGTTAAAAGAGGAGACTACATGACAGTGAAAATGGCACTTTCTTCAAATGAGGAATATAATTTGGATCAAGAGGTAATTTTTGTGCAGTAGAAGTATTGGAAGACAGTAGGAGGGAAGAAGACAAATTTTGATTGGTTTGAAAAGCTTTCCCCTCTTGTGTTGTAGCAGATTTCCATCTCACCTAGGTAAAATAGCACAAGGTATCAAAAAAGAGTACAGACTTGGAAGTTTCAGTATTTGTTATCCATTTCTTCCAAGAAAAAATGAAGTGTGATAGAACTATCCCAGTAGCTTTCCAACCAACTTGCCCAGTGTATTTAACTGACCAAATGTGGAACTTTGCATGCTCTTAGGAATGATAACCATCAGTTCAAGTGGCTAAACTGTGTGAAACATTCTGCATAGGAAACAAAATTCTAAAAAGCCCCAAAAACCTGAAAGTTGTTTGACACACCAGGACTACTTCATAATTAGTTTCCTGCCAGTTTGTCATCAGCTGTGTTCTTACTGGGTTTACTTTCAAGGATCTATTTTTCTGTTGAATAGTACTGTAGTTCCATTTTTGAGTTTTAAAATCTCCAATACTGGTATCATCACTGGTGTTCTTGTGTAGTTGTATTATGTAACATTTTGAGAACTCCACGTTATGCTAAGACTTCTGAGGTGTAGGGAAGATGACAAATGAACTACTGAGGCCAGCATGTATTCTGTGAGTTGTAAGGTCTGGTGAAAAATGCAGGAATGAGTGAGGAGACTGGCTGGTCACAAAATGTCCTTGTACTTACACTCCGATGAAATCAAAAAGCAGTGTTGTGGGAGCAGCTGACTTGAGCCATAGTGGTTTGTCTCCAGGGGTGTTAACTTCTATTTCCAACAGTCTTCCTGCCTTCCTCACCCTCAAACACCTTACAGCCTTTCTTCCTGGTTCATTCTGGTTTTCCTGCTTCTTGTTCTGGTCCTCAGAACTGCAAAGGATTTTGCAGATTGTGGAGCTCAGAGTGTGAGACCTGCAGGCCAGGGAAGTGGGAGGTGATGGTCTGCTGGCATCTGGCAGCCCCCTATGTGTGAATTCTTCTGCCAGGGAGGGAAATCTTTATGAAACATGTTGATCCATTTGAAAGTTTTGTCTTGCAGCTTAGATTTATCTTGAAGTATTCCTTATTATTATTTTTCATAATGGCAGTGATTCTTGTTCTAGGACCCAAGTGGAATGACCCTGGTAATGCTTGCTGCTGCTGGAGGACACGACGACCTTCTGCGAGTGCTGATCAGGAAAGGAGCTAAAGTTAATGGTAGACAGAAAAATGGAACAACTGCATTGATACATGCAGCTGAAAAGGTTGGCTCGGTTATTGTTGTACTTGTGGTTCTGGGCTCTTTTACTTACATTTAAAGGTGGTACACAATTTCTTACCTTTGGATGATGCCTAAAAAGTAGTTAGCAAAATACAGGAGGGTGACCTTAAATGCATAATTTCAGCAGCTGTGGTTATTGTAGTGTAAATAAGTTTTAATCACAAACCCTGTCCTGAACAGAGAATATCATAGAAGGAACAGTGGAGGCAGAGGGTATCTCTGAATTAGTTGTCTGTTATGCAAGCTTAAGTTCTTGTGCTAGAATTGCGTGTTATGATGTCTGGCTACACAGGATCCAAACTGGAGACACTTGGAAAATCTCTGATCAAACAGGATTTCATATTTTAAAGCAGTTGGGCAATGGGCACAGTGGCAAGCTCTTCCCACACTAAGACCAGCTAAAGCAGTACGTTAGAGCAAGTCAGGGTTTCGTGGGTGCACTTTTCTGTTCAGGTTGGTCCATGTGCTTTCCCAGGTACAGTAGACAGAAAGCCAGAAGGGAGCCTCCTTCCACTTTGGTGGCAGATGCTAATACACTGCTTCCTTGCTGTGATGTTTATTATTGCAAGATGTAGAAAAAAGGTAAGAATTGTAAATAATTTGGGCAATCCACTTGCCTAAGTCTGAACTGGTATTTATTAGCCACGGGAGAGAGCAGTGTTAATTGTGCCATGGCTCATGTTTTGAATTCTGTGGATGAATTTTAAGTAAATGTCATTTCCTATTCTGAAACAAAATCAGAATATTTTTTACTTACTTGTGTTGTGGTTTGGTTTGTTTTTTTCCCCCAGAATTTTCTAACAACAGTAGCTATTCTTCTGGAAGCTGGAGCATATGTGAACATGCAGCAAAGCAGTGGTGAAACTGCCTTAATGAAGGTAAATTCTGTGTTTGTCCTTACATGGTTTAATAGGAATACTTTTGCAAACCTAATAAAATGTAAAAACATATTTGTATTAATTCAGGAACGTGTACAATATTTGAAATAAAAATACTATCCGTGGTTACTCTAAGCGGAGTTCTAATCCATTTCTTTAATGTACTGTAACATCTAAACATGAAACAGAGATGCCTTCAGCATGCAGTGCTAAATGTGGCTCATCATCCTCTTCTCTTGTTTGGCTCAAAGATGTGGTCTTCCAGCTGAGATAATCAGATTTTCAGCAGGCAGAGAAAAATTCCCAAAAGGAAAACCTTTCACTTGGGTGTTGCTGTGATTGACACTTGCTGTTTTATTGCAGGCCAGAAATAAAATACCCGATTTAGTCTAATTCCCAGTGCCTGTTCTACACCATTACTCCCCCAGTCACAAAGGAAATATTTAATTTTGTTGCAGTGGAAAAATTCTAATACTCTTAAAACAGTCTCTGCTTTTAATTTTTTTTTTCTTTATATGGATGAATTTCACCAAAGTTCCCTTTGGATGAACTGGCTGTATTTATATGTAGGCTGTTTGTGTAGTTTGTTTGTTGAAGAGGTTACAGAAGCTTTCCTGCCCAGACAATGTGGTATTGTTTCTGTTCTGCCCTCTGTGAGGCTTAACAACGGTGGGGATTTTGCATTTTCTCTGAAGACAACAACTCACTTGTGGTTTCCTCAGCCACTTCAGTCCAAAATCTCCTCGTATTTTGGCCACTTCCATGAGCCTCAGTCTTGACCTTCATTGTTTTTAAAGGTTTTTTTAGTCTTTGATGCACAGTTATACAAACCAATTAGCAGTCTGTGGTGACTTATTCCAGGGGTTTGTTTTGCAATCCAGATACAAAGAATAGGATCTTCATTTCTAGTGACTTCCTGGGACAAGGTTAGCCCTCTTTGGATAAACCTATCAATGTGTTTATCAAGTCACTCTTATTTAGGAGTTTGATCATACTTTTTTTAGGAGAGAAAAAAGATCTTAGCACTCAATTCCTTTCTGTCAGGTGGTCTGAGTTTTTTGGTTTGTGGAAGGCAGGTGGGTTGTTCTATTTATGGAAGGTGATGGAAGGAAGGCACAGGTCAAAGTTCAGAGCAGAGATAAATTTCAGAAGTTGTCTTCTGAAAGGTCTTACAAAGATAAAAATATTGTGTCTCTTGTGCCTTTTCCTAATTTATCTGAGTGAAATGTTTAAAAATAAGTGACCAAGAGCATGTCTTTGCTTTCTTCGAAGTAAAACTTTTTTAGATTTTCCTGTGCTGTTGTTAAGTCTCTGGTTGATGTACCCTGAAATTCTTGCTGTAAGTAACAGTGAGCAGCTTTGAACATTTACACAGAGGAGAACAGTGGCTGACACAATTGTGTACCACTTTAAACTGAGATGCATAGAAAAACAGGCAGTTGGAAATGTTGCTTTAATAATTTCTAAATAGTTCTACAAAAACATATTTATTCAGGTAAACAATTGCAATAAAGTTTACGATTACTGGACTCCAGCAGATTGGATGTTTTCACAGAACTTTTGGGCTTTGCTTTCTTTTTTTAATCTTTTTTTCTAATTATGTCTGCTTGGTAATCCTGAATGTTGCTGCTTCTGTAGGATTGGATCTGTATTATTGCCTGGATAAAGTATTTATAGGGTGTGTTCCTCAGTTTCAAGTTGTGTTACCATTCACAGAGCAAATAGTTAAATTTCTGAATTGTAACTAATTTTGGATTTTAATTCACTTCTGCAGTTCTGCTTGCTCTCACATTATGTTCTAGTCTAACGGGTTTGTCATTGTTTTCTGTCCTTCTACCTTCTCCCTTTCCACACAGGCTTGTAAAAGAGGGAATTCTGATATAGTGCAGCTCATGATGGAAAGCGGAGCTGACTGCAACATTTTGTCCAAGCATCAGAACAATGCCATGCATTTTGCTAAACAGTTCAATAATATCCTGGTGTATGAGCAGCTCAGGAGCCGCTTGGAAATGTGAGTAATCTGTACTTGGAAGTTTGTTCTGCTGATGTTTGCAGTGTTAGGCATGTCATAATTCTGGTTTAAGTCAAGGAAAATGTCAGGACAGAAAACAGATCTGATTTGAGCAGAAAGCTAACTAATAAATAGTGTGAAATCAATATTATGCGAGCTAGCAGAATTGGTGTACACTCACTCAAACACTGAGTATAAGCATGGAAAGAGAGAAAAAGTAATTCTTAGAAGTGAAAGATTCCTTTAACTTAAGGTACAGCAATCTTGGAAACTTAGAAGTGTATTAGCACTGGACCATTGAATGTAAGCTATTAGTAGAGCATGCCAAATAAAATACCTTGCTAGAAAGCATAGGAAAAAATCATACAAAAGAACACCAAGCAGAAACACCATGAGAAGTCTGTGCAGGCAGCTGTGGTGTTGTTGGACCTTTAAATGTCAGCTACGAGCTGAAAGTGCCAGGGATAAAAGCTTTCATGCCAGTAGATGATGGAAATCATCATCATCATGCAGCAGAATGACTGAAGAATAGTGCAGTGTATTTGACATTTGAAGTGTTGATGTCATATGGTCATGTAAAAATGTACTGAATAAAACTGAGACAAAACATACAGAAAAGGAGAAAACTTCAAATATCCATTTGGAGGAATAATGTAGTTAATGTATATGGGCAGAAAGCATATAACAAGCAATCTTTAAACTTGGGGAAGACTCAGGGAGAGTCTCAGGGCTTCTGCTGCAGGTGAGATTTTGCCATGAATGCATAGTTACTGCTGGAAGAGCACAGTCTCAGTCCAAAATTCTTTCTCTTGTTTCATGATTATTTAGTCCTAATGTTTCATTTGTGTAATCTAAGACAATGTCAAATAGTTTGTAATCCAAATTTACTTTCTTCCAGTGTATAGAAAGCCCTGGCTGTTTTCTGCCTCATATCTCTTTTGTTTTCTATCAGCTGACTTTTTAAGTCTGTCTTTACAGAAGCTGCCTTGTAATGGTCAATGTGTATCAATCCAAAAACACCTGAAGTGATAGGGTAAAGGGGATGGAGTCACTTTGTTTTTAGTGGTTGCCAGTGACTGGACAAGAGGCAATGGACACAAACTGGAGCATAGGAGGCTACCTCTGAGCATCAGGAAATACATTTTTCCTGTTGAGTGTGATGCAGCACTGGCACGGGCTGCTCAGAGAGGTTGTCAGGTTCTTGGAAACTTTCCAAAGATACCTGGACATTGTGAGGTTTCTGTCAGCCCACTTGTCAAACCTGTTGAGGTCTCTTGTGGATGCCAGAAATACACCAGAGGCTGTCAGCTGTTCACTCCTCCCAGTTTTGTCTCATCAGCCAAAGGGCTGAGGGTTCGCTGCACCACCCTCTGGGTCATGAATGAAGGTGTTAAACAGGACCAGACCCAGTACTGATCTCAGGGGTGCACCAGCAGTGACTGGTTTCCAGCCAGATTTTCCTACTGATCATCCTACTGATTTTTGCTGAAGTAACATGTTTGGATCCAGTTTCATACCAGGAGGAAAGTATTCCGATGCCAGTGGTTTTCGTGCCCTGGAAAGTTTGTCTGAGATATTGTAGATCACTGTATCCAACTTCTGTCCTGAGCAGATGAACACTATAAGGAATGTTTTTCTCTTGTAGGGTGCTAAAAGCAAAATAAAAGTGCTAAAAGCATAAAAGCTAATAATTATTTTTCAGAAATTGGAAACCTGTTCAAGTGAGCAGGGGCAGCTGAAGTGGGTGAATGGAGTATGCTGATGCTTGTCTAGGGAAGCAAATCATGACTCGTTAAGGTTTTGAAGGCAACAGCAAGCATGCAGATAGATAAGTGATCTAGTATCTGCTGTTCAGTGTAGTGAGACTTTGTCATTCATTCACTGTTTGATGCCTTTCCAGCTTGTTTCCTATTTGACATCTGCCACCTTCAGTTTTGGCTAATATAAATAATGAGTTTTGGAAGATCCTGACCATGTAATTTTGCCAGTGAAGTGGCAGTTGAAATTAAATATTGATGATTGCAAAGTGATGTCTGGGGATATCATTGTGCTGATGTGAACTGTGTAGGGAGTAACACAGCTCTTGCTAATTCAGGAAGCCTTTAGACTCACTACCTGAAAATACCAGTTCAGTGTTTTTTGTCAGTCAAAAAAGAGGACAGTTTAGTAGTAGTGAAGCTGAAAATAAAATTATGAAAAGATCAATATGTAGAATCAGGAAACAACAGAAAATAACCAAAAGCCATGAGACAGGTTCTGCAGGCCATCCTACTTAATGATCCAAACCAGTGGTAGGTTTGAAGTGGAGGTATATTTTCACACAGGAAAACTGCATCATGGATCTCATTGTTGCAGAATGCTCTGGTCACAAATACATGGGATTTTAGAAGGGATTAAGTAGATTTAAGGAGATGTGATTTGGCTGCAGTTTCTAGTTTTGGGTGGCTCTTAATCAGATTGCTGGAAAATAGGACAGTGTACTAAAAAAGGATGACTGTTAATTTCTCATATTTAATACAGCTTTGTCAAGCATATGGAAAATAGGCTACATGGACTTTGGGGCTTGCTTAGGCATGGCAGTTCTTGTGGTTTCTTTCCAGTGAAACACTGAAGTTTTAGATTCTGCAGATGATAGTTTCAGTTAGCAGGGTGGGGAAGTGTGCTCTGAATAATAACTGAAAAAGCTACAAAGCTGCCAGAGGCAGGACTTCTGCTGTGCTGAAGCATTTAAACCCCAATTCTGACAAAACAGCTTTCTGAAGAGGATTACTGAGTAATCTGCCTGCAAAAGTGCCAGATACCACTGGGTAATGTGGTCTCTCTCTGAAGGCTGGGCTGCCACTCCCCCTGCCTCCCTAACCAAGCCAAAAAACAAACCCCCCCACTTTGCCTATTTTAGTGGTAGTATGGCTACTTTTTCACTGTTTTATTCACAGAGTTTAACTAGGAACTAGCCTTTTTCCCTGTAGTATTGCCAGTAAAAGTATACAGGGATGTACTTTTTTTATTTTTACTTGCACACAGATTGATAATTCAGTCAGGCTGGGGAAGTGGGGATGCCTGTTTAGCTACCATTGATGTTTCTGGGATATCTTTCTGTACATACAGCCTTCAAAATATGTGACTAGTTAAGATTCTTTCTTTTAATCTACTGTACTGCATTTGTATTAACTTTTTTTTTTTTTTTTTGGACCCAGTACTTGAATTTCACAAACAAATTGCTGATAAAATATTTTATTAACAAAGTATTGGGACCTGTGGTTCCTCTGTGCATAAATGCTAGTGAGGAAAGCATTCACTCCTGAAAATCACAAAGCTAAAGAGGTGATCTGGAATCCTTTTTTGTGTATATGTGTCAGGTCTCACCAAGTCTATGTCTGGTAAAATAATTCACTGTGTGTAGCAGAGGCCTCACTTGTTTGGTCTTTCAGGCTGTCTAACGTAGCAGAAGATACCATCAAGGCTTATTTTGAAACTCGCCTTGTTTTGCTGGAGCCTGTGTTCCCACTTGCCTGTCATCGTCTCTGCGAAGGGCCAGACTTCTCTTTGGATTTTAACTATGAACCTCCACAAAATGTGCCAGAAGGTAGGGAGGGGTTTGTTCTTGTAGTGGGGGTTTTGTTTGTTTATAAAAGGTAGAACAATATTTAAAGCATTAAAAAGTCTTAAATTGTCTCCTATGCAAAAATTTTTTTGTGTGACTTTGCAGTACATCACATTAAGAATGCTCTGATGATGGAACATAGGGAGCAATTATATATTGATGTATTATGGGTAGGATTTGTGGGCAGAGTTTTTTTAAGACTTTTTAATTGCTATGTACAGAGTGTCAGCTTTTTTTCCGTTCATGGGTTGCATTAGCTCAGTGACAGGCATTATAGGAAAGGGGTGGTTTACCTTTACCTTAGAATTAATGATTCAGGAAAATCTGGGCTTACTAGATTACTAGAGAAGATCTTGTAGTAGATCCTTTTGTTTCAAGGACAGTAGGTCATGTGCTGAAGGCTTGGAATGTAGTCCCAGCAGTGCCCTGAGACAAGTGCAGTCTAGAAATACTAGGAAAAGGAAGCAGCTGCAGTCAACTTTGTTTTGCCCACAAACCCTTTGAAAAAGCTGGGAATCAAATGCCCAATGTATTTGCAAATGTTTCTTTATTCTTCCGGGAATTCAGATAGTATTCTCTGCTACTTGGCTTAGCTAAGTCATTTTTGATGAGTATACCAGGGAAGTATCTACTGATACTGATTTTTCTTGAAGTGATAAATCATTGTGACTATTAGAATCCAATTAAACTGAGATTGAAAGTGGGTATGTCTGCTCAGTTTTCTGATTGTTTAGTAGTTGGATAAGTCTTCCAGTTCTTGATTATAGATATCCTATCTTATAGAATTAAGAAACTTTATATAAGTTTATGTGTTAAAAGGAAGTATTTGTGAGTAGTTCAGGTTGCTGTTTTATTGAATTTCTGTGCGATTCATTGACTGGGCTCAGTTATCTCTCCTCTTGACTAGACCCAAACTACACTAAATTCCATAACTCTCTATGGGTAAACGTGAAACCACAGCAGTGAACTGTGCTGAGGATTGCTGTTTCCATTTTGCATTCCTTTCTAATAGCCACATAAAATTACTTTTGCTGTGAAAAGTCCTAACTTGGTGACCAAGCTAGTTGTTTTCTGGATCCACTGGCTTGGGAAATATGATTTTTGCACGTTGGTTTGTTTATATATATATACACACACCATATAATGTGTTTTATTTATATGTATTTGTATAAGTCTTCAAAGGTCCAGTGTACGCAGTTCTAGATAATGGATCTCATTTCAAATTCATGTAACTGAATTGCCTTCTCTTTCAGGATTTGGAATTCTTCTCTTTATTTTCCATGCAAATTTCATTGGTAAAGACGTTACTGCTCGGCTCTGTGGACCATGCAGTGTACAAGCTGTGGTTTTAAACGACAAATTCCAGCTCCCTGTGTTTTTGGTAAATCTTTTCATATAACTGATTGACTGTAAAACTACTTCATAAAGTCTTTGTAGAGCAGCCTGGGAAATCTCAGTGCTGTAATTTGAATTTACAATATTGTGATAAAGCATACTTTTTATCATGATGAAGTTTTTCTAAAATGAAAATTATTTTTCTTTGGATATGGAGAGAACTATAAAGTTGTTTGTGCTAGATTCCATAAAAATTTATGACTTAAGTGTTAGGGACATAGCACTGAACAACCTTATTCTAGGTGGCCCTGCTTGAGCAGGGGGTTGGATTAGATGCCCTGGAGAGGTCTTCTCCGGCCTCCAGCCTTCTGTGATTCTGGGACTGAGGCTTCTTCTCTAATTGACCATGCCTCTCACATTTTTGAGCCAAGTAAGTTCTTAAAAACCTACCTCAAAGTTCTAATAATTAATTTCTGGGGTTTCTTTTTAATCCATTAAATGCATCACTCTGCACAACTTTGAAGTTCTCTTGTTTTCTTGGTGGTTCATAAAACGAAGGTTCATATACAATGTTCTTTCAAAAAAAAAGCATAGTGAAAATGTTGTGTTCTGTTAGTCCTCTTACATAGCTCTTTCAGCCATAACCCATCATTAACTTTGTCCATTTTCTTTTTTTCTTGTAGGACAGTCACTTTATTTATTCCTTCAGCCCTACTGCAGGCCTTAACAAGCTTTTCATACGGTTGGCAGAAGCTCCTACTGCCAAGGTACAAAATATTCTCAAAATTAAATATGTGTGTTCATTTGTTGTACAGTAACTCTTCCACAATCTGAATGTTTTACATTCATACAGCTTCTAGCTGCATGTTGCAGATGTAAAACTAAGGGTGTCCTCTGTCTCCGCATCCCAGTTTCCATCCAGTTACAGTTACATCCTGTGACATTGCCAGAACTTGGGAACATTGCAAATGTTATAATTAAATGATTTTATGTTGCAGTCAAAATAATTCATACACTAGGATAAACTAATGTTCTAGCTAAACATCTTCTCTGTCTGTATTGTGAATTTAATGACTGGAGACATGGAGTGGCCACCATTTTTTTTGGCATACAGATATTTTTGCTTCTGTGTTGGAAATATTTACTGGGGTATGCACTCTGCTTTGAAATAGTCTGTTGCATTTTACAGGTGGTTTGGGAAATATTCCCCACTGCATGTTGCAAGATAAATCCTGTTCTGGTAGCATGTATTTTGTCCTTGAAAGACACAGCAGTAATTTTTCTAGATGTTTAGATTTAAAAGTTGCACTGAAAAAGAAGTACATTTTATTGTACTGTCTTTTAATTTCTTTTTTAAGTGAAATGTGTATTCAGATGGAAGTATATGTTTGTCTGGTTCGGATTTGGGGCTGACTTGTTCAAACACCACCTGATGTTGCAATATTCTAATGGAGTCCTCTAACAAGGCATCTATATTTCAGTAGAGCTACTATAAACTGATGTTATTAAGGAATTTGTCATTCCTCTTTTTTCCTTTCTTAGTTCAGTAGCAATTGTATGCCTTTTCTTGTGCCATTCCTGCATTAGGAGCGTTTAACACAGTAATCACCTGTGGCCAGCATTGATATGGAAAGCTTTGTTTGCTTTTACAGGTAAAGCTGCTCATAGGAGCTTATAGAGTGAAGTGCAGTGACCTCTGAGCATGAGTGGACTGACACTTTTTTGGATATACTTCCCATTCCTCTCTTCAGAGACTGACCAAGCAGTTTGGAACTTTTTGGCACCACACTCTGAAGACTCAGTTCCCAGCTTAATGCTGCTCGTTGCAGTCACAGGAAGTGTGTGTTGGAGAGCAGTTGAAAACGCTGCACTGGTGGGACAGGGTTGTCAGCTTTTTTACTTTGTACAGATGTAGATGTAAGTATTTGTGCCAATACATACAAATTCTGTTTTTCTTCAACTTGTGGAGTCCAGACTGCATATTTCAGCTTTTCCACAATGTGGAATGGTGCATATAAGAACTATTTAAGGTAATTACATGAAATGTCTTTTTTAAAGATCTTCTTCATATTTGTAAACTAAAGTTTTCTACTTACTCTAAGGTTTCTCTGTGAAATGCAGAACTGTCATATCATTGGAATGGGTAGAAATTACACTTTCAAATGACTGCATTAGGTTTAACTTGTAAGTTGCTGAGGGCTGTGTTCTGGTTTAAAACTCCTCCTGTTCCTGTCTCTCAATGAGACACCAGTTATGCTTAGAGTGGTTCCTTTTGAACAGAATTCAGTCTGCAGGTGTGAGCAGAGACACGTGAACAGGCTCAGTTCACAGAAGGGTCACAGTCAGGTTCCCAGTTAAATCACTGGTTAAACCTGCTTTGGTATGAGAGAAGCAACTGGTAGTTTTACAGACATCCTAACTTCTGAGGTCTTAGGTGACATCTGGAATAACAAAGACAAGCTGAAAATAGCAAACTAGAAAACTTGTAGCTACCTTCAGTCTCCAGGCAGTGCTTTTTGTATACAAGAAGCTACATAGAAAATTTCAGATGTCCTCAGCCTGACAGATGACAGAACACGTGTTGTCCTTTACTTCAGAAATTCAGTTCCTCAGTGCAAAAAGCTGCTATCTTTTTATTTTATTATTATTATATTATTTTATTTAAATGACCCGTTTTATCAGATGACAGCAGTTTTGTAGTGGTCCTGTGCTGTAAAATATAAATGTAATACTTCTGCGTGGAGTATAGAATATTTTTCCTTGTAAATCAGCCAACATCTTGAAAGGTAGGAAAAACCAAACCAGATCGTGCCTTTGCTGTTCTAGTTGTCATGTGTAGTTTACATGCCACTATGTGCCTGTTTTATTAGCAAAACTATTGTGCATAAATTCTTGATGATTTTGACTGCTCACCATCAAAATGGTGCAGCTGTATGAAGTATCCTTTTAAGAACTGTGATTTTTTAAATATAAAGTTTAATTAATGAGTTTTTAATTTTTGGTTCTTGAAGCTTAAATCTTTCACATTTAAGAGATGCCAAATGAGTAACGACACCAATTTTGTGGAATGTCACATTAAGCTATATAAAACTAGAACAGCAGCATGACATACCAATACTCATTTCTGTTTTAATTTAGAATAGTTGCTTATGTTTTTGCACAGTATTGATGAAATCTTAACAAATATGGGTTTTGAACAGACTTTTGATACCTCCACCTCTCTGAAATACGTTAGATACCTCACTTTGCTAAGTGTGAACTCCTGAGATGCATGAAAAGCACTGGCTGAGAATCAGGTATGTCACTGCCAGCACTTGGGACTTCGTGTAGCTGAAATTTTGGTCACTGTGCATAACCCTGGATGATGCATAAGGAAAGGGGCCACTGGTGTTTCCTTATGCTGCAGTGCCAGGTTTCATCTCCGTGGCTGCCCCTCGCAGTTAACTGGGGTGCAGGACACATGGCAGCACAGTGTGTTGGTACAAGCTCTGTACGGCACCTGCCAGTGGGGAATGCTGGAGCTGCTCCAGCTGGGGATAAAAGGTGTTTTGAGCAAATGTCCAAATGATAGAGATGCTATTTAGAAACTGTTGTACAGTCTAACCTAAAAATGTCTAGTAATGCCCCAAGAATTGATAAAGCAACTAGTTGGTCAAAGGCTGTTGATTTGGGGGGTTGTTTTGTTTTTAATCTCAAGGCACTTGGGAGAGAGGGAGGAGTGCTATAGAACATGGGAATGAAATCTGGGTTTCATGATGCTTTTATTAGGGATGGATATTTTGCAGCCGTCTTTCTCTTTTAGTTGGCAATTTAAATTCAAAATCCCTATTGAAGATGCATAAGAAGTGTATGAAAAGCTGTTTGAAGCTGGGTTTTGTCTGTTTTTATTGTAATGTTTTCATCCAATTGCTGAAAAAGGTTTTGGTGGACAAAGGATGAAGAGAAAGTAGCTACAATAAAAAACAGTTCTTTAGGCACTGTGGAGAAATACCTGTGAAGTACTTGCTCAATTTCTTCTTGCTGCTACCGGCAAGGGCTGCAGCTGCAGTTCCCATGAACTGCAGTGCTAGCAAATGGTTCTGAAGGCTCAGGGTCCTTACCTTCAGTGCTCCAGCACCAGTACTGCTGTGCCTGCTTTTGCAGGTGCTGAAGGTCGGTGAGTGATGCAGCTGACCATGTCACAGGTCTTCTGTGCTTTCTGCACCCATTTGCAAAAACAAGATGCGTTTTCATCAGTCTAAATTTAAGAAAGCTGTTCCAATATGGGGAAGAGACAGCACAGCATTGCACTGCCGTCTTAGCCAGGCAGAACTGGAACCATATGGTACTGGAAAACAGCCAGTGTAATGTCTTTCCTTGGGTTAGTCTGTCCAAGTGGTGGCTGCCCAGGATCACGGGAGCAGTGATGACTCTGCAGGATGCATTCCTGTAGCAGTGTATTTAGTTTTGCTGGACTCCATAATGAAGTCTTGTCTTTCAAAAAGGCAAGAGAACTATAAATGCCATGTGTGTCTAAGCTACTGCAGCATGGGCATGCACTGCAAACCCATCACTGAATCCTGACACTTCAAAATTCCTGGTTTTCTCTGTCGCCTGTAAACAAGAAAAATATTTTTCACCTTCTGAATGCGTCTTAAAATGTTTAGGGGAGGGGCAAAGACAAATTTGGAAAAAACTACCTGAAAAAGACACCACACACTACAAATTTGAGCAGAACTGAGGCAGCAGGAAAAATTAAGCTCTAAAAGGGTCTCCCAAATCTCAGATACCTCAAGTATAGCAGCCAGCAGGAAGGAACCAGGCAGCAGATGGTCCTTTTTGATTTCAACTCACCTGTTTTTCCACAGCAAAGTCTCACCTGTCATGTGTGGTAGCTACAAATGCATCTTTTTCCAAGACTGTCTGTAATACTTCCTATATGATCTGAAGTGTAAGGATCTCCTCTGATCAGTTACTGGTGGCACTGGTGCAGTTACAGTAGAAGGGTCAGACCTTCCCATTGTCTGCCTCGTCTGCTGTTCCTGTTGTTCTTGAGGGAAGGCACAGCTCTGCTGCTGAGACAATCCAAACCACATGTATGGGAACCGAACACATCTTCACATACCCAGGAAGATGAGGGCCTGCTCCAAAACTGAACTGATTTCAGCTGTGTGGGCATGGGCCACCAGAGCTTGAAGGACAGGATTACCCATGTGGTGACATCTCCATCTGTTACCTCAATTCATCTCTTTGAGATGAATTTGGAAAAAAAGCCCTGTTAGGGCTGCTACAGCAGCTGCATGTCTTAGATTGAACACAACCCTCCAGTGAGGGAGAGGGGAAGGTGCTGTCCAGGCCCCTCCCACTTGTAAAGGCTGTGCTGACAGTTCTTCTCAAAAGGGCTTTACCAAGTTGGGTGAGACAACCTGTATGGAAGCACTTGCACAGGAGAGTTAAAGGCTTTGGAAGTTCCCTCACCTTTCTAGATCTGTCACCTCTATTGTGCAAATATCAGAATAATTCTGTGAACAGCAGGGTTAAGATCCCTAAAACCACAAATAAACCTGCAAACCAGGTCCACTGCATCCACCCTTCCTGAATTCAAATGATTACCAGGGAGCCCCCAATGATTCCACAGTGTAGGGAATCCAGGTAAGTACAGCCACACAGTACTGCCTTGCACTGTTTTTATTAATGGTATGGTGACACACTTCCATGCACTGAAACAACGATACAAGACTGCCACATTAGCACCAGTACCATGAGCCTGGCTCCACCTTCTCTGTTCACTTCTCTTACACAGCCAGATTAACAGGATCTCTTAAAACCACCCCAACTTCCTGTTCTTCAGCTAGAAAAAGACCTGCTGCCTGGCCCCGTGGCTCCTGTGCTCCAGGCTTCCATGGGACTTATTCCTGCATCTTCTTGTGTTCAAAGAGCCCAGAACTGGGCAGTGTTTCAGCTGCAGTCTCAGAAGTGCTGAACAGAGAGGTTGTTCTTCTGGCCCCTGCTCAACCATGACCTAATGGAGCCCAGCATATGGGTGGACACCTTCATCTTCACTTGTCTCTCAGGGCCCCAGACCAGACCCCCGATCTCTGCAAAGCTGCTTTGCCAGCAGTCTGCCCAGGATTTACAACTGCATCAACTTAGCTCAGTTCCTACTGCCAAACTTAACTGCGTGAGGTTCCTGTCAAGCCTTCAATTCATGTCCACTGCCTTGCTGATTTCAGGAAATAGAAAACAAACATGCTGTTAGTCATTTAATTTGAAACAGTTTTACAATAGCTGTATAATTTTTTTTAAAACCCTGGTGATATGTTACAGACCAATGTTCAAATCACATCACATAAAATTAATTTTTCATTCTTCATTCATGGTTTTTCATCTTTTTATTGGGCTACATTAAGACAGCAGCCAGTTGTAGCATAACTTCCTACTCAACAGTACAGACAGCTTACTGCAGCTGTAATCTCCCTTAGGATTAACATTTCCTTCCACTTCTTTTCAGCTGTTACTGGCTCATACCATTTTTCTCTAGGTAATTAATACTTCTGTGGTGTTCTAAACTTCTGCAGCATAAACACAATCCCCATTACTGCTTTTTCTTTAAGCCCTACCACTTTCCAATGTTTTTTCATATACTGTAGAACCTGAAAATGTTTTCATACTTTTTTAAAGTCCAACAGCAATCATTTAAACCAAGGAGGAGTCATTTAATACATCATTTACTCTTATTATTCTTGTAGAATGTACAAACTTTAATCCTTTTACTGATACCCATTTCCCTTAACACTGATGTTTCTGGAAAGAAAATCTGCTTCGAGTGCAGTCTACATGAAAAGGGCATCAGTACCTCAATTACACATCAAAGTAGGCCACCATCAGCTTTACTCTGAAACGTTGGACTGGCACCACCTTCTGTGCCACAGGCTGAAGACAGTAATATCACAAAATCACTTGTCTCCTCATGTAGGAAGAGATCTTAGAGCTCACAAGCAGATGTATTCACATTCTTCTCATGTCTTTTTCAAGCTGAGGTATTGATGAGGGACAGACACACCATCTCCAGGCTGGGTCCTTTTGTATCATTTCAAACAGCCCTTTTCCCTCAGATCTCACAGGTCCAGCCTTTCTGCAAGCAGAGAGAAAACAGCTTAACTGAGAATGATCAGTTTGTCCTTCTCCTACCTTCAGCCAGGTGTGACAGAATTAGTTACTATTTTATTAGATAACAGCATTATTTGTGTGCCCAAGAGCACAGAGAAGTAAAAAAAAAAAAAAAAAAAAAAAAAAAAAAAAAACCCCCACAAAAAAACCCCCAAAAAAAACCCAAACCCACTAAAAACNCACATTAATACAAGATTAGTACTAACAAACTGAAAACTGAGTACAAAAATGTACCATTACAGGAGCTCTAACAGGCAACAACATGATATTCTCATCTGGATTGTCCTTGTAACTCCAAGGTGCAGAGCAGCATTTTGCTCATCATCACAAGGGAACAGCTCTCTTCAGTTCTGAGGCTGGGCAGCCACCAGCGGCTTTCATTGAAACTCAATGCATTCAATGAGAGGAACATTTCCAAAAAGTAAGTGTGGTTCAGGCTGAGGAGTTACAAGAGACACTTGAGTGCACACTTTGCACAAAGTGCACACTTTGCAAGTGTGCTTTTGTCATCAAAGTAGAGCACTTAGGAAGACTCAAAAGGCAAATAAAAGTGCAACACATCAGCAAATACAGTTGGATAAAGAGCTGAGAAATGCCAGCAATTTTTCAGACAGTCCTCCCCCCTAAGGTTACCTGGAGCGCCCTCTGTTCAGGAGCAAGCACCCTGGCACAACACTAAACACCATTTCATTAGGCCATTACACTTTGTCAGCCAGGTTCACACTGCAGTCTGAGGTCCACACACAAGTGACAAATGGGGGGAAAGGAAGAAAGGTTTTTATCACTTCATTGAGACAAGGAGTTGTTATTTAGCCCGTAAAAGGAACACTTGTGTCTCCAAGGGACCTTGACCATCCTTTTTTTCCCCTCACAGGAAGGAAACTGTAAGCTGACAGAAAAATTCTGAGATGCCTGGGAAACCTGCCAAACACTGAGGTTCCCAAATGGCTCTCATGCACAGCAGCACTCTCCTATGTAGTGACAAGCAAGACTGAATTCCAATCGAACTCTGAAAAAAAATTAGGCATTTTCTGTTTTAGTACTGCTTTTCTGACAAAGAGCTTTAGCTGCTTGTCTTTTTTAGATTTTTTTGAGTAAATGCTTGTAGCTTGCTTATTTCCATAGTCTGGTTTATATTACAGATTATTGTGATAATTTTTATACTGTGATTTTACTACAACTAGAAAATAATGAGACTCCTTAGTAAAGGGCAAAAGCAAAACCACAAAACAAGGTGGTCAACAACTTTTCTACCTCCTCAGTGCCCCTCCTAGTACCAATAACATGACAGGGTCCAGGTAACACAGACTGGACAAGTCACATGTACTGAGCCTGATGGGATACTCCCATGAATGCTAAAAGAGCTGGCTGCTGGTGTTGCAAAGTCACTTTCCATTGCTGACAGAGTGTGGCAAATGGGAGAGGTGTGCAAGGACCAGGAGAAACTAAAAGTCACTTCAAGAAAGGCAGGAAAGAGGACCCAGGGAACTACAGGCCTTGGGAAGGTTATGGACCAACCACTCAAGAAAACCATTTCCAGACCAAGAAGGGCAAGAAGGTAAGTGGCACTAGTCAGCATGGATTTACAAAGAGGTAATTTGCAAATTCTTAAGGATCCCAACTGGAGAACCTCTGGTGTGTGGCCAGTTCAGTTGACAGGGGAGTGCGGTGGATATTGTCTGTCTTGGCTTAGGAAATCTTTTGACACTGCCATAGTATCTCCAGTTATCATTTTGATCCTGTCATAATACTGACAGACTACTGACAGGCTCAGTCTGTGGACCATGAGGTGGACTAAAAACTGACTGAAGATGGGCCTAGAAGGTTGTCAATGGCATGAAGTCCTCTTGGACATGAGTGAATAGCAAGAGTATCCCTGTACTGAGTCCTTTTCCAGATCTTCATTTCTGCCTTGGTTGATGGGATAACACATCCTCAGCAAGTCTGCAGGTAACACAGCTGAGAGGAGTGGCTGCTAGGCCATAGTGTCATGCCACCATCCAGTGATCCCTCGACAGGCTGGAGAAATGCGCTTACAGGATGTCATGAAATTCCTACAGAAGGAAATGCCAAATCCTGCATTTGGGGAGAAGTAATCCCAGACACCAGGCCAGGCTGGAGGCCAGCTGGCTGGAAAGCCCCTTTGCAGGTAAGGACATGGTGGCCCTGGTGAACACCAAGTCCAAGAACCACTCTGAGCAAAGAGTGCAACTTGGCCATGAAGGCAGATAATGGCGTCCTGCTTTACAAAGGAAGTTGGCAGCACATGGAGAGAGATAATCATCTGGTCTGAACCCCTGCCACAGACAGGGACACCTTTTCCATGTGATTACAAAACAGAAATATTGGTCTGGTCCTTTATATATCCAGTTCTCTTATCTACTGTTAACACAGCTACAGAGACAGCTCTGAGTCCTTTCACTAAGCCAGAAATACACAGCAGAATTAACACGAGTTTCTCTTGCTTTACCAGTAGAACTTGCACATCTTGGTCAAATCCCACCAGTGTTTAAATTTACTTTTACTGTATAAAAATAACCGTTATTTTGGAATTTTGAAACCACAGAATTATTGAATTTAGCTGCATAGAACTCCCTTTAAAACCTAGCTATCTGTCAGCCCCACTGAGATGCTGCCCACAGTCAGGGCAGATGGCACTACATGCCTGTGTGCACGCAAACCAAACTCTACCCCAGGCTTCCCAGAGCACATGGACACCATCTTCCAGACCACAGCCCTCTGATTAATGCCAAAGACTGTTCAGAATCATTAACTACTGTGTTTGCTGTACAAACAAAGGATTCTGAGTGCAATGTATCAGTAACACCCAGGAGCTCGGACGTGGCATCATATTAATGTGGCACTATGGGGTTTGGATGGCTGGCCAGAGCTTCGGCTGACTGCTAGAGGCTGTGTACATATGCCTGAAGTCCTTTAAAAACATAACACATGGCAGGAATTATGCCAGGACTTACATTACCTGAAACCAAGCATTACTTGAAGCGTAGAAGCACAACTACATCAAATCACAAATCTGAACAAAAACTGCTGGATAAAGCCATATAACTTAATACATACCTTGTACTAAAACCTGGTTTAGGATTCCCTTTTGTCTGCATAAGATAGCAGAAGGATTCTGCACAAGCCAGTCTTCATCTGCATTTTATGATTTTAATAGTAACCTAAAAAATAAAGAGACAGTAAATAACTGACATTTCAAGCAAAGGGGAAAACACAGTAGGTTCTCTTTTCAAAAACCCATTATATATGGAGTAATAAACCATGAAAAAGCTTCCCATTACCAGAAAAATATCCATTTATTCTCTACCCATTCTTACCACTTAGTTGTTTCTCCACAGATTTTATTTAAATTTTTACTACCTCAGCAGTTAAACAACAGATGTTCCAAGAACATTAACAAGTTCCTAGATTTTCATATTTCTGCTTGGAGTAGATTAACTGCAGTTCTGCTCGAAAGAAACCCAAGTCAGTTCTCTTTGGAGGTTTTCTAAAACATATGTACTTCATGTGACAGAAGACATTCTACATGCTGTCTTCTAGGCCTGCCAAGACACGTGGTGAAAGTGGCATTTCATCCTTCTAATATTAGTGCCACTAAAATGATCAGGATCCCTGCACACAACACCGAGTCACCTCTTTCTGCAGCATGTTGTTGTACAGACATTATTAATTAGGGGCAAAGTTATCTATCAAAATAACACAACTAAACTGAGTTAGAGTAAAATGTCCCACTTTATAGTAATATCTCACAACATACAAGTATCATTAAAATATGGTTTAACACTACAAGCATTAGAAATTGATGCAAAAGTTTAGGACTTCCATAATTTTACAACTTCTGCAATAGATTTGCTTGTATTTGCAGTACGTGCAGTTGGAAGAACAGCTAGTCAATATTATTCCTACTACATTTACTAATTTATAATTATTGTAATTCTATCAAAAATGCCTAAATAGAAGTGTTAATAAGTGTATCCATCTTGCACAGTGTGTGTCTTCCCATAGAGGAGACATGCAAAACTATCCAAAGTGCTTAAAATTCAGCAGCTCCATGCCCCAGCCCTTCAGGCTTCAAAACAGCTCTCACCTGTAGACACGTTCCCTCCTCCCAGAACTAAAATCACCTCTTCTCTATAAATGCCTCCAAATTACAGTAAGATGTGACCACTGCAATGTTTGATAGGCTCAGTGTAATTCCTTACTCAGGCACAGAAACGCATGGCAGAGCCTGAGAGCCCTAATTAAATGTCTACAGAGAAGACTGCCTGGAAAGGTCCCGATTACAACAGCAACAAACGGGTAAAGAACTCACCATACTCTTACGTAAAGACTTGTTAAAACAATTTTCCAACATTCTGAGGTCCTGTTTGATGATCATAAAACTTAGCACACCCTGCAAATTATTTACTACAGAAAGAATTCCTTTGGAAAGCCACAGACAGGTTTCACCTTTCAGGCTAGTTTCACTTTAGGAACAGTCCCAAAAGCAACTCATGAAGTGACATATGTGTAAATTGCAACACACAACCACAAACATTTACAATAAAGGTAACATTTACCTTATCGGGCACAGCTGAAAACAGGCTGAGACTCGCAGCTCAGAATAAAGACCATTTTAAAGTTGCATGATTTAATGTCTGAGTCCTATTAAATCAATTTTCCTATTTGGTTCCTTTTTATCTCCCCTCCCACCCTATGGTGAAGCTTGCTGTCTATCAGATTTCAAAAGTTTGGTTATCTATTCTATCTATACCAGATATTCCACAAGACAGATACTTTCTTCCTAAAGCACAAATGACAGCACACAGCCCACTAACCCTTTCTAACTAAAGCTATAACTTTTCAAGTGTTGATACTACAATCATTTAGCAAGTCAAACACAGTAACAGCTGTAGTGATGAGCACAGGGAGCTGGCTGGAACTGTCATCTGGACAAGTGTTAGCGTCCTGAGACATCATCTCGACATGATGAAATTAATGTAGCTATTGATAGGTATGTACTTATCTAACAGGAAGGCTAAAATTACAAACTGCACATCTTTCAGTCTGTATTTTAAGATGAAAAAAATTAATAATTAATTTCTCCTTTTTTTCCCCCTTATCAAGAAAACTAAAGCATCAAGGCCTAACACAGTTTCTCCAGTTTCTGTAACTGACAGTGTATATTACTTTCTCTTTCTTAGCCATGCAGGTTTACTGAAGAGAAAGCAGTGAGCCATATTCTTGGCAACCAGTAGTTATTAGTGACAAAGCTGTAGCCAAATAAATATGGTGTATTTTTGATGACAGGCTCTAAAACCACCAGTAAGACTGCTGGGAGTATTAAAATGTGTATGATTTTTACTAGGAATGTGCCTCTGCACTATTTATTCACAATTCTCTCTCTTCTAAGATTATTCCAACCTATCTACCCTATATAAACCTATATAAACTCTACTGTTTACAATCAGCAGTAATTTCTTTGTTAGAGTGGAATGTATCCAAGCAGTCAGTGATGAAAAAAGTGATTTCTAAGAGTGGACTGGAACACAACAGAAAGTTTTCAAAGTAAGACACTGAATTTTCATTGATATGATAAAGCTCTTCTTTAAATTAAAGTTCAAAGGGGGTATGGTGCCAAGCAAAATGAATCTGAAATAGTCTAAAAGGCTAACAGCATGATAAACATGCCTGGAGAGAAGAGAGGCATCACACCCAACCTAGTGATACTTTGCATATATTGTGTCATTATGAAAGCAAACTGGAAACCAACTCCTAAGTGTACCCATCTCAAGTAAGGCATACTCAGCACAGCAGGGTATCTCCAGCAGAGACCTGCTGTGTGGGACAAGCTCCAGGCTGCCAGCACTAATTCAGAGCAGGAACAGCTGTGACACTACAACACTGACGGACATTTCACATTTACCTTGCACACAGATGCGTGGCAGCTTCACTGACAGAACAGGGTTTATGGTTTGGTTGTGAGAGTTTTGGTTTTCATTTTTTTAATTAGTAAGATTATTGGTGGCTACTGTAACAAAGAGCTTCCCCCCCTAAGTTTCCCCCTTTATTTTAGGTCTACTGAAAAAATTACCTAGCAACACACAACAGCAGCACAGGTAAATTTTGACTTCCACTGAAGTGACCATATAGCATTTTGCACCAGCAGGCACAGGTATGATTTTGAGAGTAGCAGAACCACTATCCAGCACACAAAAAGAAGAATTCCAATGCCGAGCTGTTCTCAGGAAAACACACAATCCCTTGTGGCCACTTATTTGGGGTTTCCAAAGGGAACCCGAGATGATCCGCAGAGCTGTGTTCATGTTTGCATTTGTTCAGGCTTACCTATCAAAAGGTAACAGATAACAATGTTGACTTCTGACATACTAACAGAAGATACAGTGCTAGACATTCTTAAACGGTCAAGCGATCTTATCCTCCCCATTCTTCTCTTAAGTTTTAATTTTAGTCTCACCAAATCTGCTCATCTTAATTATGAGTAGTCCCTGCTGAGGACAATAAAACCATCAGAGACTAAATTGTTTACCTGGCATCACTGCATAACTGCTAGGGATTATAGGAGACAAACTGCAACACAATTTTTCCCAATCTTGTGTTTGTCAAATTCTCCTAATAACTGCATATACTTGCAGAGAAGTAGAAGCAAGCAAGCATTTAAGGGAAAAAAATTATTACCAAATTAGGGCTCAAAAGGAAAATTAAGTCCCTAGAAGCAAAAGGGAAAGAACTACTTCAGCTAAGCCAACAAGGCTAAATTCCATTTCCTTTGCAAGATTATTACAAATATTTTACACCCCATTTCACAACTTAGAAGTTAGAAGGTGTAAGGTACCTGAAGTTAGCATGTTACATAGAATGAGGAATGTGAATGCAGTAATATTCCTCTTCTGGGATCAGATTTCAAAAAAGAACAAATGGTGGCAGTTACTAGTAGCCAGGCAATGAACCCATGCCAGTGACAATCTGCGATCAAGGGACATTTATTTCTGTTTTGCCTGGATTGCAAATCTTCACCATATAGAAATTAGATGATTTCTTCAGTGTTTAGGGAATGATGAGCATGTCTGAAAGTATTTAAACACAAGACACAGAAGTTTTCATCTGTACAGCTTCAGTAAGGTCTGAATTTAAAGAGCCTAAAATTTCATAAAATAAGCACTTTATAAAATTAATATAAATTGTTCATTTGCAACTCATTACTTTCCTAGATGCAAGACACAATATCATAAAAGTGGGTTATATATATATATACACACACATTATATTTTTTGCAAAATTTTGTGCACTGTGAGGCAGTAGCCCAAGTCATTAAGGTAATCCTGTATGAAACAGTGACTAAAATCTGTATTTTTTAATACAGCCCCCTCCCCGATATGACACTCCCATTTCAAGTTGAGGAACCTGCAGCACCAGAATAGCCGGCTCATCAGTGGTTTTCATAATTACCCATTTTACAAATGTTGTCATTGAAGCAGCAGAAATATCTTTCAATGTTCAGATTTTTACTTTCAATGACTGTGTTCATGATGAGCGACTTGGAAAAATGTCCAAGTAAGGGTGCAATTTTCTCCATTCAGAACTCCCATGACACATTACATGGACATAAAGTTCTGAGCATTTTGTGGTACTTCATAATGAACAGCTAAAAAGTACAAAACTGGTTAATGAACAAGGGAACAACCTTTAACCTTCATCATCTCTTTCACCTAGAAATGATGCACAGAAGTGACTTCACAAAGGAAACTTAAGAAACCTGACAGATGAAAAGTATCTGAAAATGCTGCACTTGGCATTGGAAGCTACAGTTAAAATTTCACAATAGTTCTGCCAGGTTCTGGAAACTCTGAGGTCACCTATTACAGAAACAGATCCAGAAAAGTCTGCTGTAAACAAGACATCATTAAACCAGCACAGTTAGCACAGAGTTAAGTAGGATCAGTACAGCTCTACTACTTTAACAGATGTCAGGATACCATTGTGCTACACACAATGCAAAAAAATTTACTCTGATGCAAGGAGTTAAGAGAACCACTAAGATTTTAGCAATGAATAGCCATACCTCTATTAAGGCTCATTTTTTATTTCAAAATAATTTAAAATTGTTTTAAAGTAGCAAAAATGGGTATATGAAAAGCCTGAGAGACAGTTTTCTCATCTCTTACTTTTAAGACTACAGAAAATTAGCATAAGCTTTGTATTATAAAAAAATTGTTATATATAGTAGTGATGACCTCACTAGTTTGAGGACATTTTGGATCTTCCAAAACCTATGGGTGATTCTAGTTTCACACAAAACTTCCTATACTGTGCATAAGACAATTTTCTCTATTTTTAAAAAAACAGTATTCCTAAGGAACTGTGAAACTCACTAATACACAGCTGCTGGAGTGTTTGCAATTCTGTTTTACAGAACTTCACACAATGCTCCCCATTCCCTCCTGTAAGGTTCCTTACCTGTCATTTTTGCAGCAGGTGCCAAGTTAGGCCAGTGTCCTAACCTCCTCTTCCAAAATAATGACAGCAGAACTGATTATCTTTGTGGGGCTAAAATCTCTGAAGCCGTAAGACTGTGCCGGGGGAAGGGCAGGGCAAGACATGGTCACACAGTCTATTAAACAACAACTCATTCACTCAGAGCTTTCAGCTTTGACATGCTTCATTTGAAAATGTAAAATTTAACAACACTACCCCGTACATACATCTACATTGAAATGAAACCTAGTAAGGAAGGATTCAAATACCTAAGCAATAATAGGGTTTAACTGTTAATTCATTCATATAAAGTTTAATAAATTCAAAGCTTTGCTTAGATAACAGTCATGGATGTGTTAATGTCAGAAGGGATCTCTAGAGGTCATCTATCTGGTCCAACTCCTCAGCTCAAGGCAGGGCCACCTAGGGCCAGTGCCCAGGACCACATCCAGATGGCTTCTCCAAGAATGGTGACTCCACAACCTCTCTGGGCAGCCTGTGCCAGTGCGTGGTCACCCCTCACAATGAAAATGTTTCCTGATGCTCAGAAGTAACCCCGTATTTCTATGTGTACCTGTTGCTTCTGGTCCTGTCAAAATATTTGTGATTCTCTGTGCAATTAAGTAACTTCCTTCCAGTACTAACTCTACTGGGTGACAATTTCCATCTCAGATTACTTTATAACAAATGCAGAATATCAACTTCTGGCTTCCACCATAATAAAACCGTATTTGGTAGAAAACAGAAAATCTTACATTAGATTTGAAATATACAGGAAATGGAATCTGTATTTCAAGACAAAAACAAACAGCATTAATAAACTGCAGGGTATCCTGCAAATGTTCTACCCCATGTTGGTATACTGACATAGACTTACCTGTTTTTGAAAAAACCCACAAAGCAATGTTGAATACAGGAACTATTTCTCTATTTGCTACTCTTGTACTGCCTGGCAAGCTGGGACTCAAACTTGGCTTTTCGTCCTTTTCTTGCACAACTGGACATATTGCTGATGCTGCACTATCAGGACTTATTTCAGCTTTATAGTACCATAGAATGCTGTAAATTCTATGTACAGCATCCCTTATTTAGTAGAAGTCACTACTACTGGCAAGATAAAGCTATTCTTCCTACCCAAAGTGAAACAGTGAAGTTAATATCAAACATTTCTTTAAAAGCTTTAAGCTTTGCTGTCATATGGTGAGCAAAGCAAACACCTACTAACATGTAGCAAAGAGGACTAAAAAGCACTATATTAGAAATAATTCCAAGTCTGAATAACAGATCAGGCATCTTAGTGAGTGTTAGGAATAGTATTAACCATTTCACCATATACTCCCTTTTAAAGACACTCCAGTTGGTTACCATTTTCTTCACTTGAGAGCAAAGTGAAGGCCTCAGTGATGACACTCCTTTGCACAGGACTAGGCCAAGACCACAGTGAGAGAGTGGGGAACTCCCTTTTGATATCATCTTATATACAAAGGCAGTAATTTGGCATCATATTCAAAACTAAGTATTTTTAATCAAAGAGACTGATGGTTGGTACTGTTTTTCATTGTGACTCATTCAAGATGCAAGCTCACACTATAATTCTCACGTTAAAAATATTAATTTACAGACAAGATATCAAAATTATCTTGGGTGCCAAATTTGTAAATATCAACACATTAATGAGAAAATGGTTACACACAGAGACTAAAATATAAAAGCTGTTATTTCAGTTACCTGTTTGTCACTTTTAATGTACACAAGTAAAAAACACCTATTCTAATACACTACAAACATAACTTGCAATGTCTTGAAAAAGAAACTCCACTTAAGCAAGCAGCAGCTTCTCTAAAGAAGTCTGCATTTCAAGCTGAAGTTCTGCATCCTGACACATCCATTTCTCTGAACAATTAACAGTACACATATGTGTTATCAGATTCTTTCACACTGCTTTTTACAGACCTCCTTCAGAGCTGTTTGCTCTCCTATTCTGCTCAATCTTGTTCTGGTCTTCTCATAACTTTACTTACATCTTATTTAACAATTCATTTTGGTCAACTTACTTTCATTTTGGACTCTGCAAAATCCTGCATCTGATCAGCACTTGACTGATAAGTATGCTCTGAAAGGGTATATTTATGCATAAAGTTTGGAGGACTCTAGTTTACATCAAGCTGTGAAAGCTAAAATACATGCAGATGTCCATATAGTTTAAAGATGAACCTCAGAAAACGAAAACAGAACAAAATTCAAGTATCTTTATTACAAACTTAGGGAATCAGAACCATCCAAGAGATTAATTTTCTGTAACATACCTGGAATTATTAAAGGAATTTGTCTCATTGACAGTACAAATGTAACTAGTTTGTATTTTCTATATCTGCTAAAGTCTCTACTCAAACTTGCTCAGATCAGTACCTCATTGAGAATACAACTTTCATAAATGAAAAGTGATATTTGGAAGTGCACTGTAATGACAGAACAGGTATAAACTAAAATGACTGCAGCTGACAGGAGCAAATGCTGATTCAAGCACCCCATGACGGCACCACTCTCAACCCACAACTGCGGTGGCTGTCACTACCTGAGAGAATTTGCTAAGCAGAAAAGATGACTATACAATCATCTGTGCAGCCATGAATGAATTTTATCAACTGAGGCACATGAAACAACTGCTGAAACAACCAAAGGCAGTACCATATTCCAAGTCGCAGGAAGGCTGTGACAACCACGCACCTGTACACATACCAATTCAGCAGACAGACGTATCTAAGATGTTGACTCTTCTGCCATTCAGATATTTATCACTTTGGCAAGATAACTGTGTTCTTCATAAGCTTAAATCCTGATAATCCTATTCTTGGTTTGTCACAACCAAGGCAAAGGTGATATTTTCCTGCCATAAGAACAGGATCAGATTTGGGCAGTACTTGTTTCTAAGTAGGAGCTCTCTAAGCTCATGACAGAAGTCCTCTACTGGAAGCAATGGTATTTAAGTTATACATATTTGAACTTTAGTCCTTTCCCAGGAAATTTTGTCCTGTATATTTAGCCTTTCCCTGCATGTCATTAATTTCACCTCTGTTCCTTTAAGTAGTCAAAAAGTAAAGATACAACTAAATACAACTAATTCCCCAATAACATTACTCTTCTTATCTTAATAAAACACAGGCTTTCAGAATTCCTTTTTCCATTAAAGCACGTATTTTAATTAACTGTTTATACTGAACTAGTTTTGTTTATAGCAGAACTCCAAAACAACATTTAATAATTTTAGATAAGGTTTGTAAGAGTCATATTTGGGGGCTTTAATTCTATGGTAGTTTTCAAACTCTTTAAATCAAAGTGAAAGATGAGATCAAGCCACATTTTTCTGATTTTGCACAATAGTATCTCTCCCATCTGTAAATCCATGAAAAGCACTTATCTACTTTTACTTTTCTGTATTAGTATTTGCACACATCTCTGAGTTCAGAAAGGATAACTATCTATGAAGTTCTCATGTACTCTGTCACTTAATTCTTGCATAATTACACAAAGAGAAACTATGAAGTGAAATTAATCCGCAACAATTTTTTTCACCCTTAGAAAGAGACATAAATCCATTTTAAAGGCACAAGAGGTTAACAATACATACATGATATACACTAACAAAACACATACGAAGAGGTAAGTAACAACTTGTCAAATCACAGACAGAACTGGTTTTCACTATGCATCTAACATCTTTCCCTTGCTTTAAACCATTTCCATCAAGTTTAGTGTTAGAACCCCCAAATAAAGTTTCATACAGCTCATATCTTCCACATCATCAGGAAAACGTAAAGCCTTTTACAACGAAAGAAAACCTAGTGTACAGAAAAGGAAACAAAATCCTGAAAGGAATGGATTAGAATAATCAGAGCAGGCCAGTGACAAGCATCAAATAGGAATGATTTGGCCCAGTCCTACAGTCAGTATGTCACCTCACATGCTCACATCACTTCTGAAGCTTGGCAGAAGCTTGCACAATTTCCAACACAATTGTAGCATAAGGTTATAGAGTTAAGACACCACATCCTCAGTGTCAAACCAGCAAAAGGTTTAGAGATCAAGTAAGACTTATAGTAAAATAGTTTTCCCACATTCTTTAAAGATACACCATTTTGCTTCCTTCACACTGGACAGTTTTAAATATACAAGACAGTTTAAAAAAAACAGTAAATTTTTAAGCAGTCATATAAAGAAGATTCTGCAATACCAGCTTTCCCACAAAAGACCTCAAGAGGCAAACAACATACCATAATCAATTCTTTACCCTCCCCCACATATTCAGATGAACACTTTCAAACCTGTGAGTATTTTTGTGATTACCACTGCAATAAAGCAGCAATGCAAGTGCAGCATCAAGGTTCTGGCCACTGCATTCTAAAACATGGTTATGGCTCAATATGTATCAGCTTTTATCCACCAAGGCTTAAAGGCACAACAACATATTATCAGTAACTACCAACACTTGAATTACCCAATTTCTGATATTTATACTACATGCCATGATCTCCACTGAAGTAAATCTGCCTAAACTAACCAATTCTATTTTTACAATGTAGCAATGAACTAATAACTGGACAAAATACGATAAATTACATTTCTTTTTATATCTTTGTAACAAATGGTCCCAATGTAAAGAGTAAAAAATGCATGCCCAGGAACATAATGCAACTGAAAACAAGACTAACTTCTCCACAAATCTGTGCTTTCTCCACCCCCATTGGACTGGCTAATTCACTATTTAAAAACTCTGAAACTAAAAAAATTATTTTTCTTTATGTTTAATACAACTTGGGGAGTTAAGAGTACTATTCAGAACAAACATTAAGGTATTTGTGTTTAATTTACTGTCTTGTAAGCATGCTTAGGGTTAAAACCAGAGAGAAATTAAACATTTTGGTTTTAACCTTGAATAATGATTCTTAAGTGTGCTGTAGGCAGGAAAAAGTCTAGAATAATCATGCAGAAAGTACACCAAGTGATTTTATTCTTGAGTCAGCTGTCACTTTAGAAGCAGTAAGAAGCATCCAGGACTTCTATTTACTTTCCTAATAAACACTTTTTCATGACTTGCTACTTTTTCCCCTATATAAAGTAGAAAAAGTGTATTTTGCTGAGAACATGCAGAGTAAACACAAGACAGAAAACAAGCTTATCAATGAAAAACCCTCCTTAACAATTTACATAATACTGAACAAATACTCTGGTACCCCCTCATCTACAGACAGTTGCATTCATCAGTGTGAATAATATATGAAACTACACAAGTGTGATGCAACAATGATGCCAAACATGCATTAAGTGGTATTACAAAAACTACACAAAGTATAACATGGCAATAATAAACTGACACATATCCCAAAATAATTTTAGAAATACAGCCACCCCTGTTGCCAAGTTGACAATTTTCAGTTTTAAAAGCAATTCAATAGATGACAATTCTTTCATACATTTTCTTTCAAAATTCTGAACACTCAGCTTTTGAATTGCAGTAATTGCACTCTTCACACACTAAGGCAAAAACTTTATTTGTATGATTTGGCACAGCTCTGGTTCTGAAAACATAGATGTGAAACTGCTACTGGTACAATGCTGGAAGTTCTAGAAACACAACATTCCACACTGAAACAAACCTGAAGATGAACTACTGTTTCATTATTACGGGTGTGTCTTCTGGGAAAAGCCTTTTATTTGAAGTTGATTAAAACTGGAGCTGTGGCTTACCTTTCATATGCTCTCTCCCTTAAAAGCGGAATATAATATATGGAACAACACAATGCTAGCACGTCAAAGAATGAAGAATGTTAGCATTTTAAAAGAGTATTTCCCATCTTTGTAATGGCAGTTTATATCTTTTTCTTCCAGGAAAAAGTACATGTGAATAGTCTTGCTTCTTTTTAAAGCAACTGTGTATATCATCATCTCTCCTGGAGAAATCACGAAGAACACTATTTTCCATTTTTTTACTGGCTTGCATGTAACCTTCTTGGTAACTGCAGAAAGTGAACAGACAGATCAAGCTCACATAAAATTTGGCTCAACATTTTAGTGTACATTTTCTTCTTCATTGCTTGAATTATCCCCACCTCTTGGACCAACTATCACCAGGAATGTAAACCATAACCGTGTTATTCAGACATCTGAAGTCCTCAACACACTTCTTTTGTTCTAGGCTATGTATTTCTTCATAACTCAGTTAATGAGAACATTTATTAAACTACATTCTGTGTCTGCAGCACAAATCACCCTATGTATGCACAGGTATGAATCTTGCTCTTCTTTCCTTCCACACGGAAATGAGCAGAATCAATAATTCTCACTGAGTCTCCTTTACCTGCCTTCCCCTGGGTCTCCTGCTCACTGCCTGGGGACACAGCGGAAGCAGCACCAAGCAGCGAGGAGGGCAAAAGGCTATTCATATCTGCAGCAAGGCATGTACTGGATTATTTTAAATATGCACACAAATATTTTAAATTTCCATTAGCATACAGATATTTAAAACATTCGTAAGCAGCCTGGAAGAACAATTCAGCTGGCAGTTCAAAGACTGCATTCTACATACTGCAATAGCTGCTTTATGCAGTGTTTTTTCGAGTAATAAAAATATTTAAAACTTAGTAACAATAAATAAATTTAGCAGAATAAATCCTCTCATAACAAATAATGAACAGTAATGGAATTATTTTTTTAAAAAGCAACACTTTAAAATGACCAGAACATCAAGAGCTAACAGATGCAAAAAGAATTACAGTAAACCCTTGTGGTTTTCACATCTTTTTAGATTTATTTTCTCTTCCACCTTGCTTAAGTATATGTGGTTATTTAAAGTGGGAAAACACATTTTGCTTGGGGTTGGGTTGTACACCGAGGTATTTAGGGTTTGGGGATTTCTTTGGTAGAGGTGTTTTCTTCTGTTGGGGATTTTTTCTTTCAAGTATTAGCTGATAATAAAATTAGTTTCTCTGTCACACAAAAAAAATATTACAGTGAATTAAGGCAAAAATTAATGAAAATACCTTAATCTCATTCCATCCCTACTAACAGACATGTACTATTTCATTTTCCTTTACCATGGTCTTCTATTTGGTGCTTCTCTGTCTATGGTGCACTCAGGTTTAAGACTGGATTCTCACTGGTTTGATGAGAGGCTAACGACCTTAAAATCAGCTGTTACATACTTACATGGTGTGTGTACACTGTATACAGTTGCTGCATTCAACCACAAAATCAAGTCCTACACAACAACTTCATAAAAGCAACACATAAGAGATACACCCAACTGCAGTCATCCCACTCTACAACCCAAGAACACCAAAAATTTTTCAGAACATTAATTCATTTCAGTTTTTCTGCTATGCCTTGGCCATCTGCACAAAACTAAATTTAGTTCAAAAAATCCAAGACATGAATGTAACTGGTATTTCCACCTCTTCTATTAAAAATTAGTTGGTTTGTGGTTTTCATGTGGAACAAGACTTAAAGTTATTTCTGTGAATCTGCTGTAGATATAAAATTAAACCACACTTTTCTCACTTTTATTATGTTACTTTATTCCCTCTCTCCCATTTTTGTGTTCAATTTACATACAGGACCCTCCACACTTATTCCTGTTCAAGGATCTACGCAGTTTTTACTTGAAGTCAAGAACAGTATCTTTATTCTCACTGCAATTCTTTCAAGTCAAGCACTTCACATCCCACATACAATCAGCATGTAAATGCAATCAAATTATACAGCTATGCTTTACTCTACAAAAATTGAGATATAAAAGCACACTAGTAAATCAAGGAACAATGGAAGCTCTAGACAAATCATTTACCCAAACAAATGGAAAAACCTTATCCACACGTGTATGTAGCAATAGAGTCCAGTTCCTCTCGAATCTCATACCTCTTATGAGCAATTTATTCTCCACTCAAGCGACCACATACAAATCACTTGAGTTTTTACCCACAGTTACAAAGTTGCGCTTTTTTCTCTTAATGTGATTTGTGTGTATAATAATCATTACGTTAGGGCAGAGGAGTTTTTTAACAGTTTTTAATAGTGTTAAGTATGTCGTCCTTATCGCTGAATGGTTTTCTGATTAGCTCCTTCAATTAGGAAAAAAGGGCTGCTGTTCCAAACAGAAGAAACTTCTTGCACTGCTTTTAAAAGTCAGGCTGAAGTCATTAATAAGGATGCCTCCAAATTTCAATTATATTAGCTTTCAGAGTATCTCAAGGAAGTTCAAGATGGAAAAGACCTATTAAATCTATCCCACGGAAAATGAACATATTGAGTGTTTGTTTCCATGCATTTGAAAACATTAAAAGTACTCTTTTCATGAAAATTTCATGTTTAATTTATTTATTCTACAAATAACGTTTTAGACAATTTTATAACTAGCTTCAGTATCTCACGGATTACTGTGAAAACACACATAAAGTGCCTACAGTTATAATTTTTAAAATACTTTATGGGAAAACTCCCAAAACTATTAACAAAACATATTAAACTGGTGAGATTGCTAAAACTACTTTACAGTATATGTGTAAAGGTAACAAAAGGTAACATTAAAACATTCCAATGGGAAAAATTATACCTGACATTAGGTATTATAACTTTTTAATCAATCCTCTTATTACTAAGAACTTATTACTAAGCTCTTACATTTCAGTAAGTGAATTCTTAAGAAAGCAAATGCTTTCAGGTTACTACAGTTCTACATTTGCCACCAAACTATCACTGAATAGCCAACGATCTAAAGTAGTATTGTCCAACCTCTGCCTTTCCCATAGGCCACACTCACTCCCTCCTTACCATTCATGAATCAGCAAAGTTCGGACTGATATTCCCTCATGCTGGGAGCTAACAGCCCAAGGAAAGCATCAAACTCCAGATGAGCATCTTAGTAACAGCACAGTGCCCATATTAATAATTTGAGGGCTCCTGAGAAGACAATTAAATTGCATTGGAAGTATGGGCTCTCTGAAGTCCCCCACTCTTGGCCACAAGCACAAGCTAACAAGAGATGCTGCATGCAGACTCTAAAACTACCCATGGATATGCACTTCAAGCCTTGGGAATGGGATTTAGAAGCCCTTCACATTTGTGGTCCCACATAAACTGACTCTGGTAGCTACCCTGCCTTCCATGCTATTTCAGTAGTTCAATTACACTTTAGTTTGACTTATGAAGGGAAAAACCATGATCCAACTTCTTATAAAAAGAAGCTAAATTAGGAAGTATGCAAAAAAATTTCTTTCTGCAACATACTTAAGTAAAAAGAACTTCATGCCACCAGAGAACACCAGTTAATTGCTGAACATCTCACCTCCAAGCACATTTTCTCCCTTCAAAAGGCCTACAGGGTTTTGCTTTTTACTTGAGAATCTGCCTTTAGATTGGTTATTTCAGCATTTTTGAACCAAGTTATCCCAAGGTAGATTGCAAGATTTAACAACATGTAGTTCATAAATGTCACTGTGTTTGTGTTTAGTACCTTTCAAAGAATTTCTAATTACAAATTATTCTGTATCTGAAATAAAAAATGGAAAAGAGGGAAAATAATTTGGTATAACATTTTAAAATGTGGCAGCATACTTCAGATCAGAACGCTCCTCAAAGAATGCATACAATAAAATCCTACTGGATTATGCTTAAAATTAAATTAATGCAGTACTCATTTCATACTGTCTGCTACACATCTAATTTAACTTTTGTTCTCATAGGAATCTCCATCTTATTATATCTTTATGCATTAAAAAAAACTGCATTAAAAAAAACCAGACAATAAATAAAACAACTGCACATCAGGAATTTTCTTTCTAGGTAATATACAGTAGTTCATGATTTTCTTAGGAAATAAATACACTGCAGTATATTAGGATTGCCACGAAATTTCCCAAGATACCAACATGCTTTATCTAATAAGCACATTGGTCAGAACAGTGTTTGAAGTAAATGGAATAGTAAAGCTTTGTTATCTTTAAGTACCAAATTGTATCTCACAGGAAAATTAGGCAGTTTAGGAATATGAAACTTCAGTAATAATGTAAAAGCTCAGTAAGTACATTACAAAAGTAAGTGCATTGTAGTTGGCAGATCCACATATATTCTAAGCCTATTTGTTTTAGCATACCATATAGCAGAGAGTCGGGACTTCACTGCGCCTTCCAGTCAAACAGTGCAAATGCAGTTAAAAACTTGAGTACACATGTACACAGAAAAAAATACAAACTGATCAACCAGATGAGGAACAAGAAAAATCAATCACTTTAGCAGAAGGGCAGAACCTTCATGCAAAAACACTGGTTGGCCAGATCTACACATTCTCAGGAAACAATTTGGGACCATTCCTTTTTTAACAAAATTAGGTGTTTATTGTATAGCTAGGATCAGTTACTACCACATTTGGCAAAATAAGAAGCACTGTCTTTAGAGTTGGGCCAGACAGCCCAAACTTTTAAGAGCTGAACTTAGCAGCGTGTCATCAGCTACAAAAGGCAGTCTTCATTAACTCTTTATAATCTGCCCAAAAATACATTTCAGTGTTTATTTGTTAGGACTTGGTTCATGGACATTTAAAAATAGATTAAATTATTTTCTGCAGTAAGGACAGCTGACAAATCCACCACTACCATGCAGCAGAACAATCCAAGTCAGAGGTTTACAGGAAGGGCAGCTCACAACTGTGGAATGACAACCACTAATGTTAAATAAAATTTATAATAACTTTCAGATACATGGATACCTCCACTTGCTACCAAAAACACAGTGCAACAAATATGCACTTAAAATAGCATGAAGCTGGCATGAAAAGTATGAACTACTTTTGCAGATTCAGTATATTTGATGTTCTTCTGAAACATACTCAGACACTACAATGAGGAGTGTTTACATAGCTAAACAAATATACAGGAGCTAACTGAAAAGCCTGAACAATACAGCTTTTTCCTTTGAAGAAAATGCACCAACCTTTTGAATGTAGTTTAATTTGTATTTAAAATGTGCTCTGTACAACTTTACAGTTGAGAACTACCAATTCACACCAATACTTCCTCAATCACCTAAAAAAAAAGTTAAGTACAAGGGCAGAAAATATGAGAAAAAAGTAATCTCATATTTAGACACCTTACTAGATACCAACGTAAACTATTTTTAACTGAATAAAGGACACTAGAGCAGAGAGCTTAAGTAGTTGCCACATGCAAACACTAGTTTATAGAGTGAAAAACAGTAATTTTCCCAAATCTCAAAGTTTAGGACCAGTGTGTCAAGTAAAAGTATTTGCAGTTTGGTTGAGGTTTATTTTAAGAATGAGTACCATAATATGATACATATACCAGAGAAAGAGTATTTCAGACTCAAAAATAGCTCAGTATTGTATTACAAAGTGTGGCATGTATCAAGTCCAGCAAAAGATGCCAACATCAAAGACAATCTAAAGGAAAATGCTTAGCAGGTACAGATACCACAAGTGAGGACCCACACGAAGTTACACCAAAGTAGCTCCTGAATTGTATGAAAACAGTATCTTAAGCCATGTAACATTGGCAATTTAAGTAACAGTGTACTTCCAAAATGCCAGCAATCATGTCGTTTTCTTGTTAACCATTTGCTCAAAATTCAATTCACCAACATCACTGCTACATTAACAAGTAACACACACAAGTAACCAGTAACTCTCTGCTGCTTGTATCCCATGCTGAGCTATGCATATACCATTTGGATGTTATTAGGGCACCAGATTATTCCTAATCAGTTTTTAACCAATTTAGTACCACAATTCATGCAGATAAAATTTAGTAATGTCTACTTCTGAAAATGTGAGTAAACTGATAAAAAAGAACATTGCTATTTTACAACCACTTTGCACAGGAAAGAGAGTAATAGTAACCAACCAATAACCCTACTTATTTGCCATTACAGGAATAGAGCCAATAGGTCTTTTCCATCCATCTTCCAAGAACGACAAAGCAGAATCATAATAAGCTTCCTAATAGCTTTACTACTAGTTTTATCTTAAAACTCAATCTGCAAATCAACCCTGAGTTATGCTGTAATGGGCATTTTCCAAGTTCCTTGTAAAACCTTTATGAAGAATTCTTCTACTTTCTTGAAGTATTTCTCCTTTTTTTAAGAATTCTTCTATTATACAAGTAACTAGAAGAACACTCATGTGCAATCCTTCTAAATACATATTACTCAACTATAAGCGAACACTTACTTTTGCTGGAAAACATGTATTTGCTTCTTAATTAAACAGTTACGCATTGATAACAGACGTGGTTTTATTCAAACCAACCCCTGGGGAAAATGTATACTTATTAACAATGATGTGCAAACACAGTGGAAAGCTTTCGACCAGCAACCAGCGTGCAGAAATGTTTCCTTCCTTGCAATGGAAGACACTTTAACCATCAGCAGAACACACAGATGTCACAACCAATTTTCTCCTCTAAAAACATGGCTTAGGTAAATTCACCCATACTGTTATGAATAAAGTATACACAGAGATTCCTTTCCAAAGTTGGTTTTTTCCCTCTCCAAGTTATATTTTCTAATAATTTGTCTAAAAGATAACCTCTGTTGATAACTTCTTACTGTGACTAAGTTTTGCAAGGGTGGACTGAGATGCAAGGACACAGTATCTTTGAGAACACTTTGTATAAAACTCTATGCTCTTTGAAAGTCAAAACAAAAGCAGTTGTGTTGCAAGTTTTTCATAGTATGTACTGCACCATGCAGTTTAGCTAAACACTCACTATTAAGAATGGAACGTTCTTGACACATAGTAGAAACTACGTAAAAATGAAAATGATGCCACTTAAAATTAAGCATGAAATTATTCTTACTCAGTATTAGTAATAACATTCCCAAAATCCTTTCCAGTGATTTTTGTTTTATTGTAATCAGATAACTGCACGTTTTACAGCATAGTCACACATTGTATTTTGCTAGAGTCACAAACACATTGCCTTACATAATGATCCGCATCATTTCTGCTCTATACTACAAAGCCTATGACTGAATACAAAAAAAGTTTTACAAAAGAAATTGTTTTCAAGACTACAATAACAATAGAACCGTTTCCAGATAACAGCTAAAATTATAAACGCATATCACTGTATATTTTACTGGAATTTCTAAAACAGTAAGGAATGAGTTAAGATTTAGTATCTGCGACGCTTGTTAGGTCCTTCAAAGTTGCCCCCTGGGTTTCCTCTACCAAAGCCACCAGGTCCACCACTCACGGCACCCACACCACTCATTGGCGGCTGAGGAGTTTCAGAGCCCGTTCTACTAACCAGAGGTGAACCCATCTGGGATGGGCCTCCTTGAGGGAATCTCTCATTATGCTAAGACAAGTCCATTTGGAACATGCCAAATGTGAGTTACAACAAAAACCACAAGTGATGTTGTCATGGAGTTCAGCAGATAGTCCAGCAGAATCAGGATCACACATAGAAGGAAGAAAGGAGCAATTCAATTAGTTATTATGGAAAAAGAGCTGGAAATTAAAGAGTGCTAATGTTATGCTCCAACTTTGTAAAGTAAATTAAAAATTAAAAATAACACTTAAGATCGACTCTGGTGCTGAATGTAACTTCATCCTTACAAGCACATCTGAAGCAATACATATTCTCTATGTAACAGAGGAGACAACAAACAGTTTCATATCTGAGCCCTACTGCACTTAAAATACCAACTACAAAGCTTCTCCCTTAAATAAATTAGACAGAGACATATTGTCAAACTAGGAGGGGAGGAAATCAGCTTTTGTATTTCTAGACACTGCATATTTATTCTTTTAATAGTCTTAAGACTCCTATACCCATATATCTATGGATATTTCAAGTCCATGCTACCTGGAGTTGGCCTTTTGTACGGCACTTAAGAGATCTTTAGTTAAGCTTTCAAAATTCTGAAATTCTGTCTGAACAAAACTATATTAGTGACAAAATGCGTAATTTTGGACTGTTCCTAGTTTATAAAAAACTCTGTATGTAACTAAGTCTCATTCTGAAATATCAGTGTGAGATAAAAATCCAATTAATATTCCATATTTACTTTCTTAGCTCTATGCTTAGTATTAATAAAAATATATATCCTTACACATTTTTTTCTGTTTAATTTCTAAGCAACATCTATCTGAGCACATACAGTTCAGCACTTATGCAAGTGTTTAAAAATAGAACCCCACATTGAGAATGTGAATTGAGAATTGAGAAACTCAACATAAATCATTAAAAGCAGAGATAAACGGTACAATCAGATGTGGAAATAATTCACCATCCACCAGTTAAGGGCAGTTTTGCTTTCAGAAGATTTTTTTTCTGTACAGAGAGCTACATAAACTCCCCAGGTATTCAGAGTTCAGTAAAAGACATTTAAGAACAGCACTTCATTTACACGCTTGAATCAGAAAAGAATTCTTCTGAAAGCCTAACTCCAGTAGTAGATAGTAGAGCTCAGCAGCTCTGGAGTCTGCTAATTCATACATATATATATATGTGTGTGTGTGTGTGTGTGTGTGTGTGTGTGTACAAATAACTAAAACCCCAGAACTTTATCTATATAGATAAAAGTACATGCAATCCAGATCATGGTTGTATATATGTGCATTGTTTCAAGTGTAACATTGTATACAAGAAAGGTTACTTCAAGAGCTGCATAAAGATACTGAGCCAAAGCACCTTCAAATCTGTAGCACTGGGTAGTAACTGTTTTGAAATTATCCACATGCAACCCAGCTTGTTAGCAATGGATATGAATCATTTCAAAAAGTAACTTATCACATACTCCTGATCCCTTTTACCATTTGACTTTTGGACAAAAAATCAAGTCCTCTTTCTAATAAGGACCTCTCTTTCCAGCTAACAAGAAAACTGCTATACGTAACTACCTACGTCAGTAAGTGGGGGAAGCTACTTTAAAATGTTACATTCAAAGACAATCCAGGTTTCAAAAACTGAAGTGAAACAAAAAGGAGATTGCTACAATTTTCCCTTCAAGACAAACATCCAATTAAAAACATTAAATTTGTATTTCTGGTCTAAAAAGCATATTCTTCATTTCCCTCAGTGGAAAATAACTTACAGTGTTTTAGTAGATAGCACTCAAAGAATTTTTAAAGTATCTTTCTAACAACAGCAATAATACAATAAAGCTATGCCTTTCGACAGGGGCCTGGCCCCTGAAGTTTAAAACCTTCAAAGACCAAAATGAAGAAAAAACTAAAATCTAATTTGTCCTTCAGAAGCATGCATAAGAAAATGGCAGAAAAAAGAAAAATTTTTTTAAACATGCATTTTGAAGTGTCAGTATATTTCCTACATTTCCATACCTGGAATGACTTTTTGTAGAAAAACAACTGTTTAAGTTAGATACTGTGATTTATGACTCCACATGCTTTTCCATACACCTGTTTTTCAGTGTCTATATAATCACAGAAGGTTCTCAAGGTGACCAGTAATGTAGTGGTCTCCAGCAAAAGCCTTTCCAAATCCAGTGAATAGCATCCTCCCCACTTTGTGAGAAATTACACAACTGATAAAATGACCTGTGTCCTATGATATTAAGCAAGATCGTCTCCTTTTTATCTGATAAAGACCAGACCCACAATGTATTTTGTGTAAAATCAAAATCTCATTTTCTTCCATGGAACAAAGGATTTTGTTCTAACTTCATTATACAGATTGCTCAATCATAGACAGATACTGTTGCAAAGGTATATCTAAAAAAACACAGCTACAAAATGCTTATGTGTTCCAATAAAACTGTAACAGAATAACTGTTAATACTATGTATTCCTTAATATCACACCACCCCTAATCCAAATATCTAGTAACAGAACAATACTGAAAAAATATGTAAAAGCCAGATTTCAAATTATATAGTTGTTTCTCTACATAAGACATTACAGCTAGGAAAAGTACTGGCTATGAGAACAAAGCAAGAATGGCTAGTGCTTTAACTGCATCCCAATGGCCTATCTGCTCTTGATTAAAAATCCCAGACATAAAAAGACATTCCCTATTACCCATGGCATTGGACAAAATACTGTTTTTCCTGTATTGATATAACAGTTATCAATAGCTGTTGGCTACTGATTTTCTAAGTGGCATAATTACTGTCAATCTCATGCGTTTAACAGTGTTAGAAAAGAAATACAAAGAACGCTAAAGTTGCTTTAAAAAATTAAATAGTTTACACAAAGATATCTTCACACTTTGCACCTTCCAACATTTAACTGTTCATCAAAAAACCCCAACAAGCTAATTCACAGAATTTACTTTCACTAAAGAAAAGAACAGCAAAAGTCTAATTTTATAGATTTTTGTTCCTAAAGGAAGTAGGATTTTCACAGTAATATCAAAAAAATACTTCTTTTTTGGGTTGTAATTATTTCCATGAAAAGGTTTTATCAATTACTTTTAACAGATCCAAAACACAAAACATATTCTTACTCAGTGTGAAAATACCTTTGGTAAGAAAAATGGGCCATGAGACATGACAGCTATTCAAAGGAATTAAATTTGTGATACATTACCACTGTTCCATTATCTGGCATCATTGGTGTTCCCATATTTGCAGCTCCTTCTGGTCCCATGGAAGGACCAGGACCCATTGCAGGGCCAGGTAAAGTTCCTCTGTTGTTCATATTCATACCCATCATTGGAGGAGGGCCTTGGTTACCAGCAGGTGCTGGGCTAAACGCATCTATGCAAAACAATCTATACTTAGAGCTGTCCTATCTTAATTTTACAAGAACAAACAAACAATTTACAATGCTTACAAAGCCAAATGTACAAGACTTTGAATACTTGAAAAAAAAATTCTTTGAGACTGTACATTTATCTCAATCATCTGCTTTTAAACAGATTTTAAATAATCTCTATTATTCTGCATTCTACATAATTTGCCTCACATTTTTTAAAATCCCAACCTTTACAGCCAAATATAGCTGTACAGTTTCTGTGCAGGAACCAAAGCATTCACATTGCATCTACATGGAGTATGCAAACCACAAATTAGCAAAAATCTCAAATGATTTTACAGATATTGGCAGCTACATGGCAACTTGGCTCTTTAGGGATCTTAACAGATGAAATGTACATTTGCAAGAAGTCTTCTCCCAGTAGCACGTTAATTGATACAGTGTACAGTAGATTAGTCTAAGGTCTAAAAGCAATAACAGAGATGGTACTCAACTTCACAATAAATTATTTCTAATATAGGATCAATAAAATCTTGCATTTTGCTGTAATTTCTTATGGTATAAGTACCAGAAAACTAAACAGTTTTGTTAGAACTTGAAATGATGAACAATCTCCTCCAAGTCTGAATCAAAGAAATCGAAGAAAATCTTGAAAACACATTCTTAGGAAATCATCTTGCTGTAATATTACACTAAGCATCACTCTGCCAGTACTCACTAACATACTGAACACATGGGTAAAAATGCCTTCATACAGTTTTCACATGTTGCTGTAAGAAAAAAGTCTAATTATCTACCTCACACCTTACTATTATGAAATACCAGCTTCAAGGCTGGTGGTGATGCATTCCTCCCATTCTCCACAATAATCCATCCTTTTCAGCCTGAAGTATGCATCCAAAATTTGATAATGGAAGAAAGTATACCTTTGGAATTTAGTGTACACTTTAAATATACACTTTCATAATAGAAAGAAATCTGACATGGTGCTAGACTTACTAATAAGCCTGTTGTTTCTACTTTTTTTAAAAAACCCTCTCATTTCTCACCACAACTGCACTTTTTTAGTAATGAATATATCATTCAAAGGAGGTCACTTCTCACAGATACAGTACTGTGACTATCTGCAGTTATGCACAATTTCATCTTTACTACTTGCCTTGAGAACACCATGTCACAGCAGCCAGTGAAACCACGGCATTCAAGACAGTGCTGCTTAAAACTGGAGATCTGGGATTGACCATATGCATTAGGCCAACCACAAACTCCTTAGCAAAAACAATGCATGCTACACAGTAGCACATGAGAAGTGCTAAACAAGTTTACTACAAGTGACAGAAATCCTGTAATTTTGAAAAGCAGAAGTCTTTGAGCTTAGTAATCAATAACTCCCAGACCTCTCCCTATAACACTAAGTCAAAGCAAAGGTACACTCAGGTTGGAGGCTTCTTACCTATCCATACACATGATCAGTTCATGTAGCAGGGAGAAGACTGGGCTACAATTCAAGAAATTTACAGTAGCATATGCTTAAAAATGGTTTTTTACTGTCACGCATTCATTTAGTATAGAAGGAAAAGAAGTCTAAACTGCCAATATCAGGAGAAACCTTTATTCTCAGAGGCTAGAGGCACTCTGCAGGACTACCATGATGGCAGCAGCACTTAGTGCATGCAGTAGTGCCATTAACTAAATGCTAAATTATTTGCTATTGGTTTGTTTAATACCCTAATTAAACTGAGGCAGGTGGCCACCCACAGGTACTGTCACTCATCTGTCAACTGCCACAAGGTTCTCATGCTCCGTATCATATGGACACACCCAGAGTGGCAGACAGCAACTGGTACCAAACCTCAGGAATACTGATCCTGTTTCAGGCAGAGTCAGATGTGAAAAGAGCAAAACTACAGAGTATAACACAAGGAGAGTATGGATTGCTACATACTTTCAGCCAGAGGCCACTACAATATATTAACTGTAACTTAGAAGTCCTCCAAAATCATCCAATCTCCGAAGCAGGCCCTAGGAGCTAACCACTTGATTGTCCTTTCTTTTTGGTGGGACACTAATTTGAGGAGTTAATTTACAGGACCGTGTTCAGCAACAGATGGAAAGCAGTCATTAGTGTTCATGCCACAATGCAGACACTAAAAAAAAAGTCCTTTTCTGCAAACTGAAGGGCTGAAAAAGTCCAGTCTAAATGTCTGAAATGTACCAACGAGAAAGCCAATAATCTTCATGAATGCAGAGATGGTTCCTCAAAAAAGCCCCTTTTTGCTATATTTAAGTTTATAATCTACACTTAGCACTACGGATCCAATTAAATGCTCTGATGAGGTATACATATTCTCTCAGAACTTGTTTGTCACAGAAAGCTGTAAAAATGAGTAGTTCTGCACAAGTCAGCCCAACACTTATCACAGAGGTACTCTACCTTCTAACAAAAATTATCATGCAGGTATTTCAGTTACTGAAGATATTCCAGCTCCCTCTGTCCCACATTATAAAATTTGCAAATGGCACAGGTGAAAGTCAGTTAAAAATAAAGTTACAATTCCAAAAGAAATATTAAGAAAGGATGCTACTGTCAACAACTAAAGATCCACTATTTAAAGGTCTACTGTAAAGTTTTGGGGTTAATTATTTTGGTTGTACCAATATAGTTAATACAAAAAACCAAAAAAACCAATCTCTATGAGTGAATAAATGCCACACTTATTTTCTATGGATACTTTAAAATAGCAGTTCAGTGTTACTATAACTTTTTTTTTGAATGATACAATTTATTTCTAGAAGTACTAAGTTTAAAATCAAGATGTAACATAAAACTTAAAAAGCAAGTTCAATAACACACCACTGTTAAGAACTGCAGTAAATACACATTTTAAACCTGCATGTAAAAAGTGTATCTTGTGGCACAGTATCAATATTTACAAAGTGTTCTAATTAAATGAAATTTTCAAGTATGATGCCATCATATGCAAAAGTACAGCTATAAAATAAAAAAAATTAAGCCTCAATTTATGCTTCAGTTTAGTATTTGTAGATAACTTCACAATGTCTTTCTTCAAAATTACTTGTAAATAATTTTCATCATCCCTGAAAGCACAAGCTTATTTCTATTTTTAAGCTATAAATGTGCCTCAATAAATGCAAGGAAATAATGAATAATGTTTTAAAATCTGAAGCAGATTCATTACTCCATAAATTCACATTACTCAAAAGGTCAAGTGAAATGTTTCCTAAGTTTTGTATGCACTTTCAATTTTAAAATATATAGGAAAATAGTTTTATTACTTTTCTTTTAATTACCACCTTGATTTATTTTAAATTACCATTAGGAAGCTTCCAATAGATTAACAGTTCACACAGTTTAGTTAGATTTAGTGGTTTTGAAGAAATATTTTAAGTTTCAGTCTTGTTTAAAAGCAGATATTCTGGTTAAGAAAGATTCCAAACTCTTTAAGTCTGCATATATGGAGCAAGCACTAATTATTATACTTTTCTGGATTATACAGTAGTAGTTTTTAGCAGTGACAGTATTTTAGGTTGCAAGAGCTAACTGAGAATATTTGCAAATAAGAGACTTGGAAGAAATTGGTAGAACACCAAGCACATTATTCATTTATCACATCAAGTACATCAAGAAGAACTTGCCAATTTTAACCTCTAAGTCATTTCACTGCATGCAATTAAAGTCACAATTTCTTTGAATAATCCCTCCAAAATAATGCCAAATATTTCTTGAACATAAAATTCCTCTTCTGTATCAGATAACTCTCAGAGCATCACTTTTCACTGATTTTTGTTTCTCTTAACTTGCACATCATTTTTTTTGCCATGTATAGTCAAAACAAGAAAATAAAGATACACTGGCAGTAGGGGGGGAAAGCTGCTTGAAAGCAAGATGTATGTTGGGAGGGTTTTATTTCCTAATATTGCTTACTCCTTTTTTACCAGTTGTCACTAATTAATAGTGCTTGAGTAATATGTACAGTCCCAAAGGGAAAAAAAAAAAATACATTACAGAAGCCTTTTTCCTTCAGATCCCTACCTCCCATGTTTATTGCTCCACGAGGACCCATATCACCCATTCTCATTTCCTGTTCTCTCTGAAAGTAAACATAGTTTTCATGGTCAACCTATCATTCTTAGAACTTAAAACATTCCCATTTACTGCAAGAAAATAAAAATGTTAAAGTTTCAAAAGCTTCCATTGATTAAAAACAGTGCAAGGAATGAAGTTAATTATACTTCTATTTTTTTATAATATCAAAGGGATGAATAAGTTCAATATAACAATGCTGTACATTTTTGTATTCTAAAGATTAAATATCCCAAGTTTCATTTATCAAATGCAGCAGCCTAAAGCTCCCAAACAGTTACATGATCAACTGCAAATGAATCCATCTTCACACAGTGTTTTTAATTAATAAATATTTTTCTATTTTACCGGTAAACAAACAGGTCTTATTACAGTACTTGCCTAAAAGCTGTGGTTCAGTAACACTCAATATGATCTCATGACCCAAAAATACTTGTGTTGATTGAAAACCAAGACCTGATGTATTTGTATTATGGCATATAAATTCAACCTACCAATTCATCATTGTTCAAATACTTTTAACTTAACTTGATGGTGGTATATTTTTTTAATGAATTATACTTTGCTATTGATGTTAGTTCAGATACTGACCATGCTTTTAAAACCACTATAAAACTGTAGTATCACCAGAAACTGTAACATGCTTTTACACTAAACAGATAAACAGAACGTCAAATTGATCCAGATTCAATTGATGCGCAGTCACCCAGCAGCAAAAGATTTCTGACATTACTAAACATGAATCCCGGCCTGCTGTGAAACAGCAGGCCTTTAATCAAAGGATACAAGTGCCCAAAAAATCATCACTCATGGGAAAACAAAATACTCTATCAGAGACAACTCCAAGGGATTTTAGGATTACTGTTTACATCAAAAAGATTAAATAGAAACAAATTCACAGTTCAAAAACAAAAGCGAATGAAATTTCTTTTAAAATTTTTCCTTAATTTTCTACAGGAATATTAACAAGTATTCTGCTCTTGAGTAAACACACATATGCTGAGAATAAGAAAATTCAAAGAAATTTACCTTATTCTGAAAAACCATTCCACTTACGACTTAAGAGCCTAAGTTCAGATGCACTTTGAAAACAAATCCGTATTCTAAGCAACTAAATCAGTCTATAAGCAACTTTTACGTGGAAATATTAATAAATCAAAATACATTCATAGTATTTGTACAGGTTCACAAAAGTCTGGTTTGGTCAATCATATTTGGGATGCCAAACATGAGTCTTCTGTCTTCAGCCACTTGAACCAGCAGACTCCACCATGTGGGTAGACAGAACAGAACCAATAGTTTTATAAAAATATCCTACTATAGGGAATGAGATGTATGATAAAGAGCTCTCAGGTCAACAACTTTGTTTGCAGTAACTCATATTAATCTAGAAAAAGTACTTAACATAAGAAGAGTACACACTGTTTTCAAAAGAATATGGCTTAATGTGGAGTGGAAAAATAAGGTCTGGTAACTAAAAGACACAAGCAAGTCCAGCTAAGAAAGGCCATTGATGGAATACTAAGGAGGATCTCTTCTTCCGACCCTAGAACTCACATTAAAAACTGATTAGAGAACATGCAGCTACTCTGACAGATCTTTCACAGTAACATCAACTGACATTTTAAGTAAAACCAGCAGCCCCCAAAGGGACCAACCATACCTATAAACTGACATGATTAGTCACAAATTAGCATACAACCACGCTGTTAGTCTGCTTGTACACCTCAGTCTTGACATCAGGAAGCAGAAGGGGAAGTGGTGTATCATCCCTACCGTCAGTCCCTAGCCCAAAAGAATAGGGGAACACCGTGGTTATCAGTTTACACTAGTCAGATCATGTGCACACATGCACACCTATATGCTCATACCGGACACGCCATGAACAGCTGTGAGAAACTTTTTCACTGCAAAGCAAAGCACCAGACTTTACAGTAGGTACAAATCTTACTTGATTCATCCCAGGTTCAACTGCAAGTTGGTTGGTATTTGCCTTTTCCAAGGGACAAGTGCCATAAGGCAAGGTTAAGTACAATACTTAGATAGGGATGCTAAGTACAGAGCTGTAAAGCTGCACTAGTTATTAGAACTTAACTTAAGCATATACAAGCTTGACGTACACTTTCTTTAAAAACACACTAAGCCTCCTCCTAGCAATCAACCATTTTTTCCCTGTCTTGAAATGCTATCAATCCTCAGTTAACTGAAGTACAGCAAAAGACAGGTAGAACCTACTTTTGTTTAGTCTAGTTCAATATTTGTAAGAAAAACCATGAAGTAATTATTTGCCATTTTTTAGCTTTAACTTTGGTGTCGAATTATTACAGTATAAAAAAAATTTCATGTATACAATCAAGATCCATAAATGTGCCTTAAGGTTGCTGCTGCCTACTACTTGATCAGCATCTCTGTAAGATTTAGATGCTGATGCTGCTTATAATTATTTCTACTGTTGCATGTTTAAAACATATCACGTTCCTTTGATTTTTCAGCACAGGAAAATTCTTCCGTACTTGCAACACTGAATTAGCAATTTTACACTTCCTGTCAGATAAAATACTCAATTTCAAAGGTTAACCAGCAATACATATCAACAATGTCATTAGATGTTTGATGTATTCAAAAATTCTATCTGAAGGAGTCCTGGGTAGTAACAAAAATTTAGCCACACACAAATCAGATCCTAGACAGCTCTTCACTATGTTAGCATTAACATGTTACTACACATAACCAGGACTAGGTCAACTAATCCATGAGTTTTGTCCAAAATTTAACAGAAAGGAATATCAACAGGCAGTTTGACACAATAGCTGAACCAGTGCTGGCTGGTAATTCCAGTCCACCTCAGAGGTTCATTTTCACATACTCAAGCCTTTTGCAGCCTTAACAGTGATACTGTTACCTTCTCAGAGCTTCTTTTCCTCACTATATGACTTCCCATTCTTCTGTTCAGTAGCAGCCTGCTTCAGCATCTTCCCCAAAGTCACCCATAATTACCCACAACAGGGAGTTAAAACTGAGCAGCAAGAGAACAGGGCTAAACTCTTAAGAGAGAAATATGTGAGGTTATTAAGAACCTCTGAAGTCACTCATACCTGGGAAAACAATCTTAACAGGAAGAGAACAAGAAAAATGATGATATGCTATTACAGGGGAAAAAGAAAGCCATAAGACAAAGAACAGGCAGGAAAGCATAAGTTAAACTTCATGAAGATCACAAAAAAACATCAAAAAGACAAAATCAGCAAACAAAAAATGTCCTATTAGAAAAGCACTGTTCACACAACTCAAACCTTCCCAAATCATTTGTTCCCAGGATTCTTGTAAAATACTTCAGAACTCACTAATGCAGGCAACCTTCAGAAAAAGGTCCAATTCATCTGAGTAATCTTTTAGAAAAACTGCTATGATGGCAGCTATAGGATTATACTTACTAATTACTTTAGATAGAAGCATTAAAAATTGTATTTCTCACAATGCCAACTAATTTTACTGTCAAATGTAAAAAGTTGATCTACACCAAAATATTGAATACACTGTTTTCAAAATGTGTATTTTACATTTAATATAGTATGGATTCTCCCCTTTTTACCAAGTACTTGAAACCAGTTTCCCAAAGTATTTGAGGTGTATCATGTGCTATGTTCTTACACCTCTTATCACCACTGATACAGCAGTCTAAATATACAGATAACTGCCAAGATGACTCTTCTGAGCTTGTTAAATATATTACGCTATTTTTATATTTGTTCAACAAAACCATGAAACTAAATGTTTCGAAAAACACCTAAGAATAGGTCACACTGCAAGTAAAAATACAAAGTCATAAACCTGACTTTTTTAACTGACAAACCAGTGCTAATTTTTCTCCTTAAAAATAGGCCTTGCAATTGCCGCAGCCCAACAAAAATTAATCTTGTCTCCAAGTGATGCAATATTCATGGTAACAAAGCTGTCAAAATTATGGTATGAACAAAATATGGCACAGAAAATTTTAGAACAGCAAAAAAGCAAGATATCTCAGAAATGTTATGATGACAGACCATACAGCTTTCAATGGTTTGTGGCCATAAGAACATGTGACTATTTACTCACCTTTCATAGTATAGCAACCACTATAATGCTAAGACATGGCATCCAAAAAATGCCTTAGCAAGAAAACACCTTTTTCCCATAAACCTGAAAATTAATAGTTTAATCAGTACTTTATATAGGTTGTGTGTGTAGAGCAAAATGTAATTAACAGTGTTGTTGATTATCACTTGTTTTCATTAACATGAAAGCTGAATTTTATTATCTAACAGACTCTATATTTGTCAAAACAGGTATGACATTTCTGTACCTCTTACTAGAATCCATTACTCCCTTCTGGTGTGGTTTATTTCATTAAGTTCCTTCTAGAAAAGAAAATTATTTCCAAAGACCTCTTAAGGAGGCGTAAGACCCTTAATCCTTACATAAATTTTAACTTACTGGAAGACACCTATATTTTAATGACATAAATCATACAACTTATTAAAGCTGCTAGTTAGCAATCAAAACTAGAATTTGGGGGATACTTTCGATTGTGTTATTTGTCTTTTCCTCAAAATAATCCACTATTGCACTCCAATGACAAGTGCACTGGAAGTTAAGTGGCAATAAGAAGTTAAAGTAAAACAAGGCTTCTCTTCCATCCACCACTTCTTGTCACCCTTCTCTCTTCGGTTTGATACTCAATTAAGATCTCTGTGTAAGATGCAAAAGTCACAGAATCCTCACACAGTTCTTACAGAATAACAGTAAGTAATTTTAAATGAAAAATCTTGATCTTTCAAAATCCAACATTTGTATCTGCTCCTGAGCACCAAAGTCTAAATTCAGAGCTGATCCCCACTCTGAGCTGGGCATACTACACGATCCCAGAAATGTCTTCCAGCCCAAACTGCTCAAAACTCTATGAACTGAGTGATAGCGCTCACCCAAGAGTCTAGAAAAATATAAACTCTCTAACTTCACATAAACCTACACAAAATACATTAAATTAGATAACAACTAAAGTAAATGTAGCTATAAAACATAGAGAATGCATATGTCCTGGTTTTAAATAGTGATGTTAATGAAAAGAACTTCTATTACATTTAATAGCTGTCACCAGGACTCAATCTTTGAAAAAACATACAAAGGCTAGAGTAGATGAAGGCAATTTACTGCTTTCTGACTCAAGTAATGAATAAAGCTGATGGAGGTGACTCGTTAAGTTCAAACATTAAAAAACCCTAAACATTAAGAAAGTATTACATAGGTAAAATCAGAAACACACATTGCATGAAATACAATCAGATACAAATATTCCAGTAGATGTTACAAACTGGAAAAACACTCCTAATGGTAGTAAAAACTAGAATTAGAGAAAAATAAATTTATTACTAGCCCAGCATATTTCTTAAGTATTCCTGTCGTTTCAGTAAGAGTGCAAAGTACCAGTTTTATTTGAAGAGGGAAATTTCTTTTAAAACTAACAGCAAAAGTATAGGGATATATTTGTGAAAAATCTCTATGCATTACATCTTTGTTCTCTTGTTTTAGTTCTGAGAACAGAAAGTCTTCTGCTTCTATGGGGTCTCATTTTCCTTCTGCATCAGTTGCTAAGGATAGTCCTCAGCAGGTAAAGCCCACAAAGAAGAAATACCCAATTGAACAAATGTAATTAAAGCTACTCAGAAGTATTTACTATTGTAAACTGAAGTTATACTTTAGAAATAGTTTTTACAGTAATTGTTAAACAGCTGTGAACCTCCCAGAATGTTTTGGGTTTGTCATTCTCTTACAGCTGGATGCAAAACGCAATCTGAACTAAAGTTCGCTTCCTTCCAATACATCAACCCTCACATGATGTTTAAGTAAGGTCTAAACTGACAGTTTTTGAAAAGAAAGCAGTTTAATTGCATTAATTTAATTTAATTGCATTCTCAATACAAAGACCTTTAGGAGCTACATCACTAACCACCAACATTCAATAATCCTAAAGTTTAAAGAAAATGTTAATCCTAAAGGTTAAAGACAATACCGCTTAATACGTACCAAAGTAACAGGTTTGTTTTACACAAGAACTTGCATTTTCAGAATGCATTACACGTCAAAATTCACATTACAGTCTGACTGGTTAATAAAACAGAAAACAGTCTAAAAGAAGCCCAGATATACCATGGAACCTATGCCGTTGATTATAGAACTTGGTTCCATATTGCAATTTATATATTTTTTTTTTTTGTCTTGTAGCTACTTGCTCCTTCACTGAATTTTAATACTACATTTAAGCCACTGCATTAGTATAATTACTGAGTTTTTCTCCCACCTCTCTCATTTCCATTCATTAAAATACAGTAAAACATTGTATATACAATATCTATAAAACTGAAAAAAAAGTATTCCATTTTCTCATAACCTAAGGTAACAGTTATTTGTCATCCTAAAAAATAACGTACACAGAAGGGAAAATGAGGCCCTTAAACAAACTGCGTACATATACAGTAGCTAGGAACAAAATCAAAATATTTTAATTCCATGCCTCTAATCATCATTACATCATCTGTTCAGGTAAAGAAAAATCCTACCATATCCCTTCACTGTATATGAAGCACTCTCTGAGGATGTAACTGCAAATACTTTTTCCAAATGCCTTTGCTGTTAATAATTTGAGAGAAATCAAGTACAGAGGTATTCTGGCAAATTTTCCCCTTGATTTAACAACTAAGACTCACAAGAAAGGTAAAAACCTGCTTCTCAAATATTTTAAGCTAAAATTCAGAAATAATTTTTCATGAAACAAAGGTGCTTAGACAAGGTAGTTACCTTCAACAGATTTGGAAATCCCTTGAAAAATGAGATACCATTTTATCAATTCCCTTTAATAGCAACTTTCTCAATTCTGCCACTTAATCTGGTTCTGCTGGAGTTAGGAGCCACCTTAGATTAATGGAACTAAAATATAAAAAACATTTCTCCCATTTCTGTTACCTTCCTTTTTTCAGTAACAATAAAAAAATTAAAAATATAAATTAAATACAGATCAATGGCTGAACATAATACAAATGTTTTTTTCAAAGGCATGTTACTCTTTACTCACCCACGAAAGTACTTTGTAGAAGAAACATACAGCATATCACCAAGTTCACAACTGAAACATGTAACAATCACACTACATTCACAGTATATTCACATCTTCAGAGGCATATTAGAGAATTTCATGCAGCATCTTAGAATTATTCTGGTTTCATATGGGCTGAAGAAATGTCAGAAGAGTGGCTAAGTATCAAAACAGACAACCTGGCAGGCTGCAAATGATTTACAATGCACTCCACTATTTACCATGGTGGGGGTAAAAGTGGTAACAAAGACTGGGCTAACTGTACCCTCATGCAGAAATGCACTAAAATACTAAACTGAAAATCAGGTATTACAGAACAATGCTGCATTTTAGATTTCCCAAATTGTTATGTTTTCCTTGCACAAGCCCCAAATCTATACAAATATTAAAAAGAGTGAACACTGGACAGAGTCAAAAAAAGTCTTCCCCAAATGCAAGATTCAAGGATAAGATGTAGTGAAAGTCATCAATGTTTATTTAGAAGAGAAATTAATCAGCCAAGAATATCCTTTATCATGGAATGTTTATATGAAACTCTACTTCTTAATTGAAGTGTCAACTGTAAGACTGCAAAAGCAACTTAAAAGCACCACTAGTTATAGCCACAGTGCACTACATATGACTCTTTGCCAGACTTCTGTAGTAACAATTTTTCCTCACCAAGTAAATATTATATATGCCAAATAAATTACAACATAAAAACCAGTCCAATTGTAGTTGCTATATCATAATTAATTTAAGTTACCAAGTAAAAATGCAAGTATTTGTCAAAAGGAAGCTGAAAGCCAAAGTCTTTCAATGCTACAAATAGGTCCTGTAGGAGAGATTTCTAGCGCCCATATAGTGTTTTTCATAGATGTTATGGATGTTGCTTAAAACCAGACTAGTTCTATGTTTAAGATTTCTCCAACTAACTTATGGCCTGTCCACACATACAGCACACTAAAACATAAGAAAATATAAACAGAAAACCATCAGTGAAACTTTATGCTGGAAGCCAAGCTCCACAGTTATTTTACACAACTCATAGGCCAGTTCCTGTAAAACTGGAGCAACATGAGGCAGACCTGAATGAGGAAGATGCTTGTCATTTGAACAAAGGTCTGACTGATGAAAATAATATATTCTACCAGGCAATTCTAGTATTTCTATCAAAAGTTTAAGAAACTGGTCATCTGAATAAATCCAAACAGATTGAGAAGCATTGCTTTCTACCTAAATACCCTAACCCAAGTCCACACACTCTTAAGCTACAGTGTCTGGTTTAATCAAAAATATCCAAACAAAAACTATTATTTTATTTAAGTACAATAGACCCAAAGGTCACAATTATGTTAGGGACTCAATGGCGACAATCCAATCAGTAGGGACAAATATGAATAGCTGGTTCTGACCTAAACTCAGAAGTTCCCCTATAGTTAAAACAAATGTTTAATAATTCAGAAATGGTGGGGGAAACAAACCAGAAGACTCTATATGTAAATAATATTTTAAAAATATTATAAAAACCAGAAGCATTTAGGAAGATAAAGCCTGAAGAACCTAATTTCAACATCATATTGTCTTTTTCTTAGAACAGCCAACTACCAGCTATCCTGCCACATGCAGATAACCCAAACTGCATTTGGGACCTGTAGTAAGAGCTTCAGTCATGGACAGAACAAAACTAATACAAACACTCTTTCATCCTACACAATTCTAAGCCTACACTAGTGAGTCATTAGCTACTGTAGGAAATCATAATGGTGACAAATGTTTTAGTAGGACATGTTGTGACAGGACATGGGGTGATAGTTTTAAACTAATAGGGGGTAGACTCAGACTAGGTGAAAGGAAGAAATTTTTTACAATTAAATAGTGGAACAAGTTGTCAGGACAGGTGGTGGATGCCCCATCCCTGGAAACATTAAGGATTGGATGGGGCTCTGAGCAACCTAAAGTAGCTTAAGATACCCCTGCTCATTGCAAGAGGTAATGAACTAGATGGCCTTTAATGGCCCCTTCCAAACCAAACAATGCGATGATATTAAGATTATGTTCAGGCAGAAACATCTTTGAACAGCAGACCTTAGATGTATGTAACTGACTCTTAAGCTTTAGTTTCTACTGAACTCCCAATCTGAACATTACAAAACAGCTCTATCAAAACTCATATTCTTACCAAAACCCACTATTTATTAAATAATAAATAAATATTAAATATTTTATTTAATATTAAAATAAAATGTTTTATTTATTTATTAAAAGTGCTATTTATTTATTTATAATTTATTAAATGTGATAATTAATTGGAAAGTAATACCCAATCTCTACACAATAAAGTGTACTTGACAGAAGACAGAAGTATCAGATTTAAACTCCATTTTCCTCATGGAAGATTTAACAACCCAAAATAAGCACTACCTCCAGTAAAAAGAAAAAAAAGTACTTTGGCAAGGAGGCTTGTGAAATATTAATGAGAAAAACTATGAATATTTTAATTTTAAAAAAAAGCCTGGTATCAATAGACAGGCAACAACAGTAAGTTAATTTCTATTTTTTGCTATTTCTATCAGTTTACTGCATTATCACTATTAAAGTTCTCTGCTCTATGAGAGCTACTGAAGCAAAACTCTGGAGGCCAAGCAAAAGGTCACATAGAGAAAAAAAACCTACTTGCACGGCAGTGGCTTGAGAGAGAGAAATCAGGTGACTAAACAGACTTCAGCTCACACTATGCAACAGACCCATTAACAGGTTTTCTCACATCCTAAAAAACTATTTATACAGAAATCTCACTTATTGCTTCTTGGGTGCTTTAGTCTTTCTTTAAGCACAGATCTCTTGAGCAAAAACAAACTTTTCTAAGTAGAGGAACTTATTTTGGTTGCAAGTCTCAGTGCCACCAAGCAAGACCTCAGGATTTAGAGAAGCGGATGATTCCGAAATAGGTACCAAGCAGAAAACTGAAACTGAATATTAGTTTCTTCTTAGTCTGGGTAAATATGTGTAAAAACTCCAAGTCAAACTTAACTCCAGTAGCTGAGAAAGAAAAAATGAGAATTATTAAGGCAAACATTAATTTTAGCTTCTTCAAATATATATGGCATTTATCAAACACATCAACAAGGAATTTTTCTAAGTTATATATATAGTTGCTAGAGTATTCTTACTTGTGAGAATATGACAAACTGAAGAACTCTATTTGAGTAGCTTAAGTTGAATAACTAGATTTTATTTAAACTTATATTAAATTCATATGAGCAGCAACAATTTTCAGAAATAGTAAAATATAGAATATAGACTAAATAAATCTGCTCTTCTGCTATTTTTATCTGGAAAATCCATGAAACAGCAAAAGTTAAGTATGCAAATGGAGTATTCTATAAACAAGCACAGATGCATTTGAGATCTTTCTATCAATAATTGAACAAAAATTACATTTGTTACACCTGAGGCCTCATGAAACACAGGGACTGACAAAGACTAATGTCATTTTGCCATTACAGAAGAGCATCTGAGAAGTGTTACTTTAGTTTCTTGATCATCAGTCTCTCTAAGTCTCACTGAGACGAAGTAAGGTTACAAACAAAACCAAATAATCTAAAGAATATAGACAGAAAACTCTGTATCAATTACTGTAGAAAAGAACAAATTTGGGAAAGCTTAAAAGCAGTACCACAGCACCTAAATTCATAGTGGAGACTTATGCACATTTGACAGCACAATGAAGTATAAAAACTACTTGTGAATAGTCACTTGTTCTATTTGCAAGTTTACATGAAGTACACATTAGTATTGTCCAAAACACTTTGGGCAAACATTAGAAGATGACTGCAACAGAGCAAAAGGTTAAACATATCCTAAATATCACATTATTGCCTAAATACTCAGTTCACACATACAAAAATAGTTATAAATTAAATATAATATTGTAACAATTATTTGCTGTTACTGAAAAATTACTTCAAGAAGCATCCTTGACATACATAAAAAAACGTGACCTAGAAATCAATTATGAACCATCCTAAAATGGTCATGAAATACTTACAACCAAAGATCATATTCCACAAACACCTTCATTTAATGTATATAAGCATAGAATATGTTACAAAAATATACCTGAAGTTCTGCATTTTCATGCAATGTCTTTTCATACTAAAAGCAGGTATACCGGTAAACAGTTTTTTCTACCTGATAATGTAATTAAAGGCTGAAAATAATTTATTTAGTTGCTGAAAATAATATAAATTGAGTATTATTAAGGAAGTATTATTCTTGCCCAAAGCAACAAATTTAGCAGCTGAAACACCAAGGAACAGAAGAAATGCATTATTTAAGAATCTGTCTAATGAAGTATATAACTTGTAAAAAAATAATAAAAATAATTTAGTGCTACTGCCAAAACTAAGACTGCACACAAAAACACAAACTGCCTATTTATAGAATGCTTGTTCAAAGGCCTACCCTATGTTGATTTATGCAAAGGAAGAAACTTGATCACTGAAGTAAAACGACTGCCAAGAAAAGTAGTATTCTGTCAGGTTGGTGGTTTTTAGTTCTACATTTAATGATTTGTCTTTTTCCAAGCCAGTTTTACCTTAAAAAGGCTTTATGTGTCACAGATGAACTATGTATGCTGGACTGCAGTAAGGATGCAATTCATCTCACCCCACCACGCTCTACAAAGAGCTTTTATAAAGCAGCAAGAAACTGAGATTTTATTCATACAAACTCACAAAACTTCACCACCATTAGCTTCATTATGGATACAAGGCTGTCAGGATAAAATAGCAAGATTTATTGTTAGAAAACTTAACAAATCTGAAAAGATTCTTAGAAACGCTTTGGTTATTTATTTTTGGGCATCTGCCTTAGTTTAGTTTAGAGTTAGGTAGGAAACAATTCCTTATTCAAAGCAAATTCCAAGTGCTTACATTACCAGAGCTCTTGAGCACAATGCTATGAGAAGATGTGATCAAAATACAGTTCTATTCACTTAAAAAGGCAAAAAGTGCAAAAATCTAGTCCTCAATTACTGAAGTTTAAGGAAATCTCAGAGTCTTGTTTCAAACATGTCTAATGGTAACTTGCAAGTGAACATAGAAGTGAGGGATAAGACATGCCTCAATAAGGCTCCAAACAGTACGAAGTGGAAAACCTACATTTATAAACTGCTCCAAAGGACCAAAATCTTAGAACAAAAACTATGTTGTGATGGCATTCCTGAAGCTCTGGAATTCAATGCTGTTTTGCAATGTGCTTTTTTTTCCTTTCTTGCTCTCATCGGTCTTACAGCTTTTGATCCAGGTCCACTAAAATCCCTGCTGCTGAAGCATCTCCACTGTTTTAGTGGCTGACACTTGATGCTGATAATTACTCAGCATACTTGAGAGCAGTGCTTCTGCAAGAAAAACTAAAGGAAAGCAAAACAACATCTAGAAAGATTCCTGAAAAGACTATGAGATTAAAAAGAAAAGTATTTAATATATAAAGTCTTACATGAAAAAAACAGCAAGCATTCAAAAATAGAAACTGATGAATTCCCAAGAAACAATCCCTTACATATTAAAAAAAGGCTTTTCCTTGGAGGGAAGTGGGCAAGGACGTTCAAAAATCTCAAGTTCCTCTTTAAACTCTCAGTAAGAAGAGCTGTAAGTTTTAGGCTGGTACTGCAGCTATTGTTTCGCTAAGTCCAATACCCACCTGACACTTCCACAGTGTTACCACAGATGTAAATCCATGCACACAAAACTAGGACTACGATTCCTACACACTTTAGTCTCTGTTTCAGACACACAGAAATTATTTTAATGCACTAAAACCAAACCACTAAGCTGGTGACACGTACAAAAGCAGGACTTGGAACTGGAATTATTTAATAAAATGGCTCTGACTGAGATTCAACAACGTAAATCCAAGCAAGCCATCCATAACTGGATAATAACCATTGCATGTTTGAGTAATTAACGTACTACTGGCACTCAGAGGTATTTTATTTTTAAAAAATATTTGTGCTGTTCCAAAATAAATCACCATCAGCAAATTCCTCTTTCAGCCAGAAGAATGTATGCAAAATAAAAATTAGCAAAATACTACTGGAAAACTAATTTCCCAATTAAGCTACAGTGAAATCAGAATGCACATAAATTATTGAGCTATAACAGCACATTTCAAGTAACTGACTTTTAGAAAGGAAAGGAAAAACCATAATCAATATGAAAGTGTTTACTAATAATTTATCTAGTAGAGATCGCACAAGTAGATTAATGAATTGTTTAGGCATCATCAGGCTGCCCATTAGATTAACAATCAATGAAACCTAATTTCTAATGTTAATGATCACCAGCCACAAGAATGCTTCAGGAAAAGAAATCCTCTTCCAGAAAATATTTTTGTCGTCTGTAACGATCTGTAAAATCAAGTAACTTGTACCTGCACTAAACCCGATGCCAAGATGTTTTTCAAAAGTAGTTGTATTTTTTAAAAAATGCAAGTTTTATGAGTCAGGGAAAAGACACAGATAGAAACCTTCAATGGGAAAGTCTAATACTGTAGCTTTACATGAGAGGGTCCAATTCTGGTTGCCATTGCACTTACCATTTATCTTCCTGTTTTAGACTGACCAGTAAAAAGTGATAGATATAAGTGAAGGAAGGTTACTTTTCAAAGCTTATAAGAAACAAAAACAAAGATTAGAAACAATTATTATTGTCCTACAAAATACATTGTTGGCAGAAGACTTTAATGTGTTGCAAGTATAATGCCAGAAGAGTTTATCAAGACTTGATATTGTAAAGAACTATCCAACAGTACCAAAAAATGCAATTCTTGCCAAGAGTCAACTTTTTCTCCAAAAATAGAGAATAACTTTCTCAGTATATGTACAGTGGTAATCAAAGTAGAAGTAAATGCAAGATGGAATCTGTTCACAGTAAACAAGTATTAGTAAGAACAAATAAAAACGTGTTGTATAAGAAATTCTAAGCTGAAATCAGATTTCAGCGTCATTTTGCTATCTCCAGAAAAGGTTTACAGTTTTTCTCTGCTGCAAAATGCAAAGGCTTTTTCAACCGCCATTCACACTACATAACTACAGTTATCTAAAAACATTTTATAAAAGTGTCTAAAAAACGATAGGCATGCTTTAGTCACAAGGCTGCCCCGATTAGAAACTGTTGCTAAAGAAACACATCACTTGCCATTTTGTTTCAAATTTTCCTCTTTTAAAGTTTAAAGAGCATTAGAAGTAAAACCTAAGTCAAGACATAACCAGAACACTAAAGACTAGTCTAGAGAATATATTTTTTCACGTATTATTGTGTATGCCACTTCAACTTCATATGATGTTTAAAAAACAACACCTGTGCTCTACAGTCCTTTATAAATAAGTTTAAAAGCTTTTGGTAGGGCTGTTACTGCAAAGCTACATCTATGCATTTTTGGAGTGTATAGCTAGGTCCAAATGAACACACAATTTCAGTAATGCCTCAGTGGGAAAGCTACACTCTTCCAAAGCAGTCTTCCGCCTTTTACCTTCCCCCTCCAAAAATTTTGATGTATAAAAGTCATTAAAATTATACAAAGCGATTGAAGTGCTTTCCATTTGAACCACTCTCCATTTCTCATCCTACATTTTTGCTAAGTCCAGCACACCAACTTTAACAGTTTCTATTCATACAGGGTTTGGAATTGAAAAATGTAGATAAGCAACAAGGATGGACAAACTGTGGTAAGCAATTTAAGCACAGAGACGAAATACTATTATCTCAAGACAGATATAAGAATAAACCAGCAAAGGCTGTGATGGCCAACATTATCTAGTTTTCCCCACTCCAAGTTGCAGATTACAGGCCACAACCTCCTAACAGCAATGGAATCTGAGGGAGCTCCTGCCATCCCAGGGCTGTGGCTCCCAAGTTCTCTGCAGCAAGAAGCACGGGTCTCACAGAGGAGCCAGGAGGAGAATTCTGACAGTAGCTTACGGGGTCAGAAAGTCAGGCAACCCCGAAAGATGCTATATTAAGATATTAAAGTGATAAGAAATTTTACATTTGGCACCACAGAAGTCATCAGTAAGTACTAATTCTAAATTACATCAGACAACTATTACATGCTGTTTCCCCACTTATGTTTAATAATATTTGGAACACACTAAAGCATAGTGTGAGTTCTGAACTTTTGGGTCCTCATTACCCTGAAGAAAAGATGTGCTGAAAGCAGTTTTCTTTTAGATTGATAATATATGGACATTAAACTACCATCTGCTTTTGGATGCGAGTCCCTCAAAACACAGTGAGCAAAAATAAATTATACCTGCTAGTGAAATCAAAGCAACTATTTTGCTTCCTCCCCATCTTTACTAAAAATACTAAGGGGCAGATGAGGGGAAAAATGTCCTGCTGAGAACAGGAAATCATTTATTTTCTAACATCTCTCAGGATGTCTCAGAACATACTTAATAAATTCTTCACAATCCTACAGAAAATTTCATGGTATAGAATATAAAATGATTTTCTTTCACAGGAAGTAGCTGAGAAACCAGCAGTTAGTTTATTTCTGACTGATGTATGAAGTTGCACCTCTGAAGGAGAGCAAAATCCCCTCCTGCAGACTACAGTTATTTTAATAATGTAAAAGAGCATTGTGTGAATTGTTTTTTCATTATTTCTTCACTAGGAATAGCTGTAATAGTAAAAGGTATCCTACTCAAGAGAAACTAAAGCATTTGCACCACAGTTTGCATTCACTGAACTGATCCGGCTGGCAGAAAAAAGTCATACCCTTCGGCCAAAAAAATTCAGAAGCTGACTCCTCTGATAGCACCATTTTGTTAGTCCTGCAAGGATGAGTCTTCAGAGGCAAAGCATACCTAAATTACTAATACAAATAATGTACAAATTACAGCAGAGGAGAAATTTTCCCTCACTTTCATAATCTTTCAGTCTCCTTTAGTAATGATTTGGATGCTCTCCTCATCTAGTTATACACAGGATCAAAAGAGAGAGTGATTTTAGGCTCCATATGAAACTAACATTGCCCCTTTTGTTTCTGAAAATGTTCTCAGTAAGTTAAGCATAAGCCAAGATCAGTAATTCAAACAAGCTTAGCAGCATGAACTGGTTTAAAATTTAAACCTTCAGGCAGAGTAGGGCACCTCAGGATGGGCGATTCCTATCACCTCCCACTTAGAAAAAATATTTTACTGAAACATCTTAATTCGCAAGTGAAAAAAAAATAGTATCTGAACACCTATCTGAACGGAAGCATTACATCATCAGCTTGTGGGAAAAAACAGCAGTGATGTCATCATACAAAAGAGTAACTACACTACTGACTATGTAGAAATTCACTCAGGAGAACAAGGAAATACTGAAGAAAAACGGCCAACAAGAAGATGGCAGTTCAATAACTAGTACAAAAATAAAATAATGAAAGCATTCTTTGGCAATTCGAACTTTCACCATAGAACTGTACTTACATTGTCCATGAAATTTGGCTTAAATCCTCCCTCTTGCTGCCGCCGTAATTCCTCCTGTTCCCTCTGGCGCAGCATCTCTTCTTCACGACGTCTGTGCTCTTCTTCATGTCTAGGGTATTTTTCAAAATTATGTCAGCTTTGTCTCTTGACCTGTTCAGGCTTGCACTCAGCTCACAGGTAAGATCAAGCATATACACAAAACTGGTAGTTAATTATTTTTTACATAGTGTAAGGCACAAAGCTACTCAACTTGCTGGGTTTGAGTACTTTTGAAGTTTTGAGTTGGTTTTTTTTAGTGAAATACAAGTAATTTCAATACATTCTACACCTACTTTTCCAGGTATATATCAATAAACAGGTTAAAATATTCCAGTTTTTAAGAAGCCACTATAGATTAAAACATTTCAACAGTGCCAAAAGACACCTTTTTAATTCTGAGATGTGTTCATGCTGTTCTTTTTATCTTATTGACTTTTTTGTGATATTTAACACAAAATGATGAAATGACATCTATTTTCTTAAACTTCAGAAGAGGCAATTATACGCATGAATCAAATCCTAAAAAAAACTTGTTTTCAACATGCTAGAATATCAAGTGAAAATAACTTCCAAAATCCCATGTCAGACTATAGGATTGCAATTCAAGATTCTATATGCAGATCACCTGCCCAAAAAATTTATAACCATGTTCCTATTACAGCAATGCTTTGGTCACATTAAAATAAATATGAAACAAAAAAATAGGCTAAGACATTTCTACACTATTTAGAAATCTCAGAAATTTACAACAAAACTAGCAGAGATGAAATAAGTGAAAAAAAGTCAAGCAACACTTGAAACCAATCTTTTATATGAGCATTATATTATCAGAAACATCACACATGATGCTTTTGAGAAGCAAGTTTAGCTAACACATCTAAATTCATGCAGGCCCACACTGGCTGCATGCCACACCTCTGCACAGTAGAAGACAAAATACCTCAGCTGGATCTGCTTGCGTTTTTGAAGCTCTTGGTTCCGAAGTTCTTCCAAGCGCCTCAATTCTTCTTGACGACGCATGAGATCTACCAGGATTAAAAGTGTATTTAAATATTATTTAAATATGAAAGCTGTCAGTCAATAATGTGGCAACATAAAAATTGTTATTACTGTCAAATTACAGTTCTAACATTCAATTTTTTAAACGAAATTTTCAATGTGTTTAACTCATCTCTTTCCATAAGGCTAAGTCTAGGACTTGAAAAAACACTGGATCTATGGCTTACAAATACAGAAAGGAACAAAATGAGCAAAGCCCCCAGAGGTGGTTACAGAAACAGAAATTTTGAATTCTCAAAGAAAAGGAAAAAAACCTCTCAATCCCTTAAATCACATTCTGGTTTTACATCTAGGACAGGGCATCAATATTCTCACAACGCTGTATACTACTGAAGTCACACTACTAAAACCACAACCATATTTATGGACTTTTGTGCTCTTCACTACCTACTGCAGACCCCTACATGGCCCACATCAGAAAAAGAAAAAACGTATGAACTTCAGGTGCATGAAGTCTGAACCTCTGTGAAGATCTATCACAGCTCTGCTTACTGCAACTTACAAATGATTAGTCTTTTAACTCCATGAGAAAGGCACAGCCATAGCCTCCTAAGAAGCACTTAAAATGTCCTTAAAAAGCAGGGCACAACTCACCATAATTACTTTTGCTGACCACTCACATTATTGATTTCTGGCTGGAAATTTATGCTTTCTCCAATGAATAATAATTTTACCATTTGTTTAAAAGCAGGGTTTTTATTTTTTAACTACGTAGGATATTGGCCACATGATGCTATTCATAGAAACAACAAGTAACATTTTAGCATACCACCCATTACATGTCTTTTATGCTTTAGTTGAACAGTTCTGCACATTTTCTCTATGCATTTCTTCACTATACCAATTAAAATATCTTTTTAGTTATGCAATTCAGTTTGCTCAAACTTGCATCAGCATAAATTATTACAACTTCAAATTTTACTTTAATATCCAAAAATTACAATGGCCAGTACATTCTGCCAAAATATAATGTTTTCTTTTTGAACAAAGATGATTATCAGATATTTACTCTCACAACATCTCTGTTGACACTAGAAGTCCTTTTTCAAGCACATTTTACAGGATTGCTTTTCCATTCTCTTCTGTAAAATTAACACATTTCACACTTAAATAGAACAGGACTACATTGAATATTCACTCAAATCATAAAGTCTGAGGACTGCGTCTTTCCAAATATGTTTGCCATAGAAGGTCTGGCCACTGGTATCCTGATCTTTGGGCAGTGTCACAAGCACACTATTTTTGCTTTAAACAATCTTCAGAGTACAAATGTACTTTTCTTTTAAGATGAACCTTTAGCTTGCTTCACGGTATTACTGAGATCAAAAATGAACCCGTTCTGTACAAAACACTGTCCACTGTGGGAAAAGATGTTTCCTTTTCAGTTCTTTGTTCTCTCAAATATATAGAGCATTTCCTATTTCTTGTGCACACAGGCACAGGATTTCCTACTTTCTCTCTACCACTGTCATTTACTGTCCTTTTTCTTAAGGTGTAGCAAGGTTTTCTCAGTGTTCTCCTATTTTTTCTCCTAATTTTTCATCATAGCATAGCTTATTGCCTTCCCTGAAATTGTTAGAGTGTTAAAAGTTCAACATAGCAAATCATGATCCAGTACCATTTGAAAACTGCCAAATCTTGGCAGAAAGCCTTACTAGGCCAGGTGAAAACACAGATGCAGAGGTTCAAACTCTGCACAAGAGCCATTCATATTAAAAGACCTGCAATGATGGTAATTTGTGACTGACAGGCCCTTTCTCTGAACAGAAAAAATCTGCACTAAAGCAGCCATGGTAGAAAAAAAAAGAAAACAGAGAGCATTATAATAATAATAGCCTCTGCACTTTCTTGTGCCTATAAAAGGGCAAGGTCTTAATTTTACCTTCAACCTTCTACAGAGCAGAGAGCAGAAGGTGAAGGTGTTCTCTCACCTCAGAGAGAGAGGTGAGAGGTTTATCAGATAAACCTCAGAGGTTTATCAACTCCACAAAGACTTTGAAGCAGTTTTAGCTGCTGATTTTTCATATTCTAAAGATGGAAAATAAATGCCAAGTTTCCATATAATTGATAAAAAATTAGCTCAGTCACGTTTTCCAGTATTTTCATAATCTATTTAACCATGGTTATGAGAGACTATTTACAAATGTTTGATGCACACCACCAGTACACAGACCAGAAATACCATGCAATTTACTTACACATGGAAACACGTATTCTGCTTTACAAATTACTTCTGACTCAGTCTGTCAAAATATGACACTTAAAAGTGAAAAATTACACATATCAGAAGAACGAAATCTACCTTCAGAATTAAAACCACAGCACAAAAACCTGAGTACTCAAACCAACATGCTCTAGAGTTCCAGTCCTACTAGCACTCGAGGAGCAGTTTCAACACAACCTTCAGCTGCTCATCCTTCCTGCTTTCTTTTTAACTCCTACACAACTAAAACATGACATTTTGTTTTTTATTTCATATTTCATAATGACCACTTCAATACATCTTTAAATTTGACTTTGTGCACCAGGGATACAAAAGTATTAATTCTAGGTTCTAGTGCCTTAGAAATTTCATTGCATCTTTCTACAGAATCCTGTGATGCAATCTCATTAATATAATCAATATTCTTGGCATGGCATGAACTTAGACCCACACTGTTCAGAGCAACAAGAGAAAGCTGATCTTTGAAAATAAATACAAGTGAAAAAACCACTTTATTTTCATGCATACTAAAGCTGAAGAACTGAGAATATCAAAACAGAAGGAACACTTACTAATCCCTAGAGCTCTGAATGTTGGCAGGTAACTAAGAAGAAACCTAATCATCTTCACAAAATTCTAAGTTATCTGCTACCAAAGAGGTACTATGCTAACCAAACTGTGAGGGGGGAAAGCCCTTCTCCTCCCTCAGAAAATCCCACATTTTCTCACTGCAATAGTAGCACCACATGCATTCATGTTTTATATGAATTTTAATGGAAGGAATACTTCTCTCTTTTTTCATATAAGACTAGCACTTAACAAATACTCAAAAACCAGAATATCTTTTCCTTCATGTTGTCCTTAAAAGAAACCCTAATATCCAAAAACACACCAAAGATGCTTTCCCATGTTTTATCATCAAGTGCTTTTCTATCTTAAAGAAGAGGCCACTGTAATCTTGTCTCAGTTTAATACATAATTAAGACATGAATTTAAGACAAAGTAATCTCTAATCTTGCCCTCAAGTACAGGCAACAGGTGAATAAATTCAAAGGAAATTAAAGAGCATGAGTTCTAGAACTGGATTATTAGCACTGTTAAATATTAACAATTAGATAAGCTAACAGTAGATTTATCCAACCTGTATCTTAAGCACTGAACCATCTTTACAACTCTCAGTCACACAAAATTACAATGTGTGTCTAACTGCCAAGGGAGGGCTGTGCTGTGCATTGTCAGCAGCATTCTGGGATCATATTAACATGCACATTACTCACCTCTAATATACACCTGGGCTTACAAAGGAAATTTAAAGGTTCAATAGTTTTCTTGGAAAATAAACCAAAAAACAGTTGTCAGTCATTTCAGTGCTGCAGCAACTACCTGGCATTTCAAAACAGTTTTCTATGTTATTACACTCTGTAAAGGACCTCATGCTTTTTATGCTATTATATGGTTATGTTTTTATGTTATTATCTTATGCATAAGACCTTATAAAAAAGCATGGTTCCACACTGGGAGTGCATGTGCCTATTCAGGAAAAACAGGCTAAGTAAACTTTTTCCTGAAGTTAAATGTAGGAAGTGAAGAAGACAGACTTAAACAATCACCTCTTTATCAGATTCTTAATTAATTCCTGCAAATCATCAAGGAATATGTGCACAGAGAACTAGTCCTTTTTCTCAGTTAAATGCATTTAATTAAATGGTGACCAGCAGAATGTCCAAGTATACAGCTCAATATGCTATACAAAAAAAAATTATCTGTGACAAAACGAATTTAATACTAGATTATCTGGTTTTACCTTGCCTCATCAGCATTAGCTGATGCTCATGTCTAGCTGCTTCCATTTCTGCCTCAAGTTTCTCTTTGGCTTCTCTAATGTTCCTGTCAACCTGTTCACGCTGCTGCTTTTCCATCTCATCCAGAGCCTTCCACCGTGACGCGTACTCAAACTCAAACGTTCCCGGCTGAGCAAAGCGTGGAGGCTGCTCTCTTTCCCTAATAAAAATTTTGCAGTAAGAATGTACAGAAGGACACATTTAGATCAACAGCTGTTACAGCCACAGAACATACAAACAATCACTTCAAGGGTAGATCTCACTTTTTATTAACTTGTCAGATGACTACATTCTAAACCAGACAAAGCTTCAATCAGACATTAAGACAAGTAAAAAGACAATTTTCCAAAAATTGCCTAAATAAAGATTCAATTTATTTAATTTTAAGATAAAAATTTGTATTGACATCAGTAAAAAATACTAAGCTGCAGCACTAGATTAACAGTGTTCAGCCTCCTAAATCAAGCACTCAATTCACTAAACCAGTTATTTAAATAAATATCAATGCTTACTAGACAGTGCAGAATATTAGCCTGAATCTGTAACCATCAAAATGAGCCTGCATTTCCCATTCTAACACTAATATTGTACCTTACAGTGACAAATTTTTAAGAAGTGGTGTTCTACAGTCTACCAAAATAAACATTTTAGATTCAAGCAACATGAATGGCAAATTACAATATTAAAAATTAGTATTTTCAGATGAGGGGACTTCTGTCTCATGACTGAGATTCACTTTCCATGTCATGTTTAAAGTTTTACCTGAACTGTGGAAGCTGCTAAGATTTACATGCCAGGGAGGCTGTAAACAGTTCAGGAGCTATTCAGAGAACATAAAGATCTGTGGGTATTCAAATTCTCTGCAGATTAGACCACACCCTTAATCCATAAAAGACTATAGTTTGCTGGCAACAAGCTCCCAGTGACTGCAGTGTAGGCCAAGAACCTCTCTACTACAATAAATGCACAGAATATTAAACCAATGAGCCAAGTCTGAGCTTTGCTATGATTAGGAAATTTGGGAAGGCCCTGTTTCATCCTGACACAAAACAGCACAATATACAAAAGTACTACTTCCTGCTACATAAACTCAAAAGTAAAAATCAGTGTATATTTACAAAGGTAACTAAGTACATAAATAATGTTTTATTAAAAAAGGTTAATCACAACTTACTTGTGGTACTGTTGTGTTTTTTGCATTAGCTTCTCAGGGAGTCCATCCTCATCATCAAACTGCTCCATTGGTTCTACAACAACAGGTCGAGGTGTTCTGGAAAACATTTGCAATTTAACAACTGAATCATTCATGAAGAAGTTACAACTTATTTTAGCATTTTGAAGAAACACTCCAGAAAGCTAACATGTAATTCCTGTGTCGTCTTAAATCGCAGAACTCAAATGAATCCAAATCTTAGGAATTATCTTCATAAAATAATTGTTTCTATGCCCAAATCCAGTTTATTCTGCCTAAAACCCACAATTTGACACAGTTCTGTTTGCTTTTTTAAAACATCAAAACTAGCTACCAATAATTATAAAGTACTTATGAAGGAACTACCTTTCTGTTTTTATCAATGAGGCACCACAGAGGCCATGACTGTACTGGGAAAGCAAAAAACCCAAAACAGAGCAGCACAACTTATTCATATTTCTACTGACTTTTACAACTTAGTTTTGCAAGTTACTCTACAACTGCAACCAGCTTGATAACTCGGTATCAATATTACAGCGACAATTAGAAAAACATTTCTGTATAAGTTATTTAAAATCCATTATTTGAATAACCATCTGCTCATAAATCAGAATCCTAATTTATCTCTGAAAACACTTCCTTGATATGTAGTAACCAGAGGCAACCATGAGCCAGTACTGCCAAAGAGAGCAGTGTAAGAACTCTGAATTCTGTAAAAAGCTCTTTGCATCAGTCTTGGGAGCAGAGCTTACAAAGCACAGAGCACTAGAGACATGAATTTCAAAACAGCAGCACTCAGTTATTGTGTTCCATGCCTTTATTTCACTTTGCAGATCTCCCCCTACTGCCCATGCCCCTCACTAGAAAAAAACANAAAAACTAAAACCAAACCAATCCAACCCAATGACCCCCCCAGTATATTTTACCCCGGGCATCAAGTTCAGATGAAAAAGATGAAGTCCAGAATCACAGGGCACAACTCAGCAACTGTTTTTTCTGATGCCATCTGCATGGCAACTGCTGAAAGTTCTGCTATTTAAATGCAACTGAACTATGGTGCTAACAAGTTGTGATGTAAAACAACAATGTTAAAATGCTAATGTTTTGAATGTCTAGTTTTGATACATTTAAACAGGAGTTGAAAGATGTTCTGATCAGGCAAAGAGTTTTCAATTTAAAAAAGTAAAACCTTAAACTGTGAAGCAGAACGTGGAAGTAGATGGCAGCAGATTCACACTAACTGTCTTTGCAACTGTACATTGGGGAACATGTCACCTAAGCAAGAAAACGATCAAGTGCTTTTTATTCACTCAGACCACGCTTAGACGGTCATTTCAATTCAACTGATCTATCCAGCTGGTAGAACAAGAATACACTCCCCTCATATCCCAGCTTCTTTTCCCTGCCACCTCTCTCATGCCAAGAACAGCATGCATGTAACACTGAACTACATCGCTTCCCTGGTTTGGCTCACCACATTTCCATTCAATTAATAATGCCAAGAAAACCCAGGAAATAAGAACAAATTGCTGGCACCTCCTGATAACAGTCAAGATGTATTCAGACTAAATTTACTACGTAACCATCAAATCACTTCAGTAGCACAGGAGATTCGGAGTTCCAGGCCCCTTACTCACCTGGCAACTCCTCCTGGCAACATTTTTTCCTGCCTTATTCTCTGCTGGACCTGACACTAGCAAGCACCCTCCTGTGCTGGAAGAGACTGCAATGGACCCCCACACAAATTAATGCTTTTCTGTTGTTTTTGTAGCAAGCACAAGTGGCTTATGGAAGTATCAAGAAATTCTTGAGCACATAAAAGAACAGCACAACCAGGGCAGGAAAGGAACTCCAAGCTCAATTCAACGGCAGCAAGGTCTCATGCTGTGAAACCACACCCTTATTTTCACAATGAGAATCAGAAAAATAAAAAATAATCAGAAATACGTATAATTTCATGCAGTTTTTAAGAAGGCATTTGAAAATGTCACTCATGACTATGTCAAGTACAGCAGTTAACGACTCTCTTTGGCAAGTACAGAAATATGAGATGCAAGAGAAGTGCTCCAATATTTGCAAGCTTGCCTGTCCTCGAAACAGATTGTTTCCCAAACATCACTAGTATAAACCTCTTCAGAATCTCAGTCTTCATTTTAAAACGGCGAGAAAATCCTGGCCTTACAAGCCACAGGTAATTTTTGAGATACAAACACTTTCTTTAGTCTACAGAAATACCAGCGATGTCATGCACTGTTTTGTTAAGAAACAAAGGAATATTAATTTGTCACTTTGTAATGGGATCAGGAAGAGTGCAATCGATGAAAATAAAGCCTCGACAGAAAATGCCTTATTACATAGAGAAGGAAAAGTAATATTGCATATGAAGTAGAAAAACCCCAATATTTTGCTCTTAGACTCTCATATAGTAATAAGAAATCTTATAAACAGTAAGCAGAAAAAGATGGTTTTCTTTTTAAAAAAATCAAGAGTATTTGTGGTATTAATGCAAAACACTTTAATTTCTAACCCCACGGTTTTCAGAATTTGAAAAGAAAATAAGAACTGAACTAGGGAATACCACGAATGCAATTTTTGCTCACATCAGGAAGCTATAATCACAAATTCAAGCAAAAACCGGTGAACTTACGTTGTAAGCAGGAATGCCCCATCACTGCATCTTTCCAGAGCTTTCCGTGCTGGAGGTTTTGCTGCAAACTCTACAAAACCTTTCCCTGTAGCTCTGCCACGATCATCTACGACAACAACCGCCCTTTCCACCGGCCCGAACTGCGAGAACGCCTGTTCCAGCAGCTCATTGGAAACCACGGGAGACAGGTTTTTCACAGTTAAGGCAGCTCCATGGGTGGCAAATCGAATTCGAAGTGGTCGGCTCTTCAAAATAGTACCATCAAGTTCTGCCTTTGCTATTTCTGCCAGGGTCCTCGATTCCTTTACGAAGATATAAAATATTTTATAGCTTTTATTTGCTAAGAAAACAAATATCACTTTTCTGTGCCCCCCACCCAAAAAAAAAATTAAAAAATAGCAAAGTTGCTTTCCTTCACTTGAGCATATTGGCACCAGGATCATTCGACTTTTTCCCTCCAATCAAAAAAAACCAAAACAACAACAAAAAACCCAACAAACAAATCAAAGTTTCTGTTCTCTGATAGAAAATAAATATGCATTCATCACCTCATAATGGCCTCTGATGGAAAAAAATGCATTAATTATCCCTTCCGTTTATTCTCAAAAACAACACAGGTGCATAATTTTTGTTGCACATTAGAAGACTTAACAAATTCTCATTATCATGGTGCTCCTCTATAAAGGTTTTGAGCAGAGTTAAAAACTTCATGCTTTTCACGTTTACCTACTGAAATGTTTATATTCTGCGTCCCTAACTCCCCGCAGCAGGAAATGGTATTCAAACGTTACACCACAGGATCTAAGGTGTTTTGAGTCGGGTTTTTGTTTTGCTTTTAAATAAGTGAAAATATCGCACTTGCTCTCAATGGATGGCCAATTCAAATTTCATGAGCAAATGAAATTATGAAATTACCTCCTTTGCTCATATATTCATTCGTCTCACATTAATGGCCTTCTGCACCCACATCCATGAGACAGGGTAAATCAACAACTACCTTTTTTCCCTCTTCAAAAAACTTCACCAGGTTTGATACCTGCCATCTAGGACATTTAAAGAAATTCTTTATATATTTCTTCACAGTTCAACTGGCTAGGTAAGCGTTTAAATATATATATATTCCCTAAATGTAATGGAAAAGGGAAGCTCACATAAAAACTCTATCCAATCTCTATTACACACAAAAATGAGTAACGAGATGTAAATATATCTTACTTCCTCCATAAAATTGCTATTTCAGGCCGGGGAATTCTCAGGGTAAAAGTTGCATGGCAGAATGCCACAAGTATTTTAAGATGACAACCGAAAAAAAAATTTTAAAAAAAAGGAAATATATAGGAAGATATGGAAAAATCATAACTAGATACCTAAAGTACTCTAAAGCTATTCCCAGAATGATACAAATCGGTGCATTTCGAACAGAGCAATCGTGAAAACTAATCTCGCACTAAATTACGATTTAAATACAATATCATAAACTTTTCGGATGATTCCTTTTTTCCCACGCTTAACTCGAGCACGCTTAATCAAATACTGCATTATCGCTAAAAATCCAGCCTTATCTGGGCGCAAGTAATTTAAACAACCCGCGGTCCACGACCTTTTCAATTCCGCGATTTTATGTTCCGCGTTCACGGTGCGCGAGCAGCTGTATTTCGAAACAATCCTGTCCATTCTTTAAAATTAACCCTTTTAAGTGCCATGGGGTGAGGCGGGGACCGAAATGCCAGGGGCTGGGAGGACTACACTGGATGCGGGGTCTGGCTTGGACCAGACACAGAGGCCAACAGGGGTGGGGGGAGAAGGAAGAAGGGGGCGGGGGGACCAAGGCGGGCAGCGAGGAGGAAGAGAATGGGAG